>JACEOJ010000178.1:172074-210243 GCA_013761285.1 Campoletis sonorensis
TTTTTTTTTTGAATTTTTCAAACAATATTTAATGCAGACTGCAATTAATTCAGTATCTTCGTCCCGTAGCTTATTAACGACATCGAACTGGAAATTACAAATTGTATAAGCTCGAAAGAAGGCTCTCCGAGCAAAGGAATATTTGAACAAAAGCAAGCGAGGCATAAAGGAACCGAGAGAGAGAGAGAGAGAGAGAGAGAGAGAAAGGAGAGAGGGCTTGAAAAATGGTGGCCCAGATGCCGGCTTTCTCAAAGAATAATTATTCGTTCGCTTAATTGCAATCAAACTGAGTCGGTAAGACCGCGATGAAGATCTTGGCAGAGGAGCAAAGAGCGCCCAGCTTTCGTATATTTACTCTCGTCTATATAAGTGCATTATAATCCAGAGAACTATGCCGCAGAATTAATTTTAGTAGTTGTTTGTGAAAACAAAAAAAACAACAACAACAAAAGGTATTTAAATTTTTGGATTCGTTCCAAAAGGTAGTTAAAGAAAAAAAAAACAAAGAGCAATAAAATAAAAAATCCAACAAAAAATAAAAAGAACATAACCGATCAAATAATCTCGAAGGAAAAAAGAAAAAAAATGCAATCTTTTCGAAAAAAAATTTAATCTCGACCAACCTGGAAAACAGTATTTTGTGGAAAAAGAAGAACAGCACGATCGGCAACACTTATTGTCCAGGAGGTGATAAAAAATAGCAAGTACGCGAGGTCACGTGACATAACAATAAAAAAAAATTGTAAAAAAAATAAAAAGGTAATTTTAAAGAGATTGAAAAATGGGTGAAACGTCGTCGAATAGTGCGAGAGGTAAACTGGTGAATAGTGGTTGGATCGGTGGAAGGTTCGAATGAAGAAAAAATCTTGAATCTTTGCTCAAGTAATTGGTGAGAAGTGACTCGTATCGGAAGACTGGTCAAAGACCCCGAAGATGGGGAGAACTATCAGTCGAGTTTCCATGTGTTATTTCGGGTTGAAAAGCGGCGAGTATGGCCGGAGGCAATTGGAGGGAATACCAGCTCGATTGACATGAGCCACTGTGGTGGATGAGCGGGAGAGAGAGAGAGAGACCGAGAGATCGAGAGAGAGAGAGAAAGAGAGAGAGAGAGAGAGAGAGAGGAAGACAAAGCTGTATGCTTCCATGGACGGAGACACAGATGGATGGACTAGATAAATAGAGGAACGTGGATTGAAATTACTGCTGAATTTGACCAGCCTTCCGCATGATTATCAATCAAAGTCTCGCAAACGCCCTGAACTCTGGGACAATTGAAATAACGAATGAATCAACAAAGTATAGAGAAAAAAAAATAACAAATTTTCTCCAGAATTTCGTGGATGGAAATGATGTTTTGAGGATTCAGCAGAGAGCGTCGAACACGTGAAGGTTTTTCAATGAGCGGCTGCCGGAGAAAATCCTCAATTTTCATTAGGGTCGCAGAAGGACGTTGGAGAATCCTTAGGAAAGGGTCTGTAAACTCTGTCGGTAAGCCTTGATGGTGAGTTGGGGGCTGGGGGGGGGGGGGGGGGGGGGGGGGGGTAAGAATGTGGAAGCAAAAGGGTTGCTCTTAACCCAACCACAAAACTTTCCAGCTGGAATTTGCAGTAGTGAGGGAAAAGTTGATGTTTCTGGGTAATACAGTGGTCGGCGATCCAGAAGGCCGAGGTAGAAAATGCCACAAGAAAGTCCAGTGGAGCCGCGTCCTGTTGAGGCAAGCCTTCAGCAGAGGATGACAAAACAAACCCCGCATTTATGTGCGTTCTTTAAACGTCGAGTTATTCCCCCACCTTCCATTTTCTTTTCTGCCTTTTTTGTGTGATCCTCAGATGACGCGAATGTTCGGCAAGGTGAATCTAGCCTCGTAACGTCGAGGCGGAACGTTGAAAAGCCTGATGAAACAACCCCTCTTCCCAACGAGCCAAACAACCCCCCACGACCAGGCCAGAAATTCCACCCACCAAGCAGCCTGCTTGCATGGCAACGTCGTTATTCCAACTGCTGGTTAAATGAAATGAAATTCTCTTGGGATTGGTGGGACGTAGACAACGAGTACGTCCAGAAGGTGGGGGTAGTTTCTACAAGGAGAATTTAAAAGTGAGCGTGACTTTGTGGCCATGCGAAGAAAGAGGACTTGCTGATGGGCGATGATGTCTGCGAAGATGGGAAACCGCCTGGGGAAGATGGGCTGATCACCTTTATTGAGGTGGAACCCTTTTTTGCCTGTAGATGGTCCGTTATTATTTTGCCATTTAGGAAGGTATAATTGAGGCTTGATATCTGGAGTCCATTTTGGTATCCAATTTGCTGGCTGATTCCTTGGGTTTATGTTTAAAGAGGATTCGTCTTATGAGGGTTGGAGTATAAAGACGCGAAAGAAGATTATTGGAAGTTGAATTGGATGTTGAGTTGAGAAGGTGATGAAAAGGTGAACGGTGTCGAAAATGATGGGGAAGAAAGTCAAATAAAGCGAATGAGGATCACTTGGTGCGGCAAAGCCTCAAAGACACATGGACTATGGTGGAACATTAATAACTCGATGAGGAACCTTTTGGATGTGAATTTGAGGCACGTATCGAGAAAACACCTAGGGCTTGGTGGAAAGTGTGTTAGGGGCGGGGGAGGTTGAAGGGGAAATGAAAGAAGCTATCGACTGGCCACATTCTGGAGCCCCCCCTGGGAAGGGATGTTTCGTTGGCGATTAAAGTTGATAGGTCGAAGAAAAAAATAGGCCATTCGATGGCACCCTAAGTAGTCCATATATTGGGTAAAGACAGACCAATAAAGTGGCCTAAGATAGAACCCTTAAAGGGGAGAAAACGGAGACGGAGGGAGATAGCGTCAAGATTGCGAGGGAAAGAAGGCTCCGGGAAAGCAAAAACAGGCTGGAAGGCGGAGGCAGAAAACACTTTCGGAAAGATAGTGCGCGGTAGAAGTCCGGTTGGTTCCCAGTGGAGCGGGACACTCGAACTTGCTTAGAAAAAACGAGGGCAAGGGTAGTTTCTCGTTTTCCTATAAATTTCCGTTTCCCTGTAGCTCCTTGCGGCGGAAACGGATCAGAGATGCTTGTTATTCGTAGCACCCAATCGTCTGGGCTACCGAGCTCGATCCTTCCAACAACCTCCAAGACTTTACCTTAAAGCTGCCAGCGGGGGAAACGAACAGAGAAATGAAGGGATGGCTTAGGAAGCTGGGGAAACCAGGCAGAGCCTAAAATTGGTACGTGTCGATTCCACTGGGGCTCGTAAACCCCCCCAACCCCCCTGCCGGCCCCCTTCTTTTTCCCTTCCTCACTCTGCCCAACGCTCGTACGTGGGCCAATGGAACTTTTGGCCAACACCACTAAACCTTCCTTCAAAATGCTCCGGGCTAGAGAAAAATCATATGACATATGGCCGAATTGGGACTTTTTGGTACTGCTTCCAACTTTCAACTCGAATTCTTCATTTTGGAGAAATGTATCTCGTTATAATGACCTAAGAGCTGAATGAACCCTCATCCAATGACATAAGTGGATGATCATTTTTCATTGGATAAATAGGTTGGTTAACTCGTGGACTGAAAAAGCTGGGAGGTTGGAATGGAAAGTTCCAGGATTCATATTCCAATAAAAGCTTACTCAACCAACAAATTCATTCTTTTTAGTTTTTTTGTTCCGAACTGCACCGAAGTCTTCTGTCTACCAGGAATATTTACAAAGTGTAGAGAGAAGCCAGATTCGTCCTATAGAGTGGACGATTGCCGCGACCTAATTCTCCTTTTATGAGAGAAAATTCCATCAGACTTAGCTTTATCGTTAGCGCCAATGAAACGTAGAATTTTCCAATACGCCTCGGTTCGCGGGGTAAGGCTGATGAAACGAATGGCTTGGCTGCCAATGTCTTCTCCGAGAGTACGCCCCAAATGAAACTCATGCCATCGAGTTAAATTCTCTTTTGTCCTATAAAACTCCGGGGTTTTAACTCCGCTCTCATGGACGAAAGTCCGCCGTCTCTTTCTGCTTTTTTTACTCGCTGATATTAGTTATTGCAGTTGAGAGGTATTTTTTTAGTGATTTCTCTTTGTTGCACTACCCCGTCGTCCTTACATTTGCCTGGTCGGTGAAAAAGTTGGAGAAAGGGATTCGCAAGTATTTGCCCAAAGTGCAGCATTACTCTCATCCAAAAGAAGAAAAAAAAAGCACGCCTCCAAGGATAAAAAAAAGAAGAAATTTCATGTTACACCGAGAAGTACGTGAATTCTTTGCAAACTCGACCCGTCAATCCGAGAATGCGAGGATGGTTAAGAATCGGGAATGCCCTGGGTAGCTACCAGGATATTCTCAGACGAGAAAGCTTAGCAAAGAATGTTCCGATCCTTGTTCTCAAGTACGAGTGGGGGTGCTGGTGCGCACCGTCTATCCGGCCAAAGGAAAATCGCGAAAGGAAATTCCTGCTGCAGCGCTCAAGTGGCAAGAACTCAAGAGTCGGAAAATGGTAAGCTGGGGAGAAAAGCAAACGCGCGACTTGCAGAAGGGACATTGACACGCCATGTACCTCCGTCCTAAGAGTGCGTTTTCATATTCCAAACGGTTAGAATCAAAGTAATGAGGATTTCAATTATGATTATTAGGAATAGAGTTGTTTAGGTGCATTTTAATTGAATCTTGCAAGTAAATATTTTCATAGAAGTTTATTGCAACGATTTAATACAGTCAACATGATAATCAGCAGCAGTTTCAAACATGAAAGTATCATTAACAAGCACGTCATCAGCCTGGGTGCCCTCAGGATCCTCAAGTCCGGATTCACCAGTTTACCCGGTTGGATCATCATCAAAGAACCCGATAAAAAGGACCATCTGGACATCAAAGTACCATCAGCAGAAGTGTTGTCATTCGCAGAACGCTACCACCTGGAGTTTTAGGTCTAAAAGGCTGAATCCTCGGAGAACATCATCAACAAGGCCATCCGAACAGCAAAGACCCATCAGCAGAAGTGTCATCACCTGCGGGGATGTTGGCGGTGAATTTCCATGTCTGCCAGGTCGGGTCTTCAGAGTGAACGTCATCAACAAGAGTCATCCTGAACATGAAAGATCGATCAGCAGGATTGACCTGCAGGAGCTGTCCGCAAGGATGGTTGAAGTTGTAAAGCCTGGGAATATGTAGTCGTGGAAGTCCTCCAATTGCTAATCGATTGTGGATAACATGGGCTTCTCGAGGTTAGCCGTAGCGGAAAACACATCGAGAAAGCTTCTCTCGCATTCCGGATAAAGGGTGTGGCAGTTTTCGTCAGCGTGCCTGCCCAGTCTTTCTGCAGCGTGGTATTCCTGATCCCCGTACTCATCGTACGGCTCACTCGTGCTCGAGGGCCTGAAATTCCATTTGCGTGCCATCATATCATACTCCCTTGTGCGATACGTAGGGTACAACAATGTGCTATAGTGGATGGAGAATTCATGCTACACATTGTGGAGTTGGAGGTGGTGTATGACACATAGGTTTGATGCCGGAAGATGAGGATGAGGATGGGGGGAAGGACATGAAGAGAAATATTGAGAGGAGATGGGAGGAGTTCGCGGTGGATTATCGGGTGTCCAGCCAACTTATGATTTACGTCATGCGATAGGGGATCATCAGGAACGATATCATGCCTCCACGAGCGAAAAGGGGTTGACGTGGACAGCCAAGAACGTAAACGTCAACTGCTACCTCAACTATGAATTCGTAGGGAGGTTGGAGAGAGTGCGGTTGTTACAATTTCAAGCTGGTTAAAGGACTTCTGGATATCCACGGGTATCGATGCCCTCTGTTCCACTCTGCCCTCTTAGCCCCACTTAGCAAATCTAGATTTCACTTGGACCTCCCCTGATTTATGACCCCATAAAGCCATGAGTCCTGGCGGACCTCGCATACCCGCTCATCCGACCAGGAATGTTTTGGCTCATGAGTCAATGAGTTGCATCAAAGTTTCGATTGGAAGAGAACTTGCGATGCCAGCCAGGGTCATACGAGCTGAGGATGGGGGTAACTTTTTATTCTAACTAATTGAATGCCATGTTCCAAGCGGAACCTTCTGACTTAACCCAACCCAGCGAAGTCTCCAATGGCACGATCATTATTAATAAGCAATACTCAACTCACGTGAAAAAGGCCTGGACCATTTGGCCAAAAAGTCCATGATGAAGGTCGAACGGTGCAGCAGCAACTTCGCATATAGACCTAAGCAGGCAACCCTTTCCGCCGGTGTAACCATAAAGTTCAGCGGCTCTCTCCAATACTTTGTAAATACTCCAACGGGTCTTGGTGCGGGCGAAGTATACTCCGGGCTCGGTAAAGTCGGTGGAGTTTAACGGCAGGTTATAAACCATTTTTGTGAATGCCCCAAGTATAATGCTTTCACGATCCAACTGCAGAGGGGTTCCCAGACCGAAGATCAACTGTAATTAAGTATCAATTAAGAATGGCAGGATGATCCTCGTAATGAGTTAATCCGTTGAGTCCTCAAATGAGTCCATAAATTAATCATAAAAATGACCGCATGTGGGGTTTAAAAAGAACCTGTGAAAATAGTGCCACATTGAGGCTTTCACTTCAATCAACCCTGCGGGACATGAAAACATTTTTTCACATTTTTTTTTTTTCTTTTATAGTCAATGTTGGAAAGATAGACTTGACGCGGAGCTTTGCAAACTCGGACAGCACACCCGACAAACCCGTGACGTATTTATTATCGCTGCCCAGAACGATCGATAGATAAGCGGCGTGCGAGCCATCGGGTTGAGGCAGCCTTAGTCGTAAATCCTTTTGGTCAGTGTAGGTAGCCGCTGCGTTACCTCCACTATGGAATGTAACAACACTATTATGTATCTTCTTGCCCATACTGACATGATGAACAGGTTGAAGCGTTAAACAACGTGTAATTCACTGTAGAGTTGTACTTGCGATAAGTAAAAGCGTAATCCAGCTCGTAAAATAAGCAAACAATGGCCGACTGTGAGTTTGAAAAGTTAGGAGGTGGAAGGCTTTTCAATTGTAGTGATTAATGTGATCGGGCCCGGAAGTAAAGTGCAGGTACATAAATGGAAGGGCGATGGGTAACTTGAAGGCTATCGACAATAAAGTCGTGCTTTGAATTTTTGGTCGGATCCTTGAAAGTTTCGAGTACCCTCGACGTTTATCCCCGATGCATCGTGAATAATTAACGAATGAGAGGAGCCTAGAACGGATGGCAACATGCCGGTGAAAGGCTTTGGGGCTTTGGTGGCTGGTTTCGTAGTCACCTGCACGCGCTGCCACCTTTCCCGTTTGTGCTTTCGAGCTTTTCACTAAAGTCACGTATGTGTATGCATGTGTGTTGGGCTGTGCAAGCTGCACTTAACTTCAGAGTGATACTTAATGGGCTGAGGCGTTGGTAACAAGGCTTCTAGTTCATTGTATCTTAATGATGGAACTCTGGATACTTTTAAGTATCAGCAGATACGTGAAAGGAAGACAAAAAGACGACCTGGCCCGGAAGAAACAATAATTGATTAACCAAGACTTGCCAGAATGGTGGAAGGGTCCGGGAACGTCAGAGTCCTTTTGCTGCGGGACAAAGTGTCCACTGCCTTCAAATGAGGTCCAGGCCTGCCATCAGCATTGCCCAGCTTTGCTCCAACATCATTGGAAGTGTCGATGGACGCTGTTGAGGGTCCAGGATGGTTGGTGGCTTCGGGATAAGACGGCAGAGTTCCAACAGCTTCAGGAAGAGTGGAAGCTCCCAAGGATGCTTTACCCATCAGGTTACCTGGAGTCCATTGTGTGAATCCACTTCCGGATGCTGCAAAAGAAGTTGCCTCAGCTGATGTGCCAACGGATCCATGTTGGTCTACAGTGGAATTGACGACAGTGGCACCTGATCCCAAACTCAGTGTATGCAGGATGATGACTAGGATTCCAACGTTGATGGCCATTAGACTTGGAAGGCAGACACCTTGGTTAATCTCTGGAACAAGCTTCCGAGGTTTACGGTTTTTTAAGGTTGATGGCATCTGAAAGGACTATCAAAGCGGATCCGGATGAATTTTCATCCAATCTTACCTCACACTCTCGCTCTCTGACGTTGCGACATGCAAAAGTTGCTCTTCTAATGACACAACCCGACAAAGAGATGCATCAGTGTGCCAACGGTAGTTCCCTTAGTCGTTAAATGTGGTGCTTGCGATGCAGCAGGATCCCGGAGGTTTGTGGCAATAGCCTGAGGGCCTCAAGATTGTTGAGTCCTTCGGAGCGAAAAATAGTGTGCAAACGGCAAAACGGATGAGGGAATAGTAAGGCGTTCCACTGATGAGCTTGAAGGTCGTATAACTAGGCAACGCTTGGAGAGCAGTAGGCGCGGCGGAGGAGCAACCTTTCGAGTCGAAGCCAGCGCTTTACCAAACTGAATTATCACGGTCCGTTAGATCGTTCTCCCACGTCGTCTTGAACAAACGTTCGAGTTAGCGCTTTGACGAAAGGTGAGAGAATCTTTTACTTGTAGCGAAGCTTCCCGAGAAACTCCATTGTACAAAGAACGCCTTCAGAGTTATTCAGCATTATCCTGATTAACGTAAATTCAATGTTTCTCGCTGCCGCCACTTAAGCCAAGTCAACGTTTGTCCTTTTTAGTTGATCTTCCAATGTTACCACATTATGCGGAAAGGTTGAGCAGAGCAATGATGATGCAAATGGTGATTGAGGGGGTCAAGGTCATCCAATATGACTTTAGGGAGGAATATTGAACTTGGATCTTCCAGAAAGATTCACATTCGGGTTAACTTCCAAAAATTGCCTGATGAGCGATCCAATGAGGTAAAGAAGGAAACCCGAAAATGCCCAACCAAGTGAACTCGTGGAGTTTAGCAAAAGTGGTGAATCACTGGATCATTGCGTGGCAATTGATGCCGGAAAGTTGAAGAAACAGAAGGTAGCGCGTAAGGAACAGTTCTTGGCAAGTTGGAGCTCTTAAATGGTCAATGAAAAAGTCCAAGTATGGGAAGCTTGGGTGGTAGGAAAAGGAAGAAGGAGGGCAGCTGTACCGATAGTAAAACATCAACTCGCTCTGTCCGGAACACTCGGTGTCGTGAACCGACTTGGACCGCTGTTGGGAAACGACTGTGATTTGTGAGTTCTGCTGGCACAACGAATTGAATTACAAGCTTGGGTCTTCGAACGACCTAATAAAATCCGCGGGGTAAGCAAAAATCTAACAAGTTCGTCGACGAATATGTATAGATTTGAGTGTATATACTTTTGCTAGGGTGTAGGTAAATATATTCATCCGTGATGCTTCGCGTCGTCTCGGATCGTAAAATCAAATGAGCGAAATATTGGAACAGTGGACCAAGGTGAAATGGCAAAACGTCGGGTCTACCAGGGGAATGCAGTAATTTTTTGATTTTGCAGGTTGGCACGAAGCCACGTAAATTTTTTTCTTTTTTTTCTATTGAAATGTTCGATCCAGACTTGGCTGTTCGTATTTGACGGTTGATGGTACTCGATACCCGACCAAATTAATTAACCAGAAGCAAAACTGCTCTTTTCACATTGGCCCACGGTTCAGACACCACCTGAACGTTGCAAAAAGTAACGTCAACATATTCTGCGTATGACGTTTCAATCCTCTCTCTCTCTCTCTCTCTCTCTCTCTCTCTCTCTCTCTCTTTTTGCCTATCAGACTACCATTTAATAAATTCTCAACGGTTCATGATCATTTCCCAAACGTGCTGCACAACTTTCACCCTCACACCTGCTATCGCGAACGAGAAATGTGCCAATAACATCCTGATTACTTCGTCGCACGTTTTGGTCCCAGCTCTGCATGCTACAGTCGCTTCCATTTTCCCAGGTATTAGAGCCTGCCGTACGTTCTTTAACATACGATAGACACCGAAGAGTCTAAAGAATGGTGGAGGCAAAAATGAGACAACAGGAAAAAAATTAGAACCTTTGTTAGGGGGGAACAAACTAATTTGACAAAATTTGTAAGGTACACAAAGTAGATGCTTTGGAGGCACGTGTTAAAATGATAATTGGGACCTGACTCTTCACACATATTTTGGAATACTTATAACCTGTTAATCAAGAGGGTGTGAATGAAAAAAAAAAAAATCCCGTAAATAAGCCACAGACAAGAAGGTTCTTACAGTTGATACAAGCTGCATGATAAACACAGTAGAGTATATTTGCCGCTTAATATTCAGCATAAATGGAAAACAGAGAAAATCCTGCGCTGAATATGCATCGTATGTGTGTCCTTGGTGTAATTTGAATTTATGAAGGATTCTCGAGGATCCGTATGAATATAGGAAGAGTGGAGATACCGCTCGGGGTTTTCATTCGGCTCACCGAGGTATATAATTATTAGCCGGTTGGTCAGCGAGTCGAAGGTTTTGCACCTTTATCCTATCCAGCTATTATCTCGGGTACGTCGTACCCGCATAAAAGTACAGCCCACAGTAACCATGCAACGCCATTCAAATGACTCGATTTATTATTCACATGTATATATTCGACGTATAAATTAGCTTGTTCGAAGGGGTATTAATTTTTGTTGTTTCATGCATATGAAATCCTGTTACGTATGAATTTTCCACCTTGTAACTACAAACTACACATGAATAAAGCATAATCCATCGACTAGTACGATTTACCATGAAAAAACAAAGCATCAGTCATCACCTTATATATACTTTTGGATCCGCCGTCTCGTTGACGCGAACGACTCAGCGCCCTCGCCATCTAGCGGCGCCACCTGGAACTAAATTTTTTTTTTTATCGCCTTTCAATCTCCTGCTCATTCTGCTTACTTTCGCCACGAATACGTCCACTTTTATCGATCAAAACCGAGAATATTTAATCGCCAAGTCCACGATGTTCCATTGCTTCCTCAATCGCATTAATTTCCGTGAAATATTCGAGAAGATTGTGATCACATTCGGAAAAGAGAGCTTCACATTTTCCTGGATTATCTCTACCCGCAGCTTCGGCCGAATGGTATTCCTGATCGCCAGTAGCTTCGTATTTCTCACGGGTCGTCGATGGACTGCCCGAAGGAAATAAGAAGATTTCGTTATCGCGGACCTCCCTCGCTCTCTCGCTCTCTTCATGGCTTATAGCTACGACTATAACGTATAATATACAATAAGGAGATGAACCCAAAACGAAATTCTGCTACGAGGAAACGTAAATATTATGCTGAATGTGAAATATATCGGTGACGCAAAGCGGAACGATTTCATCCTTGCAAATAAAATAATGAATCATGGCTGAAAATATACTCAATAAAATAAACGATAATAACAATAAAAATCAATAAAAAAAATTATCTTTCAAAAAATAATAAAAATACGAATAAAATGATGAGAAAAATTTCAATAAATCTCGTGACAGCTCGTTCCTCAAGAATATTAAAAAATAGACATGAAAAATGCCTCAAAGGGAGATCAGTGATAAGAAGGGAAAAAAATGGAAAGTTTACGACCCTTACGTGAGCAGTACATGGATAAGTTCAGCAAAGAGTCCTGAACGAGGGTTGTCGAAGGCTACTTCCGCAACGTGGCAAACAGTTCTCAAGAGGCAGCCCTTTCCCGAAACTCGAAAGCTTTCGAGGGCTGTCTCGATGACCCTGTAGATTTCCCAGCGCGTTGTCGATACTATTTTTTCCCGTCCTGTTGATATTTTTTTAATGTCCCCCAGCCAAGTTTGAGGACAACAGAAAGTCAATTAAAATAAAGTGTATAAGATCGAGATAAGGAGAAAAAAAAATTATCAAAAATCAACCAAATGATCGGGACTTTAAATTCAATTGAGTTCAATAAAATTGTAAAGAACCATTAAAATTCTATCGTAGTTTGAATTGAATAATGAATTCAAAATCGTTTTAAGTTAATTATTAAGCTAATTATAAAGTTAATTAAAATCGATGAAAATTCGAGCTCAATTAAAATTTCGCTATACTTGTAAAAACGTTTTTACATGAAAACTGTCTTAACCAATTAAGTTCATACCTCCCTGAGGCTCATCATCATTGTTTTTTTTATCATGTCCAAGAGTAGGGTTTCGACGGATGGATCGATCGTAACGGGAAGCATAGGGGTGGGTCAAGTAAGAAGCGTTGTAGGGCAAGGCGTAATTGAATTTCATTACGTAACCGACGATCATGCTGACGTCGACTTCCATTGGGAGACCAAGTCCCATTATCAACTGGGAAAAATCGATCAATAATTCTTTAGACGTGAAAGACGACGTGAAACGTCAACGTGACGTTCCCTTCAATGTTTTCTTTCTTTTTTCCATTGCACTTCATCCCCTTGTCGACGAGGGATTGACAGGTCTCATCGAAATTCTAGGGCAACATCGCGAAGTGCACAATCGAATGGATAAACGTCAAAAAACGAAAAAAAAAAATTCACAAATATTTCAACGAATCAGAAATTTCTTTTTCATTCACAAAATATCGGAAATTTAATATTGAATTTCCAAAAAAAATCGCAAAATAAGAAAAATTACCATTTTCCGAGGACATTACGAAACCGTTTGTTTGATTAAATTTTTTACCTGAACTTTCGTCGGAGCCCAAGATGATGCAGGTGGAAAAACAAGATACCTTGATTGTGAGTCTGACCTCAATGACCTTGCCAAGTTTTTCAAGGTCATATCGCCCTGAACAAGGTCAAATTTGAGTGACACCAACAAACTTGTAAAAACGAAGAGTATTCTTCGACCTTTCAAGGTCATTGACCTTAAGGACATGACCTTGAGAGAGTAAATAATGAGAAACTAAAAAATCACGACTAGAATCGAATGATCTGGAGTCCCAACGTCGACTGAACGACTTCGAAAGCACGAAACGAGTTTCCAACAGTTCTGCCAGCCGGAAGAACGACACTTCGAGTGCATAAATTAACACCTTAATTAAGACGAGTCGTTAACACGTTTTTACGAGCGTTAATGAATCGTTTTTTTTTGGGTAGAAAATAAATTACGAAATAATTAATTTTTCAAAAAATAAAAAATCAATAAACACGCATTTGCAACCAAAATGGCTGCTTCTTATTATTTTCGACGCACTTTTCTCTCGCTGTCCTGAAAATGGTCATAAATTAAATCGGAAATGATGAAAAATCAAAAGTAGATGGAAGAATAATATTTTTTCGTACTTTCGTGTTTATTATTGGCGGACAATAAAAAATTTGGCAAGAATTACACTTTTTTTGTCTTCGATTTTAACCAAGTCTCAAGAATCATTGGAGAACTTCAAAATCCAATTGTTGTCGTGAAGTAATTTAAGGGACTGTAAGGACACTCGTGATAGACGACTCGACAAGCTTCGCCGTTTGAATGCCTTCCTAGTTTTTCTGCCGCATGATATTCACGATCCGAATACATCTCGTATTCTTCAGAAGTCGTTGAGGGCGTTAGAAATACATGCAAAATTTCGCTCAGCATACCGTCACGGAGCGGAGACTCTGCGGACTCGCAAACCGCTCGGAGGAGACAAGCTCTTCCGGTTGATCCTCCTGACTCCAACGTCATCTCCAACATCCGGTATAAACTCCAACGTGAAATCGTCTCTTATCGCGTGAATATAAAAAAAAAAATTCAAAATGATCCTCAAAAATGTTGTTGCTGTTTTTTTCAAATATTTAAATAAGAAAATTGCTACGTTTATTATTTAAAAAAAGTTATTTGATTAGATTTTCGTAGAAAAAAGACAAATTGACGCAATTTTTTTATTTATTTTTTTATGAATATGAAAAAATTACAAAATGATCCTCAAAAATGTTATTTTTCTTTCTTATTTAAAAAATTGCTACGTTTATTATTAGAAAAAAGTTATTTGATTAGATTTTCGTAGAAAAAAGACAAATTGACACAATTTTTTTATATAATTTTTTATTCAAACCATCAATTAAAAAAAAAAAAATTAATTCATAAAAAATAATTAATTTACCAGTTTCCTGCGTAACCGGAGGCAAGTTTTTGTTATGATTTCCAAGGTGAGTTGCTCTAGCGTATCGCACGTACGAGCCGTCAGTTAATTCAGAAGCGTTGTAAGGAAGACGATAGTTGCATTTAAGTACGTAGCCTAATGTCATAGAAACTTCGGCTTCCATCGGTAAACCAAGACCAAATAGTACCTGATACGAATTATTTAATATTATCAATGAGGGAGCATTTCGAAATTGATTTTTTTCAATTTTTATAAACAATTTGTTTATTTATCGATCGAATTTTTTTATTTTTGTATAAAAAAATGGTTTAAACAATGATTTCTTGCCTGTTTTTTTTTCTTTTTTTTTTAATAAAAGAAATTACGATAAAATCGATGACGTCACGTACCTGAACCTTGGTCTCACTTTTCAATGGATCAGGAAAAAGCAAAGATCGTTTTTTTCGCAAAAGATCACGAATGTCATAATTTTTTGAAAATATTAAACGAAATAAAATAAAATATAGCAAACTTGAATAAAATTTAAAAATTTCCATCGCGCAGGGATACACCTGGGGGACGAAGACAACAACAATTTTTCTTTTTTCTTCCTCCAACCAGCCACAGCGTCAGGCTCTTTTTCGAGAGAAGGCAGAGACCGAATTAGAAGGTAAAGAATTCGTGTACACGTCAATTAACGCCTCACACATATTATTCGTAACTGTTGATTTTTTGTTTGTTTATTTTTTTTCTTTTCACCTCTGTTACGAAATGACGTTGACCCAAGATCGGTTCAACGTCTTCTTCATTTACAAACTTTGGTTCGTCGAGTCGAAAGGAACTAAAAATAATTTTGAGCTGACATAATAAATAATTGGAATTTCAGGAGAAATGCATTTTTCGATGTCGTCTGGTCAATTTTTTACGTAAGTTTTTCCATTGGAGAATATTTTATAAAAAATTGTTCATCAAACTTGAATTTTTTTCTTTTTATTGTCATTTTTATTTATTTATTTGTTATAAATACAGATTTTTTTCGCTAATTCTGGCAAATCTCGTTGGAGTTTTTTCGGACCAAAAAAATTCCGAAATGGCAAAACTTCTTCACAGACCCATACGAGCATTTTCGTTTCCGGAAACAAGTACAATGGGAGTAAGCAAAAAAAATTCAACATTTTTGCTGATTCACTTAAAACTGGAATATTTTTTAAATTTTAATAATTTTTTTTTTGTCTTTTTTCTACTGAGTCATTAATTTATCTATTTCCAACCTTTTTTCAATTACAGCTTTTTTTCGCTCTCGCTGTGCCTCTCGAAGCCCCAAGAAACTCAGTCTCACTCTCTTATTTTTTCGAAGCTACGTACAATTTACCTCAAAATTCTACGGACTTCGAGCCTCAGGTGCAAAGGAGTGAAAGAAAAAGGAGAGGAATCGAGAGAACTACGATTTATCGTACAGTGGAAAAAAAATTCGAGAGGTTGGTATAAAAAAAAAAAAAAAAAAAAAAAAGTGCAAACAAATAATAATTGTTCAATTATAAATAAAAGTTTATTGAATTAATAATCATTTCAGCAAATTCCACGATAATTTTGTGATCCAATAATAAAAAATAATTTCGATTGTAATGATTTTTTTTTTTCTAAATCAAACATTGACAAAAGATTGAAGAATAATTTTTCAAAAATTCTCAACATTCCTTCGAAATGTCTCGTGCAAATTTGCTGCAGATTTTTTTGGCCCATTTTTTTTCAATAAATCTGGATGAGAGAGAAAGAGAGAGAAAGCAATTTACGATTTATACACGAAACATATATAGACTTGAGCAAATGTTTTACTGTACGAGGATCGTTACGGTTCTGGCCCTCGACGAAAATCTACCATCCGGACTCGAAATTCCGTTTCTGTTAACGTTTCATGAATTCCCGTCGGCAAACACGGACTGCCGCATTACATCCTTCTATAGATATTGTACCGCGTTCACGACGAGAATCACCGTCATATATATTTAAAACATCAAAGTACCTTTTCAACGGACTAGTGCCAAATTTGCATAAAATTCCAAACAGAATTTTTGAATTTTTTTATTTTTTTTTTCATTTTTTTAATTTTTTTATTTTTAGGTCAGGATTACGAGGCAGAGAGTGTCTCCTGCGGACGATTTGTGAGACTTCAGAATCGTCGCTCCACCACAACGGAGTCGTTGGCGACATAATAAACGTCATTTTTACGTAATTAATTGAATTGATGAATTTTTTTATCATTTTTTTTTTTTCATTATTTTTGTCATCATTTTTATTTATTTAAATTTGAATATTTTGCTTTATTTTAGTCCCTCGACATCGAGGTCCGAAAATTTGCCACGTGACATGTTGGATGCCGAGGTCGATGGACGTGGTGACAACTGTTCGAAATATTATACCAACTGTCCCGTGGGCCTCTTCGATTTGATTGGAATTCTCGTGTAAAATTGGAAACTCACTCTCGTTGCTCGTACTCGTGTTTATCAAAGCCTCGAAACAGTGCGTTTTCAGTTGTAAAATCAGAATAAAAAATAAATAAAAACGTGAGAAACAAAATACGATTGGAATCTCGATGAAAATGTCTCTCCCGAGTGCGGTGAACCACTTTATTTTTCGAAGTACACGAGTTGGTTTTTTTTTTTTGGGTTCCAGAGTGTTTTATGAGTCAAAATTGCTTCCGAATTAATAAGAACATATTTTTTGTAAGAGTTGATACTGCTGAGAGTTTGAATGTGAAAAAATGTATGATTTTTTATTAAAATTGTATTGCAGCATTTCGTGTGAGTTGTTGACTTATTCCGAGTGAAAAACATTCACCCCGTCGTGATATAATCGTAAATGTTGACAGGGCAGAGTGGATAAGTTGCCTCACAATCGCCAGTCATGGCTGAATGATTCTCAGCTTTCTTATACTCGCCAGACAGTTCTTCGTCGCGAGAAGAAGTTGGTCTGCAAAATTCACCAGAAAAACCGCATTAGTGAAGTTATTTTGGCTCTAAACGTTGACAGTTTACGTGCAATCGTTTTTAAATCAACAGAGTGGATAGATCGTGAAATTCTGAACAAAAAAGTCCCCGGAAATTTTTCAATCCGATGCCCCGTTGCTGAGATATAAACGAATTGGTGATGCGACCAATCAGAGTTAACTGTGGCCCCGCCCAACTCACCTTTTTAATGATGCTCATTGGCTCTGGCTAAATTGATTCGTATCTCGATAACGATGCATCGCAGGAAAAATTGCCCAAGGACTTTTCGACGTAGAATTGTTTCATCTGTTCATTCTATGGGGGTTCGGCATGGGTTTTTCAATTTTTCACATAGAAATTCGGTAAAAAAATGATTTTTCGTACTCTGGGTTAAAAAAATTGGGGAAAATGATGAATCCGTATTTATCTGTGTAAATCCGCAATATTCTCACATATACGGATCCATATAGACACGTGCACACAAAAGGAAACTCTACTGCAATGCCAGACAGAATCGATCGAACAATTTGCATATTCACACCGCCCCATCCCCAATTTAGTTCCCCTATCGCCGCAATCTGGCCACACCACCCTCGATTTCATCCTCCATCGAATTTAATAAAAGCCCTTAAATAACGCAGCACAATTTACAAAGTTTTCCACCACTTTTAATCATCCCCCTCCATATGCATGAGGTTTGGTTGAATTTATCGATATTTTTTTTATATTCTATTTTTTTTTTTTTTTTTTTTCATCCTCGTTCATCATCGATTCTCTCTGCCATAATTTCTCATCTTTTAGTCATTTACTCATCCCCATAACCTTTTGCACTCTCTTCAAGTCTTGCCACAAAAATTCCCATCTTATTTATATTCCTCTTCGATCTCATTTTCTTTTTTATTCTTTTCTTCTTTTTTAATTTATATACTTACGTGAATAAGATCCGTAAAAGATCACCAAGGAGACCGTTGTGATAGTGAAGAGGATTACGGGAAGTCTCGCAAATGGATCTTAAGAGGCAAGCTCTGCCTGGAAATCCGAGCCTGAGGCGAGATAAGGTAAAATAATTGATGAATGTAACAAATCTGAGGGAAATGATTAATCAAGTTATTTGGGTATTCCTTATCATCCATAATTAAGTAGGTAATAATTCTTCATTCCCTTTTGTAAACATTGCCACTCAAGCAAAAAAAAAAATTAGTCTCCGCAAATTCCCCATCTACCATGGTCGATTTTTTTCAAAGCATTTTTACTCACCCCTCCAAACCTCTAATTGTATTTCGAGGTAAGAGATAAAACAAAGAATGCAACGGAGAAGAGTTCAATGGCGAGCTAAAGTGGATTATAGGTTATGACCATTATTTGCGTGAAAACAGTCACTTTGTTGGAGTCTTTGTCCGAAGATTTAAACTGCAGAGTGACGGTGAGACACGTGAGCAAGGAGAAATCCAATAAAAGTGGGGAGAAACAAGATTCCAGGAAGAAGACAAAGCGGAAGAGAAAGAAAGTTGGTTATATACGAGTTTCCTCGTACAGGGTGTCCAAAAATCTTAGTAAATACCATTGGATTGAATCGAGAAGTAAATTCTGAAGCAAAAAGTCCTTACAAGTTTTTTTCTCCGACGAATTCCTGACGAGTTATTCAAAGTTGAAGTTGGACCAATGAGAACTTGGGGGGCGGGGCTAGCACGGCTCCGCCTATCGCTTCTAATTGGCTTATAACTTTAACATCTGATAACTCTTCAGCATTTCATCGGATCGAAAAACTTCAAAGGACTTTTCGACAGGAAATCTTCTTGCGAATCTATCCTTAAGGTCCTAACCTCCATTTTGAAGACTCCCTATACCAATGCATATATAAATATAGCCCGATTGAAAGACGCAAAGGTATGTAAAAGCGCGAGTGCGGGTACGGGTTGAAATTTGCCAATGCTGTTATAGGACTGACTCCGGTGAATGCGATGGGATTAGGGATTAGAAACGTTGAAGCATCAGTTCGGCGAAGGAAACGGAATGCGATAAGACGAGGATCGATGAGCACACCTAAGAAACATACGCTTCGATGAGTCTCGGAGAATGCTATTGCATATAGATTCTCTTGCATTGTAGAGGGCACCACTGACTTCGAATCCCAAGTTGGAGAATGGAAATAAGAGGGAGAGATGGATTGATGTGGTTTTCTCATTGATATATAAATACTTACAGCATTGAAGTAGATAAAGCATTATCGGAATTTGGGAATAAGTCAGAGGTTGATATAAAATTTCAATGAAGCTGACCGGGAGTTCAATATCAATAATTCAATATCTTGTTAACGAAAAAAAAACGAAAAAAAAAAAAATATACTAACGACTCGAATTTCGACTCCAGCATTGAATAAGTCGTTCGACGATCGATCCTTCGTCCTTGGAGATACATCGATCTTTCTTTACGTGATTCTTCTTCGTTATTGCCCCCCTCGGTCTCCGATTTCGTCAGCTGGTAATTCGCTTCGAAGAAAAATGCAACGGAAATAGCTTTGGTGGATACTGGATCGTCCAATGGAATAGCAAGGGCGAAGAAAATCTAAAAGATAAAATGTCTTCCTGTTCTTTTTTTTTCTCAGAATATCATCAACCCCCCCCCCCCCCCCCCCCAAAAAAAAAAAAGAAAAACTGTCAAAATATTCATTCGCTCTGGAGTGTATTGTCGAGATTTTCGTTAAATCGCAATTTCCATCTAGACCCTGAAATCTTCTCGTGTGTCTTGTCGGAAGGCAATGTAGAGGAAAGCTTCATCTTACTTTAGGTTAATCAAGCGGCAGACCATTTTCTTGAGAAAAGAGAGGCTTCTCTCTTTTTCTTTCCTCTCCCTTTCAAACCTATAAGACGTGCATAATTTTTTAATCAGAGGAAGGACTAGAAGAGACGAGGGTCCAGGCTTGATTGCACCGGGTCCACGTTTGGGCCTATGACTCTCAGCCACCCTTCAAGGGTTTCTCTCTCTATCTCTCTCTCTCGCTTCAGAACTTACGTGGCTGCTTTAAAGATATTTGTGGTGACCTAAATTCAGGGCACTCTCATACCTTCCTTTTATAGTTGAATAATTATTCTGCAATGTCACACTACACTATGACAGCCATGTTGGAAATTTCGAAAATTCTAATTTATTAATTTTCTTACGTGGATTTACAGTCAAAGACATTTCAAAATGTCATAATGTCATTATCTCAGTATGTCAATATGTCGATTCAAAACTATTTAAGACTATTGACATAACATGACAATTGGCAATCATGACAGTTTGACATAATGACGATTTGACATCATGACAATTTGACAATTAAGAAAATTTGACAATTATGAAAATTTGACATAATAAAATTGACAGTTGATGACAAGTTGACAGTGTAATTATTGTCGTTATAAGATGATGACAAGAATAGAAAAGAAATGAATGAGAAAATAAGGAAGATTTGAAAATGCTGATGAAGCAGAGAAGATATGTGAAGAGCTAAAGTGTGAAGGAGCTCGACAGGGTTAAGTAATCGATCAGTTAATCGCTTGGATAATGAAGTAGCTACGAAGCTCGTGTCTAGTTTATCGACAAAAGCTTCGAGCCCGATTGGGGCTTGTGAGAGAATAAATTCCGTAAGAAAGGAAGAAAAAAAAGAGACTTGTCCCTCGAGGGGGTGGACCATCATTGTCGTACATCCCTTATTATTTTCCCTCTTTCACTACAACCCTCAAACGTCACTTGTTTCCTTTTTCTCTCTTCTCTTCTTTTTATCATCCCTTTCTTATCTCGTTTTTTTTTCAGCGAGTACGCAACAAGTATTTGGCAGTTGTTTTTTTCACCCTTTTTTTGTTTTTAATTAAAAATAAAAAAATCCATCATCAAAAATTCTCATTTAATTTATTTTGTGGCAATGTCATTTTTTTTAAATGTCAAATATTTAGTTTTTTACCTTTTTACATCGATTCTTTCGTAGTTTTTTTTCTGGGAAATAAAATAAAAATAAAAAAACCAAAAAACACTACGACATTGGCCCCACTTTGTATTCCATTCATTCTTACGTACTTCGTTTATATTTTTTTGTTTTGTTTTGCTTTATATTACCTTCGACATTTCCGTGTCTCTACGAACCCAGATATATTTATATATATTTATTATCCACGTATTTTAAGAGTCGAAACGAAGGGAAGGAGGAGAATCGAAGCAACCTTAAACTCCGATCGGCTCGTATCTCGGTTCGACTGAAAAGGGTCGTTATCGTCGAGGATACAGCGAAGTGTAATCATCAATCTAGCTCCGAGGTGAAATAAAACTTGAAAATTGCCAGCTCGTAAAACGGTGCGAAACAGAGAAAAGCTTCGAGTATAAAAAAATATATAAATCTATATTTTTCTTTCTTAATATGAATTGCACAAAAAAAAAATAATAATACTGAGTTTATAATCAAATTTCGATGTAAATTTTTTATTAAATATCAACTTTTTGCATGACTTTTTTTTTCCTTTCTTACCCCCATTTCACTGTCTTCCGGATACGATAATCCTCGGATTCGTCGATGGACAGCGGACGTTATTGGTTGTTGAATTTTGGATATTTCTTGTGTGAAGCTTGACCCCGTTACCGAAATCCAATAAAGCACCAACAGAGACGACCACCATCTGCAAGTATAATTAATAATAACAATACTTTTACCCCATCCCCTCGCCCCCACCCTTCGCCACCCTCTAAAGTGACAATTCGGGGGTAGCAGGAACCTCTGTGAGGTTTTTTGGTCAAAGTGTAGTCGATTCTTGCAAAATGATTGAAATTTGAAAAAAAAAAATAGAAAAAAGGCACTTTTTTACAATTTTTCAAGTGGATTCTTCGAAAATAGATGAAATTTTTTTTTTTTAAATCATTACAAGCTGAAAACTTTGAAATTTGAATCGTCAGACAAACAAATCAACTGAAATGAGTCCAGGGACCAAAGGCAAACTTTTGATCGGACGGAGTAAACTTGAGTAATTTGAAAAAACTGAAAAAAAAAAACGTCCTGCGTACTGGGACGATTTTTTTTCCGAGTCAGCAGTTCAGTAAACTATGAAGGAAATGGTTTAATTACAAGAATATCCTTCCCCCCAGCCCCACAAACGGAATTCGTTTCAGTTGGCAATTAAATTTGAAGTCTCGTGTGTATTCGTTCGAGGCAGAGACAGAAGAAGCCTTTTGGAAGTTAGGATTGTGAAAATCGATTTGGTACATGGTGTGGTTAGTCTGCTCGGACGGGTTTGTTTAAATCAAATGTCTCTGGTTGGATTTTCAACGGTGGTTGGGATATGAGAGAAAATGCAATTTCTCTCTGAGAGGCCGTGTGTGCTTTGGTCAGTTACAATCAAACCCTTTTTCGATCTTCTCTTTCTACGCTCATCGTTTCTGTCTCTCTTATTTTTTTATTTTTTTTTCATCCCATTTTTTATCTCCATTCCTTTCTTCATTTTCTATTCGACGTCTCGACAGCCACTCACTTTTCTGTCAAATGTGCTATTAATGCGGCAATATCGGAATAGCGATGAGGTCAATAAAGATCGAAGGGATTTAAGCCACGAGGGAGAAGGGCTTTGGTCACAAAAGATAATTGAAATGTTAGTCACGAAGTACGAGACGACTAAACTAATAATAAATATATAAATAAATGAATACTTATGACTGACGTTTTCTTGTGTCATTTCCGAATTCGTTGATTCTCATAAATGAGTAAAAAAAAAAGAAAAAATCGTCAATTTATAACTTAAAAATTGACTAAAACACGAATTTCGAAAGTTTTTTCAAAAAATTGAAAAGAAACACTTCTTACATTTTATTATTTGGAGATGTACACATTCCGGAGAATTTTTTGAGAAGCACGACGTGGACGTGAATGAAACTGCATTCTCCCTTTCTCCGAGAACCGAGAACGACACCGGTGTGATGCATGATTTCAGTCGCAGAAGTCTGCTAACTAAGTCCACAACGTGCTGACGTTAAGTAAGAGACGAGGGGCTCAAATATTAGTGTACAGAGCCATTCAGAAGACTCGGACTGTCGTTGTCCAGCGATTAAAGCGAAAATGTGGATAGTTCGAAAAATTGCCGCTAGATGGCGAGCGGGCGCTGTCGTTCGCGCGAACGGTGTGGAGGAGCCGAACGTATATAAGGGGCTTGGGTGAAATTTTTTTTTTCTGCATCCCAGGTCGATTCTCTTGCAGTTTTGTCGCGTATTGAAGTCTGGCAGTGTTGCAGAGTGATTTTGTTAATGATTATAGCGTTCTTGGAGCAGATAAATAATTATAAAAATTGCCCAGTAGGTAGAATTATTATGATAAATTAATTACGCTGACAATTTGTCCTGCTAAGTGCATTTCCGGCTGAGAGGATAAAGGAGGACGTAATTTAGTATTTTCGCGCTGGAACAGTCCTCTCGTAGATGGTTAAAAGTGACAGAGCCATCTCCGCAATTCTCATGGGTTGAAAATGAAGTTTGTAAATTCGGTTGCAGCTGCGTCACACCCTTTGCAGCGAGATGCCGCAACAACGAATCGAGGAAATGGGACAAAGTGTGTGAGAGAGAAAGAGAGAAAGGGTGTGTGCGACTGGGTTGTCGTACCCTTTACCCCTTTTCCATCACCGTTGGCTGTTCGGCGTGCGCACCAACCTTGGATAGAAACTGCTAAATCGTTTTATTGAGCTTTTCAAGAAAATGCGTGAAAGTGTGAGACGGGTCTAGGTGAGCCTAGAAAGACAGGCTAGTCCTTAAGAGCCCTTTCAAGGGTCCTTGACCCAAGGAAGTGCTCGATTGAAAAGAGGCCAAGAAATATCGTGGCTCCGTGTTGTGTATAAGTCTCGATGGTCCTGTATTTTATTATTTGTAGTTCCCAGCCCTTTTTAGGGCCTGCAAGAGAATTGCAAGAAATTAAAGAGACCCTCTCGGATCCGATTACAACTCGCCACGCCCAGTGCAAAACTTCGATCGTTCCTGCCTGCTCCGAGAGTTCAACGACTCGCATAGACGAATGGGAAAGGCAAAAAAACCTCCAACATGTACAGGGTGTCCCATCCAAAGCCCAAACAAATTTTGTCTCTGCAACTGCACACTGAAGGGTTTTGAATAATGTTTCAAACAAAGGACAATGATTTTTGGCTGCTTAGTCTGATGGCAAGGTCAGTTCGACCTTGGGTCAACTTCTCAAGGTCAAATTGTCATTCTACCTGCTATACCTCACGATCAAACAACTTTTATGTAAGGCTGTACACTTGTAAAGACGGAAAGATCGACCTGGCACACGGGGCTTCCCCTGCATGTGCATACGACGATCAGAACGGCCATTTCCTTTCGGGACATTAATAATTCATGACGGTAGCCAAAAAAAGGGCCCATTACAAACTCACGCTTCCGCTGATACATCAGCATCAAGTCTACCTCAATTTGACCTTATCAATGTTATTCAAAGCAGTAAAAACTTACGGAGAATAACAAAAAGTTTGGATGAATTCACTGGATTTGGAAGATTTGAAAAAAGAACGAGGGACAGAATTTTCCACGTAATCCGATCAGGGAATTTTGGATGGTTCGATCGGAATAATCGACGAAGGGGCATATAATGGTACCAGACCTCAGGGACGTTCGATCAGTCAGCCCGAGAACGTGGAAACTGGCGTCAGTTCCTCAGAGATCAATTTAGATTCCAGGCTCCCGATTAAACTCGACAAAATGATGTCTCTTCGGCGATATAGTGCCCTCTCGTGTCTCTACTACATGAAACTCGAGCTCTTGTGGGACATTTACGATGTACTAATCCGCTAGAGGGCGCTTGGCGCGCATACCTCTCGGTTTTAAGCGCTGACAGCGCCCATTTTGCTCGAGCGGCGGAACAACGAAGCTCCAAAGAGTCTTTTGGGATCTGTGAATGTACTAATCCGCTAGAGGGCGCTTGGCGCGCATATTCCACGAATTTGACGGAGAAAAAAGGTTCTTTAGGTTTTTTTTTGCTCTAAGCTGGTTTTTTTGACGCTAAAGGACCCACGAGATAACTTTAACCTGCAAAAATGGCGTCCGGGGAAATACGGGAATCGAACCTCTTCTCCAACTGATCTCCTCGTACGAGCAGCCTCGTCTACGATTTACGAGACTTTTCTTAACCTTTTTATAGGATCACGTATTTTGCCTCGTGCTAAAAGATCCCACACGCTTTATTGCATAACTCCGCAAGATCTTTTATGTGCTCTACCACCCTCCGACCAAAGTCATATTTATTTTTATTTTTTTTCGTTGTTACTCTTATGATGTACTCTTGCAAAACATTTCTTTGACCAGCTATAATGCACCGGCATGAAGTTGCATCACACAAAGTGGCACGTGACGTTATCCTTTCGTCGTGTTTACTTTTTTAATACTCGGTCACGTGACCGCGATGCAAATTTTTCCCGGGAGAAAAATTGCCCTCTTTAACATTTGAAATTCAAAAACTCGGGTCTCATTTTTAAGGAAATTTTATTGAAATCTTCTGAAGAAATAATGATGGAGACGTAAACGTTTTTTTTTTCTTCTTTCTTCATCTTTTTCACTACATTTATCGTCAGTGCCACGTAAAAAAGAAACGAGGCGAAAGAACTGACACGAAATTTATCTTAAGCGATATAATCGATGGAGAAAAAGCGTCTCCGAGGCTTTTATAACCTTATACATACCCGGAGCACGCCAATGCCCATAGAGTCTCTTCCCTCGAACCTTTTTACTGCCCGATTTCTCTCCAACCTCGTGTACGTCAATCTACATAGAAAAAAAAACGCCTGGCAAAAACTAGGCCCGAGGAAAAAGGATGGAAGTAAAAACGGTGTTGAGTTGGCCAACCGTAGCAGAAAAAAAAAGTAACTAAACAAAAAAACTTTTCGGCAAGGTGGCCCACGTGACACGTGCGGACATTTTGTTATTGACGATCTTTCACGCCAGGGAACATGTTGATGAAATTGCGATTTACTGAAGCTTTGGAATAAAAAAATTTCAGACCAACAAACGTCACAAAAATTTGTCAAATATTCAAAAAAACCCTGAAACAAACCTTTCTAACCTCACTTTTTAATCACGTTACTCACGAAACCGCCATTTTGGGAACACCAAACGGCCATTTTACTGTTGACAGCCATGCCATTTTGATTTTATCGTCAAAAGCCCGCGAAAATCTCTCGTAATTTGAATCGCTGAACTGAGTAATTAATTATTCGGGATATAAATGAATCCAACCAGGTTGCTTTTGATTGCACCGTTTTGTTTATCGATATATGCATATATATATATATTTTTTTTTTATCTTTGCAGCGTAATTATTTTGTGATTCGCTTTCATCGTGGGAGAAAAAGCGCAGATTTATATTGCTCGTTTCCCGGACTTCTTTTTCATTACACAACTGATTACATTAGTTGAAATAAATGAGAGCCCGTTGAAACTACCAGTTTCCTTTTTTTTTGTTGTTTTTATTTTGTTTCTTTTTTTCGTTTACTATTTTCCTACTACCGGGATTTAATTCGTTGCTATATTTTTACGCAAGCGGAATATAAGACAGCCGGAAAAAGGCGAGTGGGCGGGGGGGAGAAGAACAGGAAGGAAAAGTCGAATTAAATAGGAAAAAATTACGAAATAAATAAGTTATCAATATTTGAATTTTTCATTACGAAAGTTCATGATGTTTATATTTTCCTAATTCAATTATCTCTTGAAATATTGAATAAATCAAATAATTCTAACGAAATAAATAAAATAATTAAAATAAATAAATAAAATATGAAAATATAAAAATGAAATATTTAATTTTGAGAAATCCGGAAGTTGTAAGGTATTTTAAAAAATTCTCCAAGTGTCTAAACATTTGACCAATTAGTACAGAAATAATGACTTTAACTCGTGGATTTAAATGAATTTTTATTTCACACCCAAGTGCAATGTTTCTTGAGTTGAAATTAAAGGAAAAATCTTATGATTTACCTGAGTTTCTCCGACGACGAAACGATGCACTTGTGAGTTAACTTCAGTCTCGAGAAAATATTCAACAGCAGAATTATGATTTTAATTTAGTTTTTATTCCAGTTTAAATTCGAGGTTTTTATTCATCTTTTTTTCAATTATTTCGCTTCCCTCGATGCGGCTCTTCGTACATGGGTCAAAAGTGAAAAACATGACTTATGCGGTTACGAGGCAAATACGCTCACTCGGATTTCCAGAGAACACTGGAATGGGGGTAATAACTAAATCAATCATTCTCGATGCTCCAATTAGACGTCACCTCTAATTTCATTTCATAATTTATAATTGGACGTTAATTGACATTAATTGCGTGTACAAATTGGACCAAAAGAAAAGATTCAAAATTTTTGATTAATTATTCATTGTCAAAATTATTTCTAAGCAAACTATTAAAAATATAAAAAAAAATATCAACAAATTATTAAAATATTGAAATTTTTTTTGTTTTTAATTGTCATAATACAATAATTAAATAAATATTAATTAATAAATAATGAAAAATATTAAAATATTTTCAAAATAATTGACTTTATTAGTTTTTTTTTTTTTTTATTTATTCCTCGTAGATATTTTTTGCCGCCAGTATTCCCCTGGATATTCCGAACAAATCCGTCTCAGTCTCGTTTTACTTCGAAGCTAATTACAAGCTCCCGGAAGCCAAGAACTCGAGCTACTTTGACGAATATTTTGGAGTGAGAAGTTTCGACAGACGACTGGTTTACGAAATGCTCCAAAGCAAATTGGAGAGGTGACGAAATTCAATTTATATTTCGTCTCGAAATTTGCATTTTTTTTCTTCAAATATTTGATTAATTTTGATTTTAGAGCGGGATTTCCTGGAAAGGTTTGCCTGATGCGTGCAATATGTGACGCTGCGAAAAAACCCCTAACGAAAAATGGCCTCGTCGGTGATTTATTGCACATACTTTTCACGTAAGCTTCCTCTCTCATAATATATTTTCTCCCTATTTATCTCATATA
Organism: Campoletis sonorensis; assembly: GCA_013761285.1. Lineage (NCBI taxonomy): Eukaryota > Metazoa > Arthropoda > Insecta > Hymenoptera > Ichneumonidae > Campoletis > Campoletis sonorensis. Next base: position 200,003 of record JACEOJ010000178.1, read on the forward strand.
ACAACTTACTCATATCATTCATATTTTTTTTTTAGACCATCTACGTCAAGAAATGAAGACGTCGGGATCGAAGTTCAAGAAGCCGAGTTTGAAAAAGATTGTGATACACGATATAACGAATGTCCAGTCAATGTTTTGGATCTAATAAGTTACTATATTTAAAAAATATATATAATATTATATTTTGATATATTTTCGAAATATATCAGAGCAATATATCAAGTAGAATGACTTCTAAATCACAATATTTCGGTGATATATTATTTCTGCGATATATTAATATATCGGTGAATAAATTACACCGATATATTATTCGATATATTTCGACAAAATGTAATCCATTCGTATATTTTGATATATACCGACTCAACTGCGTAATATATTAATATATTTCGATACACCGCAATATATTTAGATAAATTTTGATATATTAAGGATATATTTCGATATACTCGATATCACTGTTTCATATATATTGATATATTTCAACCCTTTGCGATTCTGTTTACCCAGAATTCGATATATTTCGTCAAATTTTGATATATTTCGATTTGTTGATAGTCATTCATACGTAATTTGATATATTGCAGTAAATTTTGATATATAGCGATGAATTTTGATATATTTGATATAAATGCATGATATATTGATATATTTCGATTGGTTGGTATTAATTCATATGTAATTTGATATATCACAGTAAATTTTGATATATAACGATATATTTTGATATAAATGCATAATATATTGATATATAGGTCGACAAGCTTCAATGTAATCGGAAGAAGTTTGATCTCTTATGATGTATTTTAATATATTGTGATATATTTTGATATATTTTGATATATTTCACTGCTTCGAGATACTATTGACATATTTTCAAGATTTCGAAGGCAAGGATCCCGCGTCTCAAGGATTGGGAAATGATATTCGTTAAAATACTTTGATTTATCATGTTTTCCCATTTATTTACAATATTTATAACAATGAATAAAAATGAAATACCTCGAGGTTAAATAAGTTAACTTGTGCTGAACCAATCGGAACCCATCGCACCGAAAAACGCAGCTGCTCCTGACTTTATCGTTGCTCCGCTGAAATCGTTTTTGGGCGCTTCCTTCACTGGCGTTTTCTTGCGCTTTATAGAAAAATCAATAAATCAACGATATTTTCGTTAAAATATATTCATTTTGGAAAAATGTATCAATCCTTAGTATGGATTATGAAAACAAAATCAAAAAAATGGTAAAATTAAATTCAAAATATTCGTCACAGGATAAATCGCGCCGGGGGGTTTTTTTTGTTTCTGCATTTTGGTTAATTGTACAAAAATCTTTTGCCAAACTCTTGCGATGAAATTTTAGTGTCAAAACATGCTCGTAAAATCGATAAAATTCAAAAACAAACACAAATTTTATGAATTTTTTTCATAAAATCGATAAAATTCAAAAACAAACACAAATTTTATTATTTTTCAAAAATATCAACGAGCCTTTTTAAAATCGGCTTACCTCGTGAAAACTCCGATCTACGAATTTATTCAAATATCAAATAAATACGACAAATGATAATAAATGTTGAAAAAAATGTCAAATTTACGAAATTTTTCGTTTTTTCTTCTCTTACCTGAGCTGCTTTGTCCGGTAAGGAAACCGACATCAGTGGCAAGTTCCGTGTCGGAGCTGTCACCGCCAATGGCGGGAACCATGGAGCACCCGTGCAAATTGCAAGACCACCAGGTGGATCTGTCATTGCCCTGGATCCGTTATTCGTCGCGTAATCGCTTCGCGAACCCAATACCGAGTGCAACTGTTCCATGTGAGGCACCAGATTTCCAAAAATTAACTGAAACACAATGTTTTTTTCAAAATTTCAAATTATTTTCTCTCCAATCACGAAATAATTATTTTTATCATTTTTATCGATTCATTAAAAAATAATAAATGAATAATTTTATTTTATTACATTTTTTTTTAATAACAAATCATGCACAAATTTGAAAAGTTCATTAAATTTATAATTATTATTATTTATTAATTTATTTATTATTTATTATTATTATTAATTAATTAATTAATTATAAATATATAATATATTAATATTTTATATATTAATTATTTATAATTATTTTTAAATTTATAATTATTGAAAAAATAATAAAATTTTTGTTTTCTTACCAAAGATCGTTGAACACTTTTTTTCACATTAACGTGAATAAAGGGATAAAAAACATCGGAATCGAAAGGATCGATTTTGGCGAGTACGTTATTCGTAGATTCGATCGATCGGTCCATTAAATGTTTATTCTCACGTGGAACCATCAGTAAAGTGACGTATTTAATATCGAACAATACTTGAAAAGCTTGCTTTTGTCTCAAATTCGAATTTTGTGAAGTTTCGTCGTAATAATCGAACAATTGGATGGCGACATTGTCGATTATTTCGTTCATTACTTTTCTGAAATAAAAAAGAAATAAAAGCAATGAGAAAAACGAATCGTGGAATAAATTGTGGAAAAAATAAAAATAATCAGGATTTAATTCTTACTTTGGCAAAGTGTGAGGAACAATTTTGTTCAAATCTCGAGAAACTGCAGCTAAAAATTTGTGCAAATTAACCGAAGGCTGATAAGGAACAAGAATTTCTGATTTAATGGATTTTCCTTCTTCGGCTTCTTCCTCGATGACGACGCGTTCCCATTCGGAAACGAGTGAAAAAATGTGGAAACGATCGTCACTGGAACGCGACAAAAAGTTAAGACGATTTTGGCGAATGAATTCGTTGAAAAAGTCTGCGTAAATCGACCAGAAACGTGAACTTTCGTCTTTGGCACGATCGCAAATATTTTGCCACTTAAGATTGCTCGTGACGAGGCCCGGGATTTTCGAGAGAGTGAAACATTTGTTGAGGTTCGGACAAAGGTTGACAATCGCTTGGAAAAATCTACTCGCCACGATGACGTTTATTTCGAAGCGTCCGAACTTTGGGTTTTTCGTTAAAAATGATTTTTCGAAATATTTCGTCAACTCGTCGATCATCGTCGTGCTCGTGCTCTGTAAATTTTCTTGGATCTCCGAACGATCAGCAAATTTGTCGAAATTCGATGACAAGTTGATGGAAAACAAATTTTCCTTCGATTTCGTCGATTTTTCTGACTCGTACAAATATTGCTCGAGATCCTTCAAAAGCGGCTCCAAACTTCGGTCGAAATTCTCACAAATTTCTACCATGTTCGGCGAGAAACCGCGAGATTTCATTAATAATGATTTTTTCTTGTTTTCCATGTTTTTTGACAGTTTTTGCGGAATGTCGCAGCTCGAATCCTTCCAAACCCACCAGCGCAAATCGTTTTCTGGAAATTCACACTTTGAGCGCGAAACCTCGTCCAAATATTCACACAATTTTGACCTCAATGAACTCATCGATTCTTGCCACTTTTCGCTGATTATTTCCTTCACTCTTTTCGTCAAAATCGGCTGATAATAAACCGCCCAAAAGTTCTTTTCCGACAGACCCAATTCCTCGGCTATTTCGTTCCAATTTTCCACACTCTCCAGACCCAGAGTTTCTTCTCGTATATTAAAAACGCCACGAATCGACGTTACCAAATTCAGCAAACGCGATATTTCCGTTTTTCCCAATTTCTCGATCCAGCTCAACCAATTTTCCAATATTTTTGACATTTCTTTACGATCCACGTTCACAAAATCTTCCTTCGAAAATGGCTTGTGATTTTTTGTCACGCTTGGCAAAAATTTCTCCAGTAAATCGTTGTCCAGGTCCAAGTTGTATAACATTTCCGAAGCTTTTACGTCCCGTAACTTTTTCACGTTCTCGGACACCAGGCCTTGACCGTGACCAGCCATTTCTGGGGAAAAAATTAGAATTTTTTGAATTTTTTCAGTTTTAGTTAGCGATTTATAAATCTTGAAATAATGCTTCGATCAAGACTTATTTGTAGTGAAATCGAAACGCCAATTTCCGGCCAATACGATGGACGCAAAAAAAAATCCATTTTTTTTTGTTTTTTTTCTTCATATTTTTCTATTTTATTTGATTAATCCACAAAATACTTACTAATGAAACAGGAATGGATGAGAATAACAGTGTCGCTTAATAATTTCACGCTCAATTTAATCCTGTGACGAACGCTGTGAGGACTTTCGTCCTTAATTATCGATTCGATGGCTCGGCTCCTCAAATTTATTAATTTTTCTAACAATTCCTTGGACGATGTTCCGTCCAGAAGAACGAGAGCCGCTAAGCAGTTTGCTGCGACCTGGAAATCGTCGGAAAAACGACATTTTTTCATTTTAGTTTGAAAAAATTCGAAACTTTGATCAAAATTGCACTAATTTATGGATTATTTTGAATTAATTATTTCTGCGATGATTGACAAGGAATTATTTGAATGATTATTTATTTAAAACAATGATTAAGAGACTGTTTACCTCGGCAGACAAATCGGAAGAACACAAAATTTCGTTGCACTTGTCAAAAATGACATTTCTAAAATGGCTAATGACGCTCCACTGTTTAGCGACGATGGGATACTTATTGGTCAATACCGATTGGCCAATTTCAAAGGTCAAACTGTAATTGACGTGCTGAGCGAGGATAAACAATTGGGAAGCAAAAAGCAAGTCCCTGTTGTCAATTGCCGACCAAATGTGCTCTGGAATGTCCATTAATATTTTAATCTGCATGACAACGGAGTCAGAAACGTTTTGGGAGTCTCTGAAAAGGATTTCCATTTTTTATCGATTTTTGTTCATTTTTTTACGATTTTTTTCTGTTTAATTACGATTTGACGAAATTTGTAAAAAAATTGGTCGATTGAGTAATTTACCTGAGGCCCGAATTGTCAGAACTGTCAATTTTAAAGCCAATTAAATATTTTTGCTGTAAATTGCGAAAAGTCTCTTCGATTTCGGCAATTCGAGAAATAACGTTTTTCGATGTTTCTCGCATTTCAGCAATCGTGTCTGCTGCTTGGATCAAATCACGATAACGTTCCCTGGATTGACGTAAAATGACGAAAAATGAATTTTCATACATTTCTTGCATTATTCATTCATTTATCCAATACGAAAAATATTCTCCGACCCTCATTACCCCCGAAAATAGGATAAACTCACCCGACCAACGTTCGCAATTCGATTTTCTTTCTGTCACTCTCCAACTGTATGGCTCGTTGTATTTGTTCAATTTCCTTGATGTTGTGCTCTTCGAAAAGCTTGTTAATGTCGAGATCGACATATTGTTTTGCTGGCATTTTGACGTTGTTTTTGTTATTATACTTTTTGTCTATTTAAAACATTGTTCAAGACACGGAATAGAATTCTCGACGTTTTGAGGTTACGTCGATTATGTTCGTAAACAGCTGACGTTTTGACAGCTTGTGAAACCGGCTCGTGGCGCACCAAGCGAGAAAGCTTGACACTCTCAGATTCAGAATCCTGTTCACAATATTTCGTAGTTTATTTAGTTCAAAAAGAATTTAAAACCGAAAATCCAAAGAGTTCCGAAATTTTGAATTATCCAGTGATACAAACTAATTGAATTTCTGTAACAAATTTCGAACTCGATGTCGGTAAATATTACGCTTACCTACAGTCAATAAGTTGGTGTAACTTTCTCTTTGTTCGCAAGATGTCGCCATGACGAAATTTCCTTAAAACGTCACAGGAAGACTCGTCTTGTCGGGATTTTTTCGTTACTGTAGTTCAGGGACAAAACTAATCGAAGAACTCGAACAAGTGTGTTGTCTGTCACGTATGAGGGTACACACAGCGTGGTTGTTCGTTTCATCGAGACATGATACTCAATTTTTTTATCCACTTTCGCATCACGTACGAAATTTATTAGCCAAATAAATCGAGCCCTCGTTCGTTTTTTTTATGTTGTTTTTTTGGCGAATTGACGCTCCTTCATGTGTGTGCCTGTGTTGCGTGTGCATGCGTGTGTGACTCGTATTCTTGACACTTTTGGCCATTTGTCATGATAAACGTCAAGTTTATATTGTAAAAAATATATTAAATAAAGCGTTAAAAATTCGTGCTCCTAAACAACGAGAGGGAGAGAGACCAAACTATATTTATAGTTTCGGCGTGTTTTCGTGTGTTGATCCAAGATGGCCGCCGCGTTAACCGTCGAACAAGAACAAGTAAGTGGATTTTTGTTAATCATTTGTTTTTCCCAACAAACTGTCATCGTAACTGTCAAATAATAATGTTGGACGTTGTTTCCTTCTTGCACACTTTGTGTGCTTTTTTTTATTATTTTTTATTTTCGTTGTTTCGCGTTTTTTCGGAGCTGGAGATGTTGCTCTTACGCCGGATTCGATGTATATAGAAAATCTATCGTACACACACAGACAAGAGTGAAATTGACAATGAAACCTTCACCAATCGTTTCTTAACCTCAATTTTCATAGCTTTGTTGATATTCTAACATTTTTTAAAATAATTTGTGCATTAATTAAAAAAATGGCTTTTCATGTTTGTTTATACTTTTTTTTTATCCATCTCGCCATCCTATTTTCGTGTCTCATCATTTTATCCTCTTTGCGTCATTCATTTGACGCAATTTTCATTCTCGGAACTCGCCGGATCATCACTTTGAATTTTAATTGACTATATTAATTTATAATAATACGCGTTTTACTGAGTAAATTTTGCAAGAGTAGTTTTCCTTCGCGATTCCTCAATCAGAAATTTTGTTCCATTTCAATTTGACTCAATTTTGCCAACAATTTTTGTCAATTGTTCGAATGCGAAATAATTCCAATCAAATTCAAATATTTTCGTGTGTTTCTCCTACAGAAATAATGATTTGCGATCGATCGCGATTTTCTCGTAATTCAAATTCTTTATTTCTGAATAATCAAATCCATAAATCGTAAGTAAAATAATGAAATCATTGATATATTCTCGGTAACAATAAAAATAATTATATGGAATAAAGATTAAATCATTGGTCGGACAATTTACAATGAAATACGATTGAATAAGAGTTACATCGAAAAATCACGATCGATCGTGCGTGGGTCTGATTCTTATAATAATAATAATAATGACAATAATAATAATAATAATAATAAATGAAGAAGAGCCCAGAAGAGAAAATGCACGTGGGTTTAAATCACGACACATCGTGAATAGAAATTTCGTTATTTTTTTTTTTTTTTTTTTTTTCATTCTCATCTTCTTCGTCTTTTTTCGTTACTTTGTCGTGTGTAAGCGGCGTCACCGGAATCCCGCATTAAATGCTGTCTATTCCTAAAAGGGGTGGGGTACCGGAAATATAACGTTGGGTGGGAAGAGAGAAAGAGAGAGAGAGAGACCGGAAGTAATGTCAGTATAATAGACTCGCTCAAATATATAGATGTATACAAACGCGTTGAAACTCAACAGAATCTTGTAGCGAAGTATTGAAAAGTTTGAAGCGTCCAAGAACATTGATATTTTTTAATATCCACTTGCACAATTAAATTTAATTGGTTTCATCGAATTGTTGAGAATTTTTGTTTCAAAAACTTGTCGCTTTGGCCTCAACGATGAGTCGAGTAAGGACGTAAACGTTATGGTAAACATTTTGTAGATACGACTTGACGCAACAACAATATACAGGCACATTGTGCTGAGCACCTTTTTCCCCACTTTGTCTACCGGCACATACACATTTATACATCCCACGTGACGTAGGCCATGCGCGATGCTTCGCTTTGTGACAGCTGACAGCTCAGTATGTTGCTGGCCGCAGCAACGATAACATATAGATACAAATATAGATTTGGATTTATTATTGCACAGATAAAAACATTACTGAGTATATGGGGCTCGTTAGTAATTAAACGAAAATTTGATTAACGAATTATTATTATTAATGGCCGTTAGTTATTGAAATAATTAAAAAAAACAACGACATTAGGTTTATAGAGGCATTTATATGCATTTTTTCAAAAGCTACAGCTGCATACACACGAAATGCAAAATTTCATGTACAGGGTGTCCGAAAAGTCACGGCTGATATTCTCCGAGTTTATGGATCGTGAAATTCTAAAGAGAAAAGTCATTTGTCACCTTTCGCTACCACTCACGGTTCTTGAGATATTGAATGTACACACTTTTCTGCAAAATTTCATATAGAGGGTGTCCAAAAAGTCACAGGTGCAATTTCCACGGTTAATAGATCTCGAAATTCTGAACAGAAATGTCCTTAGCCATTTTTCTCTACGACCCATGGTTCATGAGATATTGAATGTACACGGCATTTTGAAAAATTCCATATAACGGGTGTCCAAAAAGTCATAACTCAAATTCACAGGATGCATTAATCGTGAAATTCTGGAACGAAAGTTCCTCAGCCATTTTTCTCTACGACCCACGGTTGAGAAGATATTCATTAATTAATAAAAATCACTCGAAACATTTCATCCAGAATTGTACCATTTCTTTTTAATCTCTTCATTACAGCGTTGACTTTTCGGACACCCTGTATATGTATATTTTATAGACACGAGAGGCTGGACCGGATTACCGGCGTTTAAACTATTTAAAGCCCGCGACCGACTGATTGCTTTTGCGTGTGTCATTCTGTATACTTCGCTTCAATGTTCGCACATTATCTATATCTATATTTATGCACATATTTGAACCGACCGTCAATTCTGCCCGCAAAGTTTTCAAACATTAAGAAAAATAAAGCACAATTTTACAAATTAACTTTCTTCGATAATTGAAAAACCAGATTAATTATCTTTTTAATTCGGATCGATTTTCTCGCTTCAAAAAATCATAATGAACCCTCCAAAAATTTGAAAACTCGAACAACAATAAATATTGCAAAATATTTCAATCATTGAAATGATTCGTAATTTCTATGTTTTTTTTTTTTTTCTTTTTTTTTCTCTTTTCCTTATCGTAGGCCACTAAAGAATTTATAGAAGCGGTTAACAAGTGTCGAGCCGGAAGAAGAGCCGGCCCGGTCTCTTGGAGCACCGCCGTCAAGTTTTTAACCGCAAGAAAATTCGAGGTTTCAAGGGCTCTGGCCCTTTATGAACAGCACGAAGCAACAAGAAGACGAGAGGGTTTGGCACTTCTTTATCCAACCCAAGAGCCACTTCTCAGTGAGCTGCGAACCGGAAAATTCACCGTTTTGGTGAGCTTCTATTTTCATTAAAAAAAAAAAAAGCAAAAAAAAATATCAATTTTACAAAAAATCCAAAAACCGATCGAAAATTGGGGAATTTTTTGAACTTTCAAAATAACAAAATCGAAAATTCCAGCGATTATAAATAATAAAACCCAAAATGATCAATTTATTCCAAAAATCCACTAATTTTCCCATCCGCTATTTTGGATTTCGCATTAAAATTAACAAAACGAAACAAAACAAAAAAAATGGCGCCTTTAAATTTAGCCATCGAGGGACGCGACGGGCGCAGCGATCGCGATATTCACGGCACATTTGCATCTGCCGCAAAATACAACGCACCAAACGACTCTGCAGGTTTGTTTAATTAAAAAAAAAAAAAAAGAAAAAAAAACATCAATACCGATCTACACGTCGATTTTTTTTATTTTTATTTTTTTTTCTTTGAAATTCCTCTGAATAGGGTGTCGTGTATCAATTGGACGCAGCCCTGGAGAGCGTCGAGACGCAGAAACACGGATTGGTCTTTATTTATGACATGTCCGACAGTAAATATCAAAATTTTGATTATGATCTGTCACAAAAAATTCTCACTCTGCTAAAGGTAAAAACAATAACATTTTTTTTTCATATTCGTTACATAATAAATCTCTCTTTTTCCTTAACTTAAGCTCAAGAAGGTAATTTACCTCCTTAACCTTCGTGCAGACTTCCCTTTCCGCTTCAATTCGAGCCCCAACATCATCAAAATCATTTATTTATTATTATTATCACTATTGTTAACAATAATAAACCAAAATTCTTTTTTTTCCTCCCAAACGTAATTTACCTCCGTAGCCTTCGTTTAGGTTGACTTTTTTCCTCCAATTTAAGCCCCAACATGAAAAAATCAACTTTTTTATTTGTTTATTATTATTATTATCAACAATATACCGACATTCATTTATTTTTGCTCCCGAACGTAATTTCCGTTATTAACTCCGTTCCAGCTGTTTTTTCCCTTTCATTCAAGCCCCAACATCAAAAAATCAATTTATTTATTATTATTATTATTATTATTATTATTATTATTATTATTATTATTA
>JACEOJ010000178.1:216949-232318 GCA_013761285.1 Campoletis sonorensis
CCCCCCCCCCCCTCTCCCGAATCCTTTGCTAAAACACGATTATAGAAAAAAAATGCATTGCACAATTTTTCTGTACTGTAAATCTAAATAAAATTCCCAACACGTGTCTCTTTCGATGACCCAAATAAATTTCCGTCGAAGTTACGTCAAAAAATCGATAGGCTAATTTTCGAGATAACGCTTAACAAATAAAAAATGTTTATCGCTCCGTGGTATTTGTCCACAACTAATAAACAATTTACGTTGCAACCATTGATGAACCGAACGAGGTAGCCCTCATTGCCGAGTATCCTTGACTTTCAAAAATGCCTATTTTCCCGGTTGATTATCATCGAACCGATAACGACCTTTAGGAGAAATTGAAAATCAAATGTCTAAAACATGGTGAAGTTTACTTCCCCCGAGACTTACCACAGTGAAATCATTTAAAATTTTCAACACTGTAGAGAAATTTACAAAAAAACCATTTAAATACTGTTGACGAAGGATTACGACACAATATTGTTCATTTTCAAACATTTTTATTGAATTACAATAATAATAATAATAATAATAATTGCAACAATAATGATAATAATAATGAAAATAATAATAATAATAATAATAATAACCCTACCTGCACCATATAATTCTAATAGTATGAACTCGCGTTAGTGATTTTACTTAATGTGTGTGATAATAGTAATAATAAAATCACATATTCCTGCGAATACATAACACTCAAAGTAAATATATATATATATATTTTTTTTCATAATTTTAACGATAAAACGTAAAAACGAATTCTCAATTCATGAAAAATGAGTACTAACGATCGCAATGTATACTATTTATATATATATATATATATTCATATTATATACAGTAATAACCTTATTACAATTACATTTTTTCGTCACAAATCATTATTCTTTAACTCGCACAGTTTAATATGTTAATCTTTTATTTTTCAGTTAGTATTCGATGCATAGCATCTTGAAACAAAGATCCGAGTCCTCTTTGGAAACTCTGAGAGGAATCGTAGCTTTTGTGAGAATGTATTACCATATTTGTGGCAAATATCGAGGTACGTGTAATATTTTTGTTTATTTTTTTTGGATTTTTTCTTGGTTTTTCGTTATTTATTAAATTTTAAATTAATTTATTTGACTGGGAGAAAGGCAGCCAGGCAGATTGTTGTTAGTTCACTTATTTCATTCATAACGCACACTCGCAGCAGCTAAAATTTAACGATATTCTAATTAACAAATAGTTACTTTTTGTTCTTTCTTTGAATTTATACACTCTATGAATATATTGTTGGTTTGTTGTTCTTTAACGAAATGTTTATTCCCTTAAACTTAACACGAGGCGTGAATAAAGGCGTGATTATAACATGTATTGAAAGTTTAACACACACGCTGAGCTATTCGTGCCGGGATAACTATTCGGTAGAGGGGAAGAGCGGGGAACGGAGCAATCTCTCTGTTTTTGAAAAAATAAACATTCTTGTCAGTATAATATACAGAGAATCACAGAAGTGACTTTGAAACTTTGCGGGCTGTGTAGACCGTGAAATTCTCGAACAGAAAGCCTTTGGCCGTTTTTCTCTACGATGCACCATTCTCGAGATATTGAGCAATTACTGAAAATCGATCCGACGGCGCTGGCGGCGGGAAAAGAGTGGGGGGAGCGCGCCAGCTGACTGGGCGTGCGCTCCCCCCCCCACTATTTTTCTCTCCCCAGCGCCACGAGTTGCCTTTCGCCAATTCCTCGATAACTCGAGAACTATCGATCGGACAAAAAAATACTCAAAGACTTTTCTCTTCAGAATTTAGCGATCTATCGATCCTGCATGGTTTCATTATTTCTGGGAGACGCTGTATAGTATAAGCATCTATATATTTATGTCTATGAAGGAAACGAGAGACTATTACACCAGATCTATGTTTTCTCTCGTCGCCCTACACTTTTTGGGTCATTTCTCTCACAGCATCCGACACACTGCTGAGGCTAATTTTATATCATCTAACAAGGGACATCGGTTTGGTGTCTCCCTGCGATTTCGACTCTTCGTTTCTTTTGCTACACATCGTTAAATTTTCATCGCTTCAAATCAGAATCATTTTCTTTTCATTTCAATGAAGAGCATTTTCTTTTTTAACCTTTTTTTTCGAAAAAAAAAAATACAAAAAAAACATGTCTATTAATTTTCAATGCTCATTCATATACAGTTGTTTGAACGAAATCGGAGGGACGACACAAAAATGTGTTCCTTGTAAGTCGGCTAAACTCTTTGACCACATACATTGTGTATATAAAACTCACTAATTTCTACCAAAATTTTCATGCTTTTGTTCGAGATTTGTTTTACGTTTTTTCTCATTTTTTAAAATTCTTTGTCGAAATTGATTTTGGATTAGTAACGGGTTCGTTGGGTCAGAGTGCGTGGTCGCCAGTTCTTATCGCTTGGACATTTTTTTTTCTTCATGAAATCTTCTGGTAAACATGTCAGAGATTTTTTTGTATTATTTTTTTTTTTCAGTCCTTTTTTTCAATTCTTTTTTTTCATTTATAATTCAATACACAAAGCGGTAAGGCATTGTCGGATATGTCAGCTGAAATATCTGGCCATTCGGACTGCGCGTTTCGAAAGCCGCTTACAAAAATATTCCTTTTTATTATTATTAGTATTTTTCTTTTATCTCTCCGTGGTTTTTTGTGATCTCGGTATCATTATTTTTTTTTAAATTCACTTCATTATACTTTTTTTTTCAATTTATTATTATTTCGTATTTCTCTTAATTCGTGTAAGGGAGTTTTCTAAGTATTTGAGTTTTTTTTTTTCCATCTTTCTAATCTTTGTTTTTTGTTTTTGGGATTTTGGGTAATTGCTTTTTTTTTTTTATTAACAAAAGAATTGTTTTCATTAAACTTATCAATTCTACGAGCCAATTTCGTCTTTTTTTTTCTTTTGTGCGTAGAATTTTAATGAAAGGGACTAGAGAACAAGAATAACAGCGTTGTGTATACGTGTGTGCATTAAAAAAAAAGTTTCGTCGCAGCAAAGTGTCTTACGATTAATTTCAATATTTTTTGTTTTGTCAAAGTAGGAAAAAAAAATTCTTTCGACGAGTTTTTGCTCGTATTTGAGTCACACCGAAAAACTCGTTTGGATCAACATTTTTATACACTAAAACGTGGTTGAAAATGGAAAAATGGAAGTGAAATGGAAACTAATTAAAGCCTCGTTAATAAATTTAATGAAAAATAAATGTTCTCTATAAATATTTATCAAACTTAACTCTTGGATGCAAACACACGTAGAAAGTGAAAAATTGGGATTATATCGGAGTTTCTAATTACAGCGTTTTTTTAATTTTAATTTTTTTCAATTTTTAATTAAATGCAATGAAATAAATCCTGAAAACTCCCAATATATTCAATTTTGCATTTTTTCAAATCTTGCTCGAAAATGTTATTTTATTATTTTTCGAATAAAGCTGCCAATATAACCCCAATTTTTTAATTATTTTTTTTCCTAACAATTTACAATTTTTGATCCGTGACTCTATTTCTCTTTCCGTCGAAATAAAATCCATAATATCCACAAAACCTTGTCTTTACATTCGTATACACGTATTTACATAATTTTTCATTTTTATTATTATTATAATTTTTTTATTGATTTTTTTCATATCCATCCTTAGTTATCTTACAAGGGAATTTTGAAAAGCTTTTCATTCACATTTTATTCTCTACTTTGGCACATTCTCTTCTTTCTTTTTCGTACGCTTGTACTTCCATTATTTATTTGCTCATTTTTTTTCTCTCTCTTTTGCACTTTGTACGCGGCTGTTTGTTCACGAATGTTTTTTTTTCTTTCGCTTTTTAAACGTTAGGAATTTTCAATTCTTCTCACAACTTCTTGTACCTCGTGTTTTTTTTTTTTCTCAAATATACACTCCTCGTAAAAATACGACCAGTCCGAAAAGTAGTGCTCGGTACCGTTGTACGTACTTCCTATACTCGGCTCTTTTTTTACTTCGCTAGCTCACGTATACCCTATTTATCATGTTCAACGTGATTAGTTGTCGTCGAACGTAGAAACGAGCGTGTCAAAATATTTTTTTAATAAAAAAATAACTAAATAAATTTTTGATAAAAGAAACAATTTAAAAAAATGTAATTTTAATCATTATTTATTTCTGAAAAGAAACAATTTAATTATTATTTTCATATAAAATTTCAATCCAGATTCAAATTTAATTGTGAATAATAATAAAAATTGATCCTCAACCAAAATTAATTTCCAATCGATGACAAAAATCGACAAAATTGAACAAAAATTGGAAAATTAATTTGTTAACATCGAGACTGAAGATTCCGTCAAACTTTTTGCTACTTTGATTTCTTTTTTTTCGTTATCACACTCGTTTGCTCTGATCGTAGCCAAATATTTTGCTCTCTGCGAAGGTTTTGTCCTGTTTTATTTATTTTTTGCTTTCGTGAATTCGTAAACTAGCGTTAACTTAAATATATCATACATATATGCAGAATACCCAAGCACAAATTTCGAAAATATTTTACATTTAACGTACGTTGGTTTTGTTTAAATGTCTAATTAATTCTTTATCTTTTTTTTAATTCTCTCCTTTCTCGTTCTTTCGTAATGTCTTTTGTCATCATTCGTATTTACAGATTTATTCATTCGTTCATTTTTTTATTCATTTGTTTATTTATTTATTTATTTATTTATTTATTTATTTATTTATTTATATATTTATTTTAATTTTTTTTTATCGAGCCTCAAAAATTTGGGCAATTAGTCTCCAAGACTTTTGGCGATAAACCAAATCATTATCACTACTTCACGACAATTTTCGTTCTTTTTTAAAATATTATTATTTTTTTTTTTTTCATTTCACACACAAAGTTTTCGAAATTTATTGAGAAACGGAAATGAAGCGAAAAAAAAACAACTTTTTTGGCACAAAGTGCACACGCCTTTTTTCGACTGTAAAAGTCATCGGGGTTTTTTTTTCTTCATTAATTAATTGTTTCTGAATTTTATTTTTTCCTTTTATTTTTTATCCTGGCCGAGGATTTTTTTTCATAGTCACTCCGGGCTCGATTTTTACTCCTTAATCTTCAGGGTTTTTCTTGTCGTTGCACTCGCGCACTCGTTTCTTTTGACGACGCGATCGAAATTCAATTTTTTCTCTTTTCTCTCATTTTTGATTTTTTTTTTGTCTTTTTTAGTCTCGTTTTTAAACGATCGCAATTAACGCTTCGAAACTTTGTCCAGGTCCAATCAACCGTTGACCCGGTTTTAAATTGTTTTTATTACACATTTTTTTCTCTTTTGTTTATAGGAAAAATTTTATTGTATTTTTTTAAATGCTTTATTCGCAATTTAATTATCCCACCTCTGGTTTATTTTGAACTTGACAATGTGTGAACCGCTCCTTTCTAATACTCGGGTGAACTGGACTGCGGATGGTCCATCATGCTTTTTATCATTTTTGCCAAAAAAAAAAAAAAATTGATTTTTTAAACTGAATTTTTAATTTTGCTAATAAATCACACCGAATCAATGATTTTTGGGAAATTTCTTATTTCATTTCATTCTTTCTTTCTTTTCTATATCAATTTATCAAAAAAAAAGCGAAACAGCTTAAAAATCAACGAAAAAATATTCATTTTGCAAAATCTTACCATTCAAATCCCGAAATTGAATTAAAAAATAGCCACTCAATAAAGAATTTCCAAAAAAAAAAGTCTCCCAATGATAATTTACTTAAAAATCTATTGTAACGTAATTAAAAATTTCGAAAACAAATAATTGCCATAAAACAATAAATTATCTTCAAATTATTAAATATACAAAAAAAATGTGATTCAATGATTTATTTTCAAAATATTTTCAAACCATTTCTCAATTTGATATAAAAAATCTTGATGAAATAATTATTTTCCCAAAAACTTTTCACTGAATGAATAAATGTTGTCAAAAAATTGCCATTCAATTATCATTTTTTTGTTTAAATGCTATTTTGTCATTAATAAAAAACAATTTTTAAAAATATTTTTATTTTCAACAACAAATTCCAACGTTTATTCAGTCGTTTAAAAAATCAAATTGATTTCTCGTAAATTATGGCAAATTTTGAGTCTCATGATCGAGCTTAAGATCTTCGAGTCGAGCCTCGGCGCTCAAGTCGTCCTCGTTCTCTTCCTCGGTTACTTGAAGAGGTCGCCTCGTGCTCGAACTCCAATATCTCCAGGGCACCCGCGAGTATCAGGATGAGGAGCGTTCAAGCTCGGGCTAAGGTGGCTCAGGCTCCGAGGTGGGAGATTCCTGCTACGCTTCCAAAAATATAAGTGCCGTTGGTTTCGGCTCAAGATTGCTTTTCTTAGCTTCGACAACGAGAAATTCTATTTCGTTGCGATCTCTACGTGCAAACGATTCCGCAATGAGACGAGCAACTTCCTGATGATGTAATCCTGCAAAAAAGCCTCATTAATTTCATTCATTGGCCATGAAATAATTTAATTGACAAATTTTCATTAAAATTTGAATTTTTTCCAAACGAAAAGATGAAAAAAAAAATTTGGTAACAAAAAAAATTGTTGGAAAAAAAGTTTTTTGAAAAATTTCAAACATTTTTAGTTTGAAAAAAAATTGAAAGGAACGAAAAAATAGAATGCGATAAAAAAAAAGATTTTTTAATCAATTTTTCTTCATTAAATCGATTTTGAGGTTTCCTTTTAATTATTTATCATCTTCATTGTTATGATAATTACCTTCGACCTTGTAACCATCGACTTCGAGGATCAGCTGACCAACCTCGAGACCTCCTGCTTCGTGAGCTGCTCCATTGTCCTTCATAAATAATAAACAATAAGTCAACAACAATAGATTATTTTTTATTCCCACAAAATATTGATATTGAAACGCTTTTAAAAAAAAAATCAACACTTCATTACATTTTTGATGAAAAGTTTCGAAATAATATTCAAAAAACCAGGGCAATTGAAATAAAAAAATAAAAAAATTGAGGCGCGTTGAAATAAAAAACCAACAATAATTCTTTTCACACGATAAAACGAAAAATCGTCGAATACTTCGTCGTATGATTCTTTTTCATAACTATTTGTTTATAAATTCAGTAGTGAATAAGCATTAGAAAAAAATTGATGAACGAAACAAATAAATAATACCTCGAATTAATCAGTCGTTCAATAATTTCATCGAAAACAAAATCGTCCGAATTTCCATGAAACAAAAGAGGCTTAAAAAAATTGGGAAAATAAATTTTAGTCAAAAGTAAGAGATATTTTTTGTTACTGTTTTGGAAATTTGATTGGCATCAGTAAAAACATGAAAATTGAATATTGAAAATAATCAAAAATATAATAAATAAAAATATTGGAAAAAAAAGGTTGAATAACAAAAAAAACCTAGGAAATAAAAGTTCAATAAAAAAACTCACGTGAATATTGATAATTCTGGGTAAGGGATGTTTTGTATTGGCTCCACCCTCGATGGCAATGCCAAGAATGGATTTAGTTTTTTTAACGGTAATCCTAAGATTGCCATGATGATCAGGAACGACAAGAGCGGTGTCTTCCTCGCGTCTTTCCGACATTTCGTTTCTAGCGAGTCGTTGAGCACTGTGATGTCGTCTGGGGGGTCCACTGGTACCGGAATTACCACTGGTGCCACTTCCGGTTCCGCCTTCTTCGAGCAACTGAGCCTCTTGCATGTCGAAGCTTCGCGAAAGTTTGTGCGCGAGTTCCTGACCGAAAGGACGATTCGTTTATCGACTTAATCAATTAATTGCTAATTTAATTGGCTTGTTTGGTGTCGATTGGTGATGGTGGGGTGGAAAAGGAGAATTTTTAGCGTGCCAAGAGGGTGCTGCACACGACGATTTGTGCAATTTTTCATTTTTTTTATATTTTTCATTTTTTATTAACATTTTTTTGATAATTAACGATGATAATTAATCAAATAATCAATTAATTAATTCGTTAATTCATTTATTTGTAGCGTAATAATTTTAATAATTATATATCATTATTATAAATATTTATCTAATGTAAAATGTGAAATATAAATATTATTTATAATAATAAATAAATAGATAAATAAATAAATAATAATAATAATAATAATGATTAATAAAACATGCTTTGCTGATAGGCTGCCTGTGGTAGGGTGTTGGTGGTGCTCGGAGAGTGGTGGTGTCGCGTTATTATTTTTATTTAATTATTTATATAATTATTAATATATATATGTATATGTAAACATATAAATTAATATGTACATATAATATATATGAAAAAACAAGGCACATCATCTATTAAGCAGTGGTAAATGTCGTTCCGTCAGTTTTTATTTGTTCATTATTCTAATTGTTATTGTTATTGTTTTATTGATTTTTCATCGTTATGCCAAATCGATTGAAACTCATCGATCGTTAACACACGAGGCCCAACTTTCTTTCACTCTCTCGGATCATAAATTTTCTGTTGAATTACGAGAGATTTTCATGACGCACGCATGTGTTAAACATTTTTGTACAGCGTGATTCAAAACTTGGTGAAAAATTGATTTTTATCATCAAATTTCAATTTTTTTTTTCGATTGTTTGTAGATTTTGATTTTGCTCGAATTTGTAAAAATATTTTTATTTGTTTATTCACTTATTTTTAACACGATTTTTTGTACTTGGATTCGTACTCAAATTGCAAGAATTTTCTCAACTCTAACTTTTAATACGAATCATGTTTTTAATCAAATTTGGAGTAATGTTTCTTAATCACTCTTTGAAAGTCAATTTTATATCGTTAACATTTTTTTTTTTTTTTTTGTAACTAACCATGAAGTTTAATGGCGAACACAATTTTCGTGATTTTACTGATTTGTTCATTCACGATTTTTTTCAACTATTTACTACTTTTTCATTCGTATTTTTACTGCAATATTGTCCTTATTTTTTACTCAAATATTTACACCAACATTTAGTTATATTTTTACTCAAATATTTACTCCAACATTCAGGAATATTTTTACTCAAATATTTACTCCAACATTTATTAATATTTTTACTCAAATATTCACACGAACATTTAGTAATATTTTAACTCAAATATCTACTCGAATATCTAGTAATATTTTTACTCAAATATTTACTCCAACATTTAGTAACATTTTTACTCAAATATTTACTCGAACATTTAGTAACATTTTTGCTCGAACATTTACTAATATTTTTACTCAAATATCTGCTCGAATATCTAGTAATATTTTTACTCAAATATTTACTAGAACATTTAGTAGTACTTTTACTCGAATTATAACTCGAAAATTGAGTAATATTTTTTACTCATCCAAAGATGCATATTTGAGTAAAAAATTGAATAACATTCTTACTCAAATATTTTACCATTTATTTACTAAAAATTTGACTCAAATGTTTGCTTGTATATTTACAAAATAAACTTTTCATTTCAACAAAATACCCTTTGATTTTATTCTCAATTACACAGAAAAATCTTCACTCAACTCAATCAATCGAACCAAAGCAAATATTTGAATAAAAGTATTTTCCCTTTAATTTTGACTCAGCTTTGAGTTTTAAATTCAGCGTAACTTCTGAATCACTCTGTACAAATGTATGCGATATGTTTATAAACGTGTTTCGAGATAAGCGTCGAAAGAGGTGAAAGTAATAAATTGGAGATCCTCCTGTTGGGAAGTTTTTTCGTGTTTTGCTCTCGTACACAATAAGAATAAAAATTAAAAAAATTGCATTACATCCTCCGTTTAAACTAATCTCTTTGATTTGGCAATTTCACTTCCGTTTTTCGAGTTGAACACTTTTTGTTTTCTCCAAGTCCATTATTTTATTTTTTAACTGATTGTTTATGCCAAGAATTTAAAAAACCGTCAGGATTTCGTGTTGAAAAAAGAAATTTTTTAATTTTTTTCAATAAAACGATTACGTTTTTTTGTTTTTTTCTTATTAATTTCATTTTAAATAATCGTTTGGCTCCTGTGTTGTCGATGTGAGTTGTGATATTCGTGCATGCCAAGACATCTAAATTTCGTGCTTGAAGAGTAACGATATATATAAAATTATTAATTATCCAAATGTACATAAATTTTCATATGTATTTTTTTAATATGAATAAATATGTACATTTTATTTAAAAAATAGGAGAGAAAGAGAGAGAGAGAGAAAGAGAGAGAGAGAGAGAGAGAGCATGGTGCAAGACATCTAATTAAAAAACGAAACACGTACGACAAAGTCTATGGACTATTTTTTCTAGTTCTAGATCAAATATATCGTATATACTAAAGTCCAAGATGTTTTTATATCGTTTTATATTGACTCGTTCTTTCTTTTAACACATATTTTTTTTTTTTTATTTTCACTCATTTTGCCAATATTTAAATTTATTAAAACAGTGAAATTTCATGCCAACGAGTGTTACAGGACAAATAAAAATAATTTAACAAATATATTTAAAAATACAACGAATATGACAATTCTTTACAGCAACATTTTTTTTTGCTATAAGATCGACAGTTAATTTTTTTTTTTTTTTTTTTTCTTTACAAAGTAGCGTCAGTCCGTCGTGTCGTATTTTATAGACGAAAGAAAACAGAGTCATCGTCCAAAGTGATAAAGTTGATAAAAAATGAAGTGCGAGGATTGTTTTTTCGATTTTTTTTTTTTGTGTTTTTTTTTTGGTTTTTTTTGGTTTTTTTTTTGCAAAACTTACGAGGGGTCTGGCGCCCCAGTACCAGGATTTGACGCGCTGCGTTAGACCACCGAGCAGGTGGTTTCTCCAACCACCGAAACCTCCACCACCTCCACCCTCCGAGCTCCTCTCATCCCTTCCTTCGTCCTCATCCTCAGTATCGCGATCCCTCTCTCCTCCTCCTCCTTCTCCACCTCCTCCACCTCCTCCAACACCTCCACATCCTCCTCCACCTCCTCCTCCTCCTCCTCCTCCTCCTCCTTCTCCTCTCCGACCATTACCAATCATCTCGGCGTCGCTACCATCGCAACACCCGTCGCTTTCCTAGCATAACAACAACACAAGCCCCCAAAAAAAAAACGCCAAGCCACAACCCCAAATTAGACCCTATTTTTGTTTTTTTTAAATTTTTTTGTTTTTTTTTTTTTACGTTTTCTACGAATTTTTGGTCATCAGTTTCTTTTTTTTAAATTCTATCTAGAAGGATTTATTCTTTGAAATTAATTATTCAAAAGAAATTGTTGAAAAATAATGATTTGGAAGAAATTATTTAATTTGTTTTTGAATTAATTTTTTCAAATCTCAATCAATTGTGATTATTTTCGTTATTATTATTATTTTTTTCGTTAGCAATTACGAGAATAATGCTGACGATTCGATTTTGTTTAAAATTTTTTTCAATTTTTGGTAAGTTTTTTTTTGTCTGGTTGAAAAATTGTTATTTTGACATTTTTTATTTCGATATTTCGACATTTTGCCATTCAAATTTTGATTCAAATGTTCGATGAAAATAGATATCATTTTCTTTTCTAAATTTTATAAGAATCGAAATTTTGTTTTTTTTTCATGGAGATTAAACATTTTTTGTTTTTTTTTTGCTTTGAAAATTATTCTTTTCACGCCTCATTAAAATTAAACTTTAATTAGTGATGCCTGCCTGTCCAATATAGAGACCCACGTAATATATTTCGAGTTGAAAAATAAAAAAAAAGTGTTTTGTATTAAATAATACGAGAAAATAAATCTCGTCGAGGGAACACTGAATCGAGCATATTTCTTTGGATGAAAGATTTTTTGTTTGGAGAACAAAAGATCGAAATTTCTTTACGTTTCGAGCCAACGTGGACCGTATAGAAAATTTTACAATCATCATTCGGTCGTTGTACTCTTCAAGCACGTGGCTAATTAACGTTTAAATTATATTTAACGTCTTCGTTGCTATATATTTATATATTTATGTATATTTTATTATAAAAATAGATACGCACTTGGCAAACGTTTCGACTCGGTTAAGCTCGACGAAAGTACATAAATTTTCTATGTACACGCATTCGCGTTATTTATGGGAGAAAAGAGTAGAAATTGTACGATTTTTCTACTATCTTCCTAATAAATCGATTTTCATTTAATCAAATTACCACGAGAAAGATTTAACGAACGAAATTTCTTTCCTGATCAACGACCTTGAACAGTCCTGCCAACCAAATTTCAGGTCGTTTGCAAGGAAAAATGTATGGCTCAAGGAGTTGATTAAAAAAAAAAAAAAACAATAATTCAAAATCGATTTTCTATGAATTTGTTTCCAATTTTTAACGTTCGATAAAAAATGTTTTTGCCACGAAGAATTTTTATTCGAAAAAAAAATATTTTATTATTTCATAAAATGAAATATTTTCGTATTTATATATTTAACATAAATGTTTTGTATAAATAAAATTAAATAAATGAATACATGAAAAAAAATTAAATTAATAAAACATATTGATAAATAAATTTTCATAAATATCAAAGAATTTTGTTGTACTTTGAATTTTGATCCTTATTTTTTTATTTATCGTTCATTTATCAATGATTATTTGATTTATCAAAAATAATCAAGTTTCGAATTAATTAAATCCATAAAACACACACAAATAATATTATCGTCGTTCGCCATGATTAATTTTTTTACTAGTTGTCCAGCTTTTATAAACGATCCAATTAGGTAAGAAATTAATAATCCTTGGGCTAAAAAGAAGTGGAATAAATTTTCGTGGGCTCGACACTTTGGCGTCAAAACTTTCTCCCTGGTTGCAATTTAACAGCTGCATTGGAGAAGCGAATATATTTTCTCATTCTACTCTCTTTTTTTCTCTCTCTCACCCTCTTTCTCTTTGTTTTTTTTTTCTTTTTTTCTTTTTCTGCTGATACTTTAATTCGTTTTTTGTGAGGATGCAGCGATTCTCGAGAGAATCGATACGATCTACTTTTCGCCGAGGGATTTATTCCTCTCCCATTCGTATCGCAACTCAATTATCTTAATTAGCCATTTCACTAAGAATTATTGCTGTCTCGATCGAGACTCGTTCCATATTTTTAGCCATAATCTTCGCTCTGTTTTTCATTCATTATTTACTATCTTTTTCTATTTTATTTCATTATTATTTATTCATCAATTTACTGCATTACTTTGATTTATTTTATTCATTATTATCCTCAAGGATTTCTTCCGTCGAGACAGGAAATTGGATCCCAGCTTCGTTGCTAATTTTATTACGATATCTCTCGAAGAAAACGTCGAAAATATATTTTTCTTTCAAATTAAAATTTTCCATTAAAAAAGAGTCTAAATTCGATGTGACGTAAAAAAATTAAAAAAAGTAATCAAACAATCATATTATTTGTTGTGTCTAACGAAATCATCAAATTTTCGATATACTTATGAAATTTTTACGAAAAACCAAATAAATTCCCGAAATCAATTGAAAAATTGAAAAGAACAAAATTTTGTTTATATTTTTGTGAAAATTTGCCGAAAATAATTAATTCATAAAATAGATAATAAATAAACTAATTGAGAAACTAGAAAAAAAAAAAAATCAGTAATAAAGTTTACGATTCTTTGAGAAATCAAGAAAACGATTTAATATAAAATCACTCATAAACAAACAGTGTAAAAAGATAAGAAATAAAATGAAATCAATTATAAAAACAATTGTTATAAAATAATAATTGAATAAATGAAAAATGAAATAATATTAAATAAATGTACGCTGAAAAAAATCCTTAATCCGGTTCTAAATCCTGCTTAATGTGTCCTGGAAATTAGTAGCCGTATAAATAACGAAGTAACCGGTTGTGACGAAAAAAGGTTGGTGCGTCTGACCTCAATAATGTCGCGTCTAAGTCGAAGACAAGAGATTCCCGTCAATTTCATTTTTCAACTGAAATACGTTACGAGAGAAGAAAAAATTTGAAAAAACAACAAAAAAAAAACAAAAACAAATAAACAAACGAAGAAGCAAAGAAAAAGATAAAACAAAGATATAAATATGGCGTTTAGAGTGACGGTGGCGCCTCGGGCAAAGGCCAGTGAATAAAAAGATTGAGAGAAAGAAGAAAAAAAAGGGGAGGGGGAAGCTCGTTGTGTGGTCAACCAGGCGTAACCGGACAATTGCTCTCTCTCTCTCTCTCTCTCTCTCTCTCTCTCTCTCTCTCTCTCTCCCTTCGCTTGTTTATTTATTTTCATATTCTCGGTTTTAGTTCAGTGCGAAACTAAACGTCGAAGCCACACTGAGTCATCGAGGAGACTTAGCTCCGAAGAAAAAGGAAGGAGTGGGGGCGGGCGAAGGAGGGGGAAGGGGCACGGGGAAAGCGAGTGCCGCGCGCGGCTGTCTTACACTCGCAGTGTCCCTGCCCTGCTGGCCACAAAGTCAGGTCAAAGGAGAGGATCGACCGAGTTTCTCCATGAATCAGCGCACGCTTCTTTACCTTCCTACCTTTTTTTTTTGTTTCTTCTTGCCAGTGTCTCGTGGCAGAAATATAGCAACACGCAATAAGCAATCAATTGTTATTTTCCGTCGATTCATAGCCTAATGTTTCATTCAATCGAAATTTTGATATTTAGGTGTTTAAATAATCATTAAAAAATTGACAAACGATCGGTTCGATTAAAACTTTTATTTTGTTTTTTTTTTCTAGTTATAGGGTAGTTTCAAAAAGTTTATTTTATTTTTAATTAGTGCAGTTTTCAATTTTGAATTTTATGTTTAGTTAGTTTAGTTTTTAACTTTTTTAATTTTTTTTTTCGTTAGTTTAGTTTTCAAATTTAAATCTTACGTTACTTAGTTTAGTTTTTAATTATCAATTAATATTTTTACTCAGTTGAATTTTTAACTGTTAATTTTATTTTTACTTAGTTTATTTTGTATTTTGAAAATTTCGCCTTTTTTCATCGATTTTTGTAGTTGAAATTGAATAACTTTTTTAAATGATAAAATAGTGTAATTTTCTTCGAACATTATTTTTAAAAAAATGGAAATTCATTGATAAGTAAAAACGACAATTTTTGTCGTTAAACTCACGAATGTTAACTGTTTTCTTTTTGTTTGTTTAATTGACAACAATTGATAATTGAATAACTTTTTTTTAATATAAAAAAAAAAAAAAAAAAAAATTGTCAAGTGTTTATCTGATTAGAAAAAAAATCGAATCAGTATAGTTTCTAAATCGACTTCTTCTTGATAAAGGACATCGAAATCTGCCTAAAATGAATGAGTATGTCGTGTCTTCATTTGTTATTTTAATGCGTGGTTTCGTTTCACGTACATTGACGTGTTGTTAAGATTTTAACCT
>JACEOJ010000178.1:237033-276078 GCA_013761285.1 Campoletis sonorensis
TTCTTCTTCTTCTTCTTCTTCTTCTTCTTCTTCTTCTTCTTCTTCTTTGGCGAAGCAATTTCAGATCGATCTCTTCGAACATGGCGGCGAACTGTTCTCATCTCATCTTTCCGTGTGGACCAGCCTCCCATCCTCCTCGTATCTATTATGCTCCGAGGGAGCACGAGAGACGCCGACGAAGATAGCCAGATATATACCAGGAGGATGAGAGAAAAAACGTATATAAAAAGAAAAATAAATGATGTCGAGGGTGGAAGAGAGATTTCGAAGGGGTAGTTTCAGAGAACGGCTCCGAGATGCCTGGCGCCACTTTCTCTCTCTCTCTCTCTCTCTCTCTCTCTCTCTCTCTCTCTCTCTCTTTTTCTTTTGCCAGAGCAAATTTAAGCCGAGTATGCAAGCGACGCATGAAATAATCAGACAAAAAAAACATCGAGTTAAAACAACTTTGTGGTAAAATATTATTTCTTGCTTATTATTTCTCGGAAGAATAGATTCGACTTAAGGATTCAAGTGACTTTAAGGATCAAGGAGTCCAACTCTCGACGGAAATGAATATTTTATTTGCAACTGGCGACGAGCACATACGAAAAATGAGAAAATTTTGTAATTCTTGTCAATTGATTGTTATTTTTGACATTTGTCTCGTTCAATTAACAATGAAAATTTGAAAATTATAAAAAAACACAAAAAATATTGTTATTCTAAAAATAATTTTGAGTTACTTCGATTAATTTAAATTAAAGACTGACTTCTCTGTGATCCTGAAAATTCAGGATCTGAGTCCTGGAGATAAAATAATGTCCTTATGTACCGAGTGGCATCTTGCCAGTAAATAAAGTGTCATTCAATAAAATCCAGTGGCATTTTTGTACTCTTGAGGTTTAATGAACTTTGGAAATTTCACTGTGACCTCTATTCTGGAGTCTCAGAGAAGCTTTAAAAACGATTTATTTTATTTCTTTTTTATTTTAATGGGAATATAATTTTTTGGGCTACCATAAATATGACACTACAACGTAAATGTGTCTGATTCAGATGAAACTTTGGTATGTGGGACACCGGAAGAGAGAGAAAGAGAGAGAGAGAGAAAGAGAGAGAGAGAGAGAGAGAGAGAGAGAGAGGTTAGAAAGAAAAGAAAAAAAGAGAAAAATGGAGACAGAGAAGTTCGAGGCTGAGAAGGAGGCAAATAGAAATGCTGCTTTTAGAAGGTCATTAAAGATAGATTAGTCGAGAGTGAATAATTAGAGTAGGAAGTGGAAAGGGTAGAAATTGCTGGCTGCATATTATTGGAGCAGCAGCTGAGAGTGATTTCCCTTGACAAGTACAAGTAAATTTATTTGTATACGAGGCATTTCGCTCTAAATAATACAATTATTTATTTACAATTTTTCCCATGATGTGTTGATGTTGTAAAAAAAGTGTACGAATTAATTGAAGCATTTATAAACATGCAGTCAGTCGCAAAAAAATAAAGAATCCTGAGGTCTCATGAGAAAAATCGAACAAAATGGTACCGATTTTTCATTGGAGTTGAACATTTTTTTTCCTGCTAAATAATCGTCTTAAAAATAAGAAAAAAATCATGAACGTCGATGTAGGTTGGGACCAAGTGTGAAAAAAAAATTAAGGTGATACATCGATATTTAAGCATTAAAAATAAATGTTAAGTGAAAATAGATGTCAAAAAGGATCGAGCTTCCTGGAGGGAAGTTCTGAACCCATTGGGGAGGGTGGGGCATGGGATTTTCGTCATCCAAAGTGACACAGTAAAAATAAAGGGACAGGGGGTGATCTTTTGAAATCTAGAGGTTTGGTGTCCTCTGCATTGTTCATGATGGCTGGAGCAGAGGAAAAGGAAATGAGAAGGGAAATACGATCGATTCAAGACCACCAGATACTGCCCATGCACGTGAATGAGAAAAAGAAGAACAAAGAGAGAGATAAAAAAAGAAGAAAAAAGGGCAAGGACGAAATACTAGGTTTAGGGTCGAGAAAATCTGCAAATTTAATATTCAAGGGTTGTCGAAACGTCCTCTGATTCCTGATCGTCTCAGGATTTCCTCCACGTACGTTTCCTCTCATCCTCTCGTTCGCCAACCATATGTATTCTTAATATAACATCATCCAAATTCTATAACACTGCAGGAGTTACTTTTTCATCCCCTAACGTCAGTCGGGGTTCAATTTGCCTTAAAAAGCTCAATGGAAGGTTCCAGGAATGAAAAAATGAAAATAAAAAAAAAAGTACGAAGGTCAGTGACCTTTGAACTATTTAAAAATCATCGAGAAACTGGTGGACATAATTTTAAATGAACTTTCTGATGGTGATACCTCCTTAAAGAAGATTCTCGTCGATCACGACCCCTAAAAAACGTTATCATAATATTTAACGTTGAATTCAACTTGAAACAGTAAAAGCCCAAATGCTCAATGACGTCTCAAGGTCACATCGAGTATCGTGGCTCATTAGATCGTTTTCGATAACCTCCTTAATGTCACAGACAACAATATACCACGTGACCATCTCGAATGATCGATCGGTTGTGTCGTCGAAGTCGAAAAAAGAAAGAAGAGCTTCGGGAACATTTAGCCGTCACAAGGACTCGAAAAAAACTTGACCTTTTTGACCTTTGATCCTAAACGAGCTGGGTTATGTTATTTTTGTATTTTTTTTTTGTTTTTAATAAATGTGTGGGTCGTAGGGAACGAGTGAATTGTCGAAAAGATTGAAAAATGGTGGAAGCAGTAGAAAAGTAGGGGGAGAATTATCAGAGTCACGTGGTGTTTCAGCGACGGAAGCATTTTGCCTCGGGGAAGGTCGATTCTTGAATTTCCTCAGGCGAAAAGCTCCACGAAAATTGGCCAAGATTTTCGCACTCTTTATATTCTAATTCTTCCATTTTATCGCGACCTCATTTTCACGTCATTTTTCCGATCCTTTAAATGCTTCAATAAATGTTTAAAATTTTCTTGTTTCTTATTTTTCATACCACATTTTCATTTTTTTTTTTTTTTAACTTCAAAATTGAAAATGGTCTCATATAAAACTATGAAAAATAAACATTTCTGAAGATTTGTTTTTACTTTACTCCCTCATAAAAAACGACAAAGGACCATGGAATTTTTTCATCAAACTATTTGAGTTTTTTTTTGTTTTGTTTTTTATCTTTTTTTATTCAACTTTTTATAATAAGAGTTGTTATCGTACGGTTTTTGAAGTCGTTAAGTTTTTCATATTTTCTTCACGACGAAAACAAAGAAAATTGAAGTTTTCCAATGAAATTTCTCTCTTTCTCTCAAATGTTCGAGGTTGTTCAAGGCACGACTAAACAAGGGAGGAAAAAAGTTTTTGCCATCTTTTTTGCCTCTTTCCTCCCATTCTTTTTACTGCCCTCTCCCCCCTCCCCCTCACTTGGTCCCTTCTTCGTACGTCCCTCACGATATCTATCGCTGATTGTCCATTGTCGTGACAGAGAGTCTTTTGTCTCACGAGGAGACTCTTAGGGGGAAGTCTGGCACTCGCAGCATTAGCCCGGAGAGGGATGTTGCACGGATACCCATCAACTTGTCGTTTAAATCCGAGAATGCTTTTGGAGCTTATTCTTTTCTTGCCATTCCTCATTTTTTTCTTTCAACCTCTTGTCCTTTATATGGGACTTTTTATTTGGAAGCATCAGTTCTGCTCTTGCCATTAAAAAAAATTTTTTTCGAGTTTTGTTTTTCTCAAGAGATTGTCGATGTAAAAAAAATAGAAATTAATGACTTTTTCGTTTAGATAAACAATTATTTATGAAAGCAAGAAAAAAGGAAAGAAAAGATTTCGAAATTTCGAAAAATTGTAAGAGGAAATTTGAAAAATGTCGAAATTTGACAAATTTTCTAAAGAAAATTTCGAAAAATTGTTCAATAAATAATTAATAATGAATTTGCCTCGTTGATATTAATTGAATTGACACTTTTCAGAACTGAGAATCCTGTGAATTAAGAACATGAGAAAGTAACGTTGAAAATTCGATTTCGAAAAAATAACGCGGGATTTGAAAAAAGACTTGCAAGGCCATGTTTGCCTGGAAACAGGAAATATCACTTAAATTTGTTCCACTCAGTGGTAGAGGTCACGTTCGTAATTGAAATTCAATCGTGCATGCTCACCAGGCACGTTTAAGCCTTTTCGTGGCACAGCCAATGTTTCTTAGATCTCTGATAAATAATTGATAAGGAAAAGAGGAAAATCGAGAGAGAAAGAGGGAGAGAGAGAGAGAGAGAGAAAGAGAGAAAGAGAGAAAGTCTGTAAAAGCATAATAAATATTTCTGCAACTAGTATTGGCCTGACAAAAAAAACATGTACGAGAAAAAAGGTAAATTTATATCGAATGCAAGGCGTCACTCGCCTCTACTCGACCTCGACTCGACATACACACACGGCCTGTATTAAATATTAAATAGTTTCGAACGTACCAACTGCGAGAGAAAAAAAAAATGGGAGTCACGTATCTCAATAAAAAGCCTTTATATACATAATAAAAAAATTATTTTCTTCAATCCTGAATTTTTTATGCTTTAAAATATAAAATATTAAAGCTGTGAAAATGGGGGTAACTCCGTTTATTTATTTTTATTTTGAAAAATGAGAGAAAGAAATCATTAACTTGAGTTCTGAACCGAAATCCAGGCCCAAAAGTCTCGTAACGTTGTTTGACTGAGAACGCGTTCTTTAGTCGCTCATAGCGGCAAAACTGTTGAAAATAGGGCAAAATATTATAGGACCAATTTTGTTCAGCGGCTTTTTTCCTACAAAAAACATTCTGATGAAATTTTTCTATCTTCGGTAGTTTAGTCCTGAAAGATGATCGAAAAAGACATGCTTTCGAATTGCCTTGCAAAGGGTGAAATTAGGGCACATTTTCAATTGGCGCTCAGTGCTAAACTATTTGAGATAAAAAAAATTCGTTGAAAACTTTTTTGTAGCAAATTCCATGCTCTTCAAAACGAGTCCTCTGACTTTTTACTCTATCTCCAACCGTTTAGACGGTATCCACAACGAAAGATCGAGTATGCTTTGTTTGAGGAAAATTGACAAACTCATCAGCAAGGAGCCTCATGCCAAGACGTTTTTGCGACACCCTTTATATTGAATGGAACAACATGTGTGTAATTTCATGTCAATGAAGTTGAAACTACGAATTTTGTAGTAAAAGTAACTGCGTAAAGATTTATAGAACAGTGACGCATAGTCTGTAAGTAATAAATTGCAGGATGACGAGGACGAGCAAGTAGAAAGAGGGCGTTATGGTCAGACAGGAAAGCCACCCGGTGCCTCAGTTACACGACAATTTCCATACAGTTTATATTACCCTTCTGTCTCTCTTTATTTCTCTCTCTCTCTTTCTCTCTCTCTCTTTCTTTCTCTCTCTCTCTCTCTCTCTTTTTCTCCCTCTCGCTCCCTCTATATTCGATCGATCGATATGGCCTCATTTTGGAACGCTTTCAAAGTGTCCCAACTCTACAAATATCCACGCGAGAGAAGAGTTAGAGAGAAAGAGAAAATATTCTCTGACTCTCTCTCTCTCTCTCTCGTAAAGATTCGATATGTCGCAGGGTCAATCTCTTTTTACTCTTTATTTCTCTCCTCCTCACAGTTTCCATCTTCTTCTGTCCATCTTCTCGTTCGTTAGATTTCTCACGCTCCGTTTCATCGCAACGAGCTCTTGCTTAAGTGGAAAAGGATGCTGTGTGGTCAGACTGAGAGTGAACGACCACAGCAGCAGAGAGAGAGAGAGAGAGAGAGAGAGAGAGAAGGAGAGGAGAAAGAAAATATTGATTCGACCTGCATATCGTTTTTCGATTACTGGCTGATGTCATAAAAAATACTCTCGTGTATAAAAACATCTGCTATTTTCTTGATAATATTTTCGATGTTTATTTTTTTCTGTCTCTCGATAAAATTCAAGCCCATTTGTGAGATATTCATTCCAGCGTTTAAACAAAAGCACTTTGTGAAATTGAGATCCTTCTGTATCAGTCCTTGACATTAACGATTCTATGCATTTTCACCTTGATGATGATTTTTGACATACAATTGTAACCTATACTTTTTTTTTTTTTTTTTCTAAATATCAGTCATTTTTAGTAATCGTGGAATGACTTTTAAAAAATATATCATTTTTTGGAACTTTGTGAATTTCTAGTCCGAATTATAATTATAATTAAATACGTCATTGTTTTATAAATTTGATTGACGTTCTGGATTTTACTGCGTTTTGAGATCGAAAGTTCGTTAAAAATTGGGACAAAAAGCAATTGGAAGATGTTGATTGAAAAATTATGAAATTTTTATCTCATTATTGTTAAAAAAAATATTGTTTAAACAATTGGCTGGTAAATACTTATCGCTATTGTTGTTGAAAATGAATATTCGTAGCAAGTCAATAATTTTTTTCCGTTTTTTTATCTGAGTAACAAAGTACTGAAATTCTAAAGAAATAAAAGTCTCGGCGGTAAACGTGGTTGTAGAACATCCTTAATTACGAAAACAAAGTTCCATGTCAAAGAATGAAGATGCAAAAAGGCTTTGATATTGTTAGCTTATCAATCTTGGCTGTGAGACAAGGGTTGATAAGATTGCGAACGACTTGAAAATTTTGCTGATAAGAAAGGAGTAAGGAGGATCTCCACTTACTTTGAGGGCTTCCTCGTGGGTCACAGCGCGAAAGGGCGTCCCGTTAACTTCCAAGATGGTGTCACCTGGCCTCAGTCCAGCTCTCTCCGCAACCGAGCCCTCCTCGACCCTTGAAATGTAGACTCCCACCCCTGAGAACAATTCGCAGACTTTCGAGACGAGAGGACGTGTTTCAGAGGTCCTTCGGCTTCCTAGGCCTTTGCCTCATCTGCGCACGCTAATTGCATCTATTACTATGCATTAATCGCCAGGGTGTATGAAAATTCGTCATTAAGGATTGGCGGAATGAATAGTTCGAGGAATTCTGCGAAGATAAGTCCTTAAGCATTTTTCTCTCCGATCTACCGCTGCGGAGATAACAGTCGAAAAAGAAGAGGCCCAATCAACGAGCGCGTAAGAAGAAGCGTGTAGTGGGGGAGGCTCCGCCCAGCTCTGTATAACGGTGAAGCGGATTGGTCGTCCATTAAATGATCGATATCTTCGCAACGACTAATCGGAGAGAAAAATGGTTAAGGACTTTTTTCTTCAGAATTTCATTCTCTAACGGTTTTTCAAACTCAATAACGAATTCACTAACATCCTGGCTATTCATACGTCTATTCTCCATCCAAGGCATATTCAGTGCATTACTGAAGCAACCACGAAACTTAAACCCTTACAACTTTGGTAGCTTGCATGCTTCTCTCTTTATCTTAACACTCTCTTTCTTCATCACTCTTTCTCTCTCTCTCTCTCTCTCTCTCTTCCTTTTTCTTGCTCTCTCGATCACGACGAGGCAAACGACGAGTACTTGGCCCCGAGCCAGAGTCTCGTGATTTCGTGGTTTAATCGAGATTTCGACCTCTCGGAAAAGTGTCCTCAACTTGCCCTCCGAGCGAGGACAAGTCTCCCGTATCGCGAACGAGAGAAAGAGAATTTCGCGTTCAATCCACCCCTCCCCCCCTCCTCTTCCCCCTGGATGGAGAATAATAATACTCGATCGTTAACGTAGAGACGTGTTTCAATATGAAATTCAAAAGTGAAAAGAGATATTTGAATAATTTGCTTGTGTATTCAGTGTCAAACAAGTTGTATCGTTGTCATTTAATTATTTTGTCCTTGGGGAACAATGCCATTCAAAATATAGGTTGAAAAGATAAACAAGTTTATTTATTTTTTTCTTCACGAAATTAAATGTTAACAACGTGATCCAAAGGGTGAAAAATTTAATTATTTCAATTTTATTGTCAACAATAAACGTCCCCAACCAGTTTATTGATTGTTTAATTAATTTTTATTAACAATATAGTATTTCATTTTTATTTTTCACAACTTTACGACTACAAAATATTCATGTTTGTCAACAACAAGAAAATTGCTCTATTTTTTACTAAAATACGTCTCAATCCACATAATTGTTAAAAAACAAATGGAGAATCAGCAAAATTTCGTATTCACGTAACAAAACAATTCCCTATGGAAAAATCTAATGAAATCTTGAAGGTTATTAAGCCCCAAAGACAATTGAGTGAGAAAATCGATAAAACGTCATAAAATGTCGGTTCGAATGCATACAAACATAATGTCTGGGTGAATTGGTGTGAGAAGGAGAGAGAATTTCAACATGCAACACATACTATCTATAAAATACTCGATTAACACGCTCGTTCGAGTTTTAATCAAATCTCGATAGATCGACCAGTCTCCGAGACCATTTTTTTTCTTTTTCCCCAGTGACGTCAACATAATCAAGTGAATTTTTCGTGCTCGTGGTACAACGAGGGTTGATATGTTCTTTATATATAGCTATTGCGCTGGAGACGTACGAGGATGAGTAAATTTTCGGGCTCGTTGAAAGGGTCACAAGGAAAAGAGGTTTACGATTTAACAAGAAAAAGTGACTATGACACCTCCAGAGCATGGCTTTGCTTTAATTATTCTTTTAATTTAATTTATAACATTGCTCAACCGAGGGATTTAATAATTAAAAAATAATTCACTTTTAAGGCTCTTCCAGACTCCTTCGAACTAATGAAAAATTTCATTTCACCAAGATTTGCATATTTCGATTCAAAATAAATTCAAAAAACTATGATAAATTATGAACTTTTTTTTTTTTTGACTGAGCAATCCAAAATTCGTACCGAAAAATTATCATTCTCAATAAAAATCTTTGTTTATATGATTTTTTTTGTTTTTTTTTTTTTTTCAGATTTTATGAATCCTTCAGAATCCAAATTTGGTAGAAAAGAATTTTTGGCTCGTAAATCTGTTGAACGTGTTCAAAGTCATTTTTAAGGATCAAGAGTTTTGCATCTTTCAGTGTCTGCAAAAAGACGAAAAACTGCTGAATTTTGGTTCCACGCTTGCATTGTTACGACTTCGAATATTTTTGAAAAATTTTATGTTTTATTGTGTATTTTTAAAATTTTCTAGTACCAAAAAATTTGGATTGACATTCTGTTCAACGTTTGAAAAGTTATTTTTAATGATAAAGAGTTTTGTTTTTGTTTTTTTTTTTTATCCTGGGAAAGGATTTTAAAAAACTTTCTAAAATTCTATTTGACGTGAGTGTTTGATGACTTCATGCAACATAATTATGGAGGAAACATTTTCATGCGACATAGATGGTCGTGTATTTGTTTTTGATTTACAAGGACGTTTGTTTTTTGTTGTTGTTGTTAATTAATTTATTAATTCAACGTTGTTAAATTAAGTGGAAAACCACGGAGACTGAAAATTTGTGGAAACCAATAACGCGATCGGAAGTTCAACTCAGTGAGTTACGACCTCAACGCTTTTTTTTTCACTAAAACTTTTTTCACCCCCTCCTAAGGGCTGAAATTTCATTCTCCATTGGTTTTTCTTTCTCGTATGCAAAAAAACAAAACTATTTAAACTGTTTTTTTTTTTTTTTTTTTTTTTTTTTTTAAATAACTACGAGACGTGTTT
The DNA here is from genome assembly GCA_013761285.1 of Campoletis sonorensis. Taxonomy (NCBI): domain Eukaryota; kingdom Metazoa; phylum Arthropoda; class Insecta; order Hymenoptera; family Ichneumonidae; genus Campoletis; species Campoletis sonorensis. Next base: position 246,644 of record JACEOJ010000178.1, read on the forward strand.
TTTACCTGACTGCGCATCTGCGGTACAGCGAGAAAAGGACAGAAAGATATTCGCATACGTGAGTGTCTCTGCACTCTCACTCTTCCTTACACATTTCTCTCGTTCCTATTCAACTACAATTCTCAACTTTTTGGATCCGTGAACGACCCCATCGAACTTTATATTTTGTCATTACGATTTGAATTTTTTAATTATTTTTATTAATAATTAAAAAGAATTTTTTCATTTATTCTTTTTGGCAAAAGTTTTAGCAACAATTTTTGTCTGAAAATTTAAAATGTTGGATTGACAGATTGCGATAAAAATGCAAAATTGTCGTAGTTTTGAGTCAACAGTTTTTTTTTTTTATGTTTATTTATTGAGACTCAGAGACTCAGAAAATTTGACAGACTTTTAAGAACTTGGAAGAAAAATTAGCAAATTTCTTGGTTATTTTTATTTTGAAAATAATTGATAGATTGTTCATTGGCCTTACGAAATGAACGAGGAAAAAGGAGAGATTGTTGGTTCGAAGAGTCGTTCATTTCTCCTTCGCACAACGATGAGAAAAATAAAAGTACAAAAGGGCAACAGAGACGACTATAAAAAACGATCTCGTCCCAAAAAAATTGCCCACGGACTCTAATTTCCAGAAAAACAACAAAACTCGATCGTCGTGCGTTTTGGTTCAAAAAATAATAATAATAATGATGATTTTTAAAAATTTTGAAACTCACCCGCGTCCTTGCCACCCTTGACGCAAATTCCAAAACCATGATGAGAGTCAGGAGGATCTCTCGTCATGGTAATTGTTCTGACAGTAAGCTCCTGAAGACTGAGGGGCTGTGGTCCAGGTGACGTTTGCGAATTCGTCGCATTTTGTTGCTGTTGTTGTGTTGGATTGGCGCTCGAAGCCCTTAAAGCTGAAACGCTCGCTGGGCTGGAGGCTGGAGTTCTTCTGTCGTTTGGTCTCCTGCTTTCGCTGGGAGCTCCATTTCCAAAAAGCCTGCTGTTCTCGACAAACAGAAAAAGGGAACAAACATTTTATCGAAAAAAATCTTTCTTGTTAAATGCATTTAGAAGGTCATCCAGTTTTCTACATTTTTTTGAATAAAATAAAATCCTGTTTTTTTTCCCATCGAGAAAAGAATTTCAGTTACGAAAAAAAAGTTTCCAAATTGAAATAAAAAATTGCCGAGTTCCAAAAAGAAAATTAACTCCTCATCAGGTTTATTTTCTGGTTTTTTTCTTCCATAAATTGAATCAAATGTCTTAAAATGGGTAATTATGCAGTTTGAGGGCTTTTCCGAAAAACGATGGGAAATTTTTTTTTTCTTTGGAAACTTGTTGCTCTGATTGCAACACGTGATATTTCATGGGGGGAGGAAAAAATTTCCCATAAATTCCCATAAGTTATGGTGTTTTAAACTTTTCAAAAAATTTCAAATATTTTGACACGCACCTTTGGGAGGGTACAAACTGCATAATTACCTTAAAATGTAATAGAATTGAAAAAAAAATGAAATAACTGACCTTATGACCTGTTCGGGTGAGATGGCGCCACTTGCGTTGACAGCAACCGGATTTGTTGTTGTGGTATGTACCCTGCTATGTCTGTAGGGTGTAGTATGGGAGGAATGATGATGGGGTGCACTGGGTGGTCGTTCAACGATGGTGTAGTTAGTGCCAGGTGGGCTGTAGTAACCGCGATGATGGCCACTTTGATGACGTCCACCTGGTTCGAGATCTTCGGCTTCATAGTAACCACTACCACTTCCGGTCCGAAGATAATGGCTGCCAGAGTTGCGTAAAAAGTGGGAATTGCTGGTACCACCACCCCATTGCAATTCCTGGAGTTCCGAGCCATAATCCTCCGTGCTGCTCGCCATCATCGACCACTTTTTTCCTTCACCGAATTCGGCAGACCTGAGGGTTTGGTTTTTTCAACCGGAAGTAGAAAAAATAAAAGAAGTTTTATTGGATTCTTTGGAAACGGACATTGGAATGAGTGTTGGGGAGGTTTTACGTCAAATTTGAGGGGATGAAAAAAGTGACACGACTTTTTTGAGGCTGGATTTTCAAACAACCCCTAATTCGGACATTATTCGGACGGATAATGATCCTCTAATCGGTATCAATGAAGCACGAACGCCTTCAAGACGCAGAACTGTTGACACTCGGACATTTCTTTATAGATGTGTGTTTAAGGGGTGAAAGAGAAAGGGGTTGTGGTGGAAAATATAGCCGAAGAGAAGCTTTCGAGCAATTGCCTTGTTGGCACGCGGTCTACACCGTCTACGGCTTCTTCGTGGCTATATAACATGAGGTTTCCCCCAACCCTTCCGCAACTTCACCCTCTACCCCCTTTGCCACAGTCGCGCTTAAGCTTTCCTAGACGGTCAGTGATCCGAATTATGTATATATAAGACTCGCCAGTCCAAGAAAAGAAAACTTCGTCCGTCACTCTCTGGGAAATGGTTCACCTTATTTTTTTTTCTCAAACTACCCTTAACGATGTTGTAATCTCTCGTTTTTTTTCCAACATTTTTTTTCCCCACCGAGAATGTTACGTGACACGGAATCTTTCTTCGATCTAAATTGAATTGGTTAGCTCGTATACTTAACTTGATATATATGGTTAATGTTTCCGGAGTTATACGAGGCGCGAACTTTTGTGGAAAAAATTCCTCGATAACCCTTTGTGGACGTTATCCTGCTTTGTGACTCGGAATTCCAATTTTTCATCATCGCGTTTACCTTAAGCTTTCGGAAGAATGAATAAAGTCCTTGGTTGCTTATCCTAATGACTCAATTTTCAAGAAAACTATGACACGACGAAAGTTGAAAAAAGCGTTCGACCCTGTTTCGCTTTTCGGAATACCCACAATTCCGAAATTTCAAGTTTGCATAACTCCACGAAAAATTGTCATACAGCTTTTTGTCTGACTTGTCAAATCACTTCCAATTTATCTTCATACATAGAAAATTAGTAAAAAATCGGAAAATCCAAATAACCAGGAACGTCAGACGCCATTAGAATGAAAATTCGAATACGAATTGAATAATCAAGATTTCAAGTCCCAACTCTCTTTGGAAAGAACGTGACCGCCACTTTTTAAAAATGCCTGAAGATCCGAATTAAAAAAAAATTGTTTTCGTATCCGAAATCACAGAAACAGGGACCATTTTGTTTTTCTAAAATTTCTGTACAAAGAACCAAAAAAAAAAGAAAAAAAAAACTCATCTCATAAAAGCAGTGTCGAAGCTGCAGAGGCTGTGAATATTTTATATCCGTAAAATAAATATCAGCGGACAACTGAATCCAACAGCAAAAGGAAACATTAAGATAAGGGAGAGTGAAGGTAGCGCATGCTAGTTCGTACTTATTGCTCGGTGTGTCGTGACCGATTTCCAATCTAAGATGGAATCTTAGCGGAAGGCAGCGTTCGGGTAATTGGACGATTTAGTCGTTGAGTATTGTGTGGATAAAGTGGTGGCGGGGCATGTTTCGTAATACTTTGAATAGTGGTGAGTCCATGATGTTTTTTTTCGTGGAAGAGAGTTCAAGTGATAATGGAAGCCACGACGTATTTTCGGTCGTTCACAATCGATGAGACGAAGTGCGCTTCAGAAAAAAACGTTTTTCCCGTTTGCTTAAACAAACGGCGACAAAACATGGAGTCGAGTGGGAGAGTATCGTTGTATTCTTTTACGATTTCTCGACCTATGACCTCTTTTATACGAGCAATAAAATTGCTAGACACGTTTGTCGAGGGCTGTGCCCAGCGAGACAGAAAAGCTAACTGTTGATCCAGTCCGGCTTGAGTGCATACGTTTTATGCATTTGCTGGGAGTGCCTTGGTTCGACAATCGTTTCGGATGAATCATAGTCTTGGTGGAAAAGTTGAAAGACCTGCTTCCGGCTAAGTTCATGGACTGGAGTTCCAAGTTACAGGGTTTGGAGAGTCCACATTTACGGATGAATAAATGAATAAGATAATATTAGCTGAGCAAAGTAATATCTGGTTTGGAGGCCTTAATAAAGGACCCAATCTTCGAAGAAGCTTCCCGAAGGTTTCCTCTTACATTAGACTTCCATTTAATAATAATAATAATTATATGAGGGTCGTACGTTTGTATCAAAACAGCGCTATCGAGTCATGCAGCAAATGGTGGGAGTTTGCCATGGTTCACTGATAAGGGGTGCCCAGATGGGCGTTGTGAAAAGTTTCTATTCACGAGGTTTGAATCGGAAGTGAGACGCGGCAGAGAATGAAAACATAGTCGGTACAAAGGGAGGGTGCGGTGTACGGCGAGGTGCAAGTAGACATGGAGATTGAATAGACAGCGTTCCGGATGTAAGGCAAGCGTTGCCATTTTTGTCGCGTTAAATTCCACGAGAAGCCCTCGGTGTGCGTGAATAAAACGTGCGCGGGTTGGGGAAAAAAAGTAGCGAGACACAATAAGAGGACCTCTTGAAATCCTGTCTTCATTCAAAACACGGATACCAACTTGACAAAGAGACGAGGAACATCTGGAAAAAAGAGCTCTTCGGTTTCGACAGTCTGGAGAAAACAAGGGAGGATTTTGTCAAGCCCGCGAGGTGGGGAGAGACGGATATGGGGATTTACGTCAGCACGTACGCGGCAAGCGTGAGAATCAACCTTGACAGTGAGGAAGAAGAGTAGACTGCGCGAGGAGAAGCCTCTATGATTTTCGGGGGAAGTATTTTTCATCCGTTGTTTCACCGCAGAAGACGTGCTCTGTCGTTAACAGAGATGGAGGTAAAAATAAAGAGGCGGTTAAACAAGGTGAAGATGAAGAATGTTCTGAAACGTATTCCATTTAAAACTCCAGGCGGCGGGGATCCGTAATAAATCGGTCAGACTCTTTATCGATTCGGCAAGTCCGTAAACATGATTGTTGTTGTTGTTTTTATTGTTCGATAGATGACGGCGGATGGCAAGGGACGATGAAGAAAAGTAGCTTCGAATTAGTACGAAAATCAGCCGCCATGAGAAGCTTCCATCTGGTTTCCATTGTAAAGTTCGGTGTATCCGAATTGTACGGACCGCGGGGAAGTTCATGTTGGAAGGCAGCAAAGGAGGATTAATCCGGATTCAAAGTTACGGAACATCGACTGTCGATTTCGATTCCGTGCACGAGAATGAAAGGGATTGTCTCCTCGGGGCTGCCGAGGCAACCTTGACACTGGCAAAGAAGACTGATTGTAGGGGAGGTAGCAGGGAGGTAAGGAAAGTAGGAACATTGAGGGAGGGCAGCTAATGAGAGATCAGTGTTGAGAAGAGACAGACCAGCAAGACAAAAGAGATATAGGAACGCCCCGTTGTTTGTTGGTTGAGCGGGTGGGTTTGTTGAGGTTGTTGGTTGAGTCCAGAAGGTGTTCAGAAAACGAGTTACAAGCTTCTCTTTCTTCGACCAATTTCCTTCCGCCTTCAACCCTGTTGATGGAATACTGAGAAGGAGAGCCTTGTCGTGGAGTTGCGATGCGGTTTAAACAGCTCTATAGGAAAGCCAGACCTCACTCCTGGCACGGAATGTACAAGGGAGCAGGAGGAGGAGGAGGTGGAGGAGGAGGAGGAGGAGGAGGGTTGGTTGTACACCGCACAGACTCGTGGGCGTTTTACCTTGTGCGAGGGTGGGGCGATCAATACTGCCACACAGCAGGCAAGAGTTTCTGTGGCAGAGCCAAGAAGGGCAACCGGAGCGGTAGCCAACGAAGCCGGCTTCATTCAGAAGCTAGCAGGCTTTCCCCCGTTCCATCACTGCCTTCTGCACATACTACATGAGCCATACTACGCCAGCGATTACACGGATGATAGCCTCGCGCATTGATCCCTGGATTATAACCGGGGGTTAAGCTTTTCCAACCACTTCCCAATTCATTATTTTTCCTAACGCCATCGCCTCCCAGGCTTCAGACTTCTATGGCCTCTTGCATCGTTACCTCTTGTGTACCTGGTCCATGCTATGACATTCTACTCCGCTGCTTCCACGTCCCCTTGGGAATATGTCATACCCGTTCTTCCGCATATCTTGATGGTTCCAATCTTCCTTAGGCCTACTTGCAATCAATCTTGCACATGGCCGACGATGGACTTTCTGATTGAATTCTCGATTACCACATCCTACAGCAGTTCCTTAACCATGGCGATCCTCATGCAAATTCACTTCAATATTATAGATGCTCGATCATGACATCTTGGACTGGATCTTGTATGATGACATCTACATTTGAATCATTGGATCATGACATCTTGGACTGAATCTTCTATGATGACATCTACAATCGAACCATTGAATCATGACATCCTGGACTGACTGCTGATGATGATTCCGGAAGTTATTACGTAAGCAATCCAGATGGATCCAATCTCCTCAGGGCCTACGTGTCATTAATCATGGTTGATGATGCTATCATCTGGAACTGGTTATGGATCATGACAACCTGGACTGAATCTTCTATGATGACATCTACAATGGAATCATTGAATCTTGACATCCTGGACTGACTCTTGATAATGATTCCAGAAGTAATTACTTAAGCGATCCACATAGACCCAATCTTCTCAGGGCCTACGTGCCATTAATCATGGTTTATGATCCCATCTGGACTTGATTCTTAAATTCTGACATTGAAGCCCGATCCTAATGACATTGGATCTCTAGCCTCTCGATGTTGGATGATGGCCATTGAGTCCTGTCCATCATTTTAATGACAATGGGTCATCATTCGATCGACATTTCGTCCTGATTCCAATAGTGCTTTCTGATCATACACATCCAGCACACAGATCCATAAGCCATTGGGTTCCTGCTGCTCCCATTAAGGACCATAATTGAGTCAACCTAAGCTAACCGAAACACATGTGTTGTGTAACAACAATTTAAGTGCATCCACTGTTGATATGGACAACACTGGTCACTTCTAAGCCTCCTACCAACATATCGGCGTGGACTCGATGCTGCTCCTGTAGTCATTCTCAGTTTGTTGTACAACGCTTGCATACACCCCCAGTCCTCGTGCACTTTAGCACGTACGGAACACATTGTCGACGTCGTCTCGAGGTATGATTAGTGGCTGGTTAAAGTCTGGCCTATGTAGCACTCCCGTCACATCCCAGGAAATCATAGTTACGCTTGGATCAGGATCACATGCAGTGTGTACATAACCACGTGTCGGCAATCACCCAGTCTCATTCTGTCTCCGGGCTTGAATTATCAGCCTCGTACTATTGTGTATGTCCCGACGCTTATTACTCCGGAACGTGCTGAATTTCGGCACATGGGGTTTACATCAAAATAGTGAAATGTTGCTTCATGCTTCCTTTACCATATTGCATGATTTTATCAAAATCTGTTTTATCGGCAGAGTCTTTTTGGGCTGTTGGCTGAATAAAATCTTGATTTTTCTCAATAAATGTTTATCATTCCGATTCCTTGATACCGGTTTCAATGAATTAATCAAAGTTCTCGATCAATACGGAACGGATACTTGTTCGATAGTTTTTTTCACCACTGCATGCAGCTCGTTAATGAATATTGAAGCCGCCACGTCGAATTTATGTTGTTGTCGAGGCATAGTTGGCGAGGAATGACTGCTGCAAAGGCACTAAATTTCGCAGGTGTTAAGGAATCACTTCCCATATTGTACTCCGGGCTTTCAAGGCTAGATATACATGCTCAGCAGGGCACCAGGTGCAATACTCGTAAAGCTCTCAAGCCCTACATACCCTTCGACTGGCAATTTCCCTCGAGCAAGACATTCACCCTTGCACATCTGCTAAGCTCCCGCATCCTCCCACAAAAATAATGAAAATCAAAATGACTAAACAATCCTAACACTCTGATGACTTTTTCAGCATATTCTTCCCTTAATGCTTCATTTATATTCTAATTGAACATTATCATTATTTATTTCCAATGACTTTTCAACTATGCAATGTCACAATAATCGTTAATTATTATTATAAATAATATATAACAAATAATATATGTCGAGGAGGAGTAAAAAATAATATTTAATAAATAATATTTAATAAATAATGAATAATAAATAATATATAAAATAAAAGTCAATAATAATAATAATAAATCGTTAGTTATTTCCAATGAATTTGAAACAACGTAATGTCACAATAAAGAGTATTAAAATTTGATTTAAATCATGTTGACAAGATAAATTTAATCTCACCAGTAATTAATCTTATTTTGACAAATTTTTGGCAAAGTTAAGTGCGAAAGTACAATTGCCGTTGGTGATTGTTGATGAGAATGTGGGGGTGCATTGAACGATCGAGTTAGGCGGTGGGCAAGCACAGTCGGTATTGGAGGTGAATTCCGTTGGCCTCGGAAATCAATCTTATCGGATCGTCTACATATATGTGTAGGTGGGGATGTGAAAGCGAGGGAGTGACCGGGCGTTTTCACGGCCCAACAATCCCTCTGGCAGAGTCGAACAGCACCCCCAACGCTTGTTCTCACTGGGGGGTAACCATTCGTCCTATATTACGATTCTCTTTTTCTTTGTGATATTTAAGCTCTTTCTTCCTCCTTCCCCCTCCCCACCCTCCCCCCGCCCCCCTTTATTACCCTTCTTTTTTTTTAACTTTTTTTTTTCTATCTTTTTTCTCACTTGTATTACTATAGACTTTTATACTTTATGAAACTTTAGTTCATCGTCTGTATATCTGCATCGACTGGACAATGTCGGACAGAAACGATGCACCTATAAATATACTCTGTATTTTTTATCGAACCCCAATCGCTCGATGACCGAAGGCAGCCCGATCTTCGTTTTGTGCAATATTTTACTCACTCCATTTTCAACAATTTCTTTCGTGGATATTGGTGAATAAATGTTGAAATAAAATTGTTGTTTAATAATATAAATAATTATTTAATTCGATAAATCGATGAGTGTATCAAGTTATTTGATAAACAAACGAATGAATGAACGGTCGTGAGACCATTGACTCACTTTTTTTTGATAAAATCATTTTGACGTAAGAATCTGTCAAATTGAGATAACATTTTGTTACGTTATCGATTATTGGAAATTCCTTGAAAATTATAAATCACACTATCTGATAAAAAAATTTAAACAAATTTTTTTACAAAGTTGTAAAAATAATTTAAAAAAAAACCAAAAAGTCGTTTTTTCTTTTTTCTACCTCTCTAGGGGAGTGTTTATTGATATTCTGGTCTACGAATAAATGATTCAAAAGCATACAAAAGTACGAATAAACAAGTAAATAAAGAAAAATGGATGACTCTGCCTTTTTGCTTATTTCCTGAAGCACATCTCGAGGGGAATATTTGTAAACAATGTAAACATTGTGATATGGGGGTATCAGTGAGGAAAAGATGAGGAAGGATAAGTTCGATCGTGTGTTACCTCATTCGTGTGTAAGTTGCCTTATCGCACGTTGGATTATTAATTCTGGAAAGGTCCGAGAGGAAAAAGGTCTCGAGTGACCTTGATCGATCGGTCTCGAGTCGAAAAAATGGCTCGACGAGCGATTTATCTTGATTTATCATTGTAAGCAAATCTAAAAGGTGGTGTGGGTCAGTGGAACGATGAATCTTCGAGGTAAGTGTGCCCTGAAAGTGCCTTAAAACCTTTGAAAAGAGGTTGGGCTAAGGGAGTCGAGTGAATGAGAAATGTTGACGATTTTTTATGATTATAGCATCGATGACCTTGAAGCATATGAACAACTTAGTTCATCTAATAATAAATCCCCTTACGATCCATTACGAACGATTTTTTATTCTTTTTTCACCCCTAGATTCTATGGCTGGAGTGAGTTATTTGTTACTAAACTTAACGCATCGATCATCCCCACGTTTTCACCCCTACTTCCGGTTTTACATCCCTCCCCATTCTCCTCCTCCCTCGAAACGTTATTCCATGCGAGAACAAAAAAACTCAAACTCGGAGAAAAACACAGCTCTTTCTTCATTAGACTTATTATTAATGTGCAATTAGGTGAAAAGCGAGCTTTTTTCATCCCCTTCAGTTTTTAACATAGTTGACGTCACGTGACCAACATTCAGCCTCGCGACTGCCGAGGATCGCGTGGTTTCCGTAAACACACCCCCGGCTGTAGGAAGAGACCAAAAACCCCAACCCCTTGTTGAATATTCACATTTTTATCTCCCGAATCAGCTTGCGACTAAATTGCAACCCTTTTGTGCCAATTGCCATTAGGGCAAAAGTTTTTATCGGATGAAAATCCATCGGGAACTCCGAGGATTCGAAAAAGCTGGGAACTCATCTTTCATCCCTTATTTTTCCAACGGAGGATTCAAACTTTGAGAAATAAATGCTAAATTCCTTACGATCAATAAGGGTTGAAAAAAAAATAGAATCAGAGACTTCATCCTTTTTCGCTAATTGCCATCAAGGAAAATCAATTAAAAAGAGAAATTCACTGATGATTACGAAGCTCGAAAATAACTACTCACTCATTTTTCATCCCCTATTTTTCGATCGATAATACAGACGTAGAAAAAGTTGACAAACTTCGAAAAATAAGTACTTAAGTTCTTACGATCAATAAGGGTTGAAAAAAAATTAAAGTTGGACTACATTTCCACCCCTTCCTGGCAAATGTCTCCAGAGAAAAACTATAAATTTGTAATAATTTCGTTGTTGACCACGAGGCACTAAAATAACAATATTCTCATTTTTCACCCCTATTTTTCGATAAAAAATACGAGTTTATTTTTAAATTTCATGGAATGAGCAGTTATTTTTTGTTTTACAACCAATTGGGGTTGAAAAAATGGACTTGGGGTGAAAGTTAGGGAGGAAAAGATAGATAAATTCTTCGGCACATTTAGCTCGTTCCGAAAAATCCTGGCATGAGAATGACTGACCTACCCTTATTTCACAACACACATAAACAATCACACAAACACATGTACAAGTTAAATGCCCTTTACCGACTTGACCCTAACGCATTTACGAAGAGACGAAGAGCCACGAATGTGGAAAGCCTCCAGAGAACCTCCCGAGGGAGATTTACCGAGTATCGCGTTAGAATTTCGTGATATAAAGAAATTCTCATCCCTAGCCACGAGGCACTCTCGCCACAAGAAAATATATACGAAATGCTTCGTGCGAGCACAGAGCCGCCTCGATGGAAAGCAAAAAAGTAACCGAGCACTCGAGAAAAAGTCATCTAAGGGTTGTTCAACGAAAAAAACATTTTTCTTTGCAATCCATCGTCGAGTTTAACAAATGTTTCTTTTCGTCATTAGAATTTCATTTTTCATTAAGTTAGTTGAGTAGAAAATCAATTAACCAAACACAATTTAGTGCATTTTATCAAACGTAGCAATTATTATTTTGTTCCTTATTTAACGAGTTGAAAATAAGGGTAGTTTAATTTTTCGAAAATTCTTTCACTTTTCAATTTTTTGCTGCATTCTTTGACAATTCAAATAATAACTTTTAAATAAAACTTCATAGCAATTGTATTATTAATTCAGAAAATTGAAAAACAAAAAATAAAATAAATTAGTATTCGAGTTTTTAACAATAAAAACGGTTTTTTTATGAAAAAAAAAAAAAAAACGCTTTTATTTATTCAGCATCGAAAGATAGTCTCATTTCTCGTTGAATGTCTCGTGCATGAATTTGTTAGAGCAGCAATAACGCTCCGTAGGCCAGAAGACGTATTTATGTTAATAGTACTTCTCGAAGGGGAAGAGGAAACGGGGAGGGGGGGGGGTTGGGGTTTAGCACCCCGGGAGAATTTACGACTTTCGTATACGGGAATATTTTATTTAATTTATTCTGTTATAAATTAATAAATTAGAGTCGAGCCACTTAAAAATGTAATAGAGAGAAAGAGAGAGAAAGAGAGAGAGAGAGAGAGGGAAATAAAAACAGAAAAAAAGGGATGGAAAAAGTTAGAAGGTTTTGTAAGGTTTGGGAAAATGTCCTTGGTTTTCGTGACGAAAAGAACTTCCGGATTTGAGAAAGGGTAGGAAAAGAGCGATCCTACTTTACTCAACAAGCTCAAGGGTACATTTTACCCTAAACTTTATTCTTCATCTCTTTCTACTTCCTCCCTTTTCCTCGATCCCAGAACAACTGACATAGTTTTCTCACTCTTGGCAGAATGAGCAGAGTTCAGGAATCTCTAGTCGTTGTAGGACAAATCGCTTCTTGACTTCGATCCAATTTCTTTCGAATAAGAACGAGAGAAAGGGCAAAATAGAAAGAGAAAGAGAGAGAGAGAGAGAGAGAGAGAGAGAGAGAGACGAAGAAGAAGAAATACGTGAAGCAGGTGGTTCAGAAATTCCCAAGATAGTTGGGTCACCTCGACATGAATTTTACCATGACTTGAATTTACAATGAGGTGGTCAAACACCAAAAAAAGAGTATTTACTACTTTATTTTTTATAACATTCAATAAAAGAAAAAAGATTTCCCTTTATTTTTATCCCCCAATTTTTTTTTACTGAAACAAAAGATAATTATGGACAAAAAAAAACAATAAAAATCACAACAAAACCCAAACAAAAGTTAAACGAAATATTTGTTCAACTATCAAGTAATAAATGAATCTTAGAAAATGCAGTTAAATGTTATTAATTATTTTGTTTAGTTTTTTTTAAATTTGTATCTTTATGATTATTTGTTTATTTAATTCCACTTATTTGAATATTCATTGAATTGTTTTCATCCAATTATTGACTCGTTTTCTAATAAATTAAATGAAATATTAACTCCGAAGATTTCAAGGCTGAGCTAAAACTAAGCCCAATTCAAAATATTATTTTGTTTCGTGACAGAAATGAAATTCTACTTTATCGAAGGCCTAATAATTCTGTTAATATTTTTTTCCTTTTTCTTTTACCAACAAGTAGAACAGAGAATAAGTGATTAGCAAAAAAAAAGCAAAAGCAAAAATACGACAAGAGTCGTTATGGCTCGTAGGATTTGGGTCGTAAAAAAGTGAGAGACGTTCCTTTATTTTTTGTTTTCTATTTTTTTTTTTTGTTTTTTTTTTTTCATCCGTATTGTACAAAAGCTCGTCCTCACGCACTCCTCATCGAGGTATGAGGCTCGTGTGGCTGATGGCCTGCGGATAGACCGATCGATTTCTCATTCTCTCGTACACAGACTCGTTATTATCCACGAATAGTTCGTACAATATCCATTGGTTTGGAGAATAGAAATGGCTGCGCAATTGTAATGGTTGTGGTCATTTCCAGACTCGTACGACACACTATGTGTCTCATTCTGATCCGAGAGAATGATATTCGCTTTAAATATACATATATTTATATATATTCGAAGCTCCGAGCCATGTCTGACCACATACTGACTGTTTCTACTGGCAAAACTATCGTCTGGCTTTGGACGAAGCAATTAATAGGAATTACAACGATATGTGCTAGTTTAATGAGTGGAAAGTTTTGTTAATCGATTTTATAAACTCTTCCAATGTTCTCAGCCTTTATTTATTCATTAATTAACTTTCCATTTTGTTAATAACTAAGCAAAACATTTTTTTTTTCAAACTTAACCGTCGTTGGTGTCTAACGACCACTTTCACTCAAGTGGCAAACTTTGGTAATGGATTTTCCCATCCTTTTCAATGTCCTCGATGTTAATTAGTCTATTAATTAGTTGTTACTTTTTTTTTATCGACCTAACTATGCAATTACTGTGTTTTTTTTGAGAAATTAATTCATTAGAATTCTTCTGATTGTTTTTGAGAGATTCTAAAAAAATTTTGGTGTATATTGGTTGATTAATCAAATGTAGATTTTGTTTATTACATTCGATTGAAATTTTTGGGTATCGTCGATAATTATTTTCGGATTTTCGGCCAAGTAAAAAAATTGAAGTAATCGTACAAGTAAGAAAAGTTGATAAATTTTTTCAAATAAATTTTCAACCCTCTGCACGTGGCGATTTTGTTTTTTTCCCTTAAAAATAGAGGTCAGGGATAATTTATTCGTGAGTCGAGTAAAGTAAATGCCCTGGGGAATAATATCGATGGAGATGGGCAGAAATATCGATAGGAACTTCGTAATACGAGACACAATGGCTGCTTTTAACATTCACCCCTTTTTTACACAAGAACGTGGGGCTCGGTTGGAAATACGATAGACTGGAGTTCTCGAGGCGACTTTCCTCTTCTTTGTACCTTTTTGTGCTATCCGTTGCCCCTCTCTACAAATTTTCAATGAAAAAGGCACTGAAAGAAGGCAAAATCGTGTGCACAAGTAAGGGAATAAAAAGGGGGGTGAGGGGCAGGCTTTTTTCAAGTTTTATAAAGGAAGGAAAAGGATATGAGGATAAAAAGGAGCAAAAGCAATTGCCTGGATAACAGAATACAGTACATTCCAATTTCAACGATCACCAACCCAATTTTTCTTTTTAAAAACCAACCCCCTAAAGATTTATTCTTTTTCAAATTTCTTCAAAAGATTTTTTGAATTTCTTTTTTTTTTTTTTTTTTCTTTTCACCTTCGATCAACTTGTTTGTGAAATCACAAAATACTCCTCGCTCAATAGAGACCGAGATTTACGACAGAAGAAAAAGCACAAAGGCTCGTTTCTCCAACCGAATGCGACAGTGACATTTTTTCACTTCTTTTCACATTTTGAATTTTTTTTTCTTTTTTTTTTTTTTTTTACTTCTCTTCTCTCTTTTCTTCCTTCACTCTTTTTCTTTACTCCTTTATTTCTCCCTTCAAAATATTATGTTCGGTTATTCACTCGTCTGACAGAAACACGATAGACTCGTCAAATGTCACTTTTCCTTCGACAGTTGAATTTTGTAGATACGACAAACCACTCCAGTGTAAACTGTAGATAGTTTTTTTCCTTCGTACGTGAAGGAAAGAGAAATGGAAAAAATTTCGTCGAGACATGAACGAAAATTGATTTGGTATTTTTTGATGAAAATATTTATCAACGAATCACAAAAATTTACAGAATTATTTGCAATCGAAATAAACAAAAATAAAAATAACAATCGAAGTGACAATAAAAATGAAAAAAGCAGGAAATTGTCGCCTTTTTTTTCCGAGTTCGATGGAGTGATCAAAAAATTAACTTTTGACTGAAATAATTGAATTCAAAAATACTTTTTTTTCAAAATTAAGTTTCTTTGGAAACTGGTTTATTTTTTTTTAATTCCAGGCTTCAAGCGTAACAGAAATAAATATAAAATTTAACAAAAACTGTGACACAGCTCACGTAATTTTTATTTATTAATTTTCATTTGATTTTCTACTTCAATTGACAACAACCTGTTTGTTCAAATGGACAAAATTTTGTTTGAAGGGATGCATTTTTGCAGTTTGAAGTATTTTTTTTTTACAATCGTGCCTATTTTACGATCCTCCGAGTGTAGGTAAGCCGATAAATAGTATAATTGTGAGATAATTATAATAGTGTACAATTTCGATGGTTTTCTTGATCCCATCAATTAAGTGGAAGAGGATGAATTTATAATAGGGGTGAAACTTCGGGGACCTGGAATAATAAGTAATAACTGCTCGAGAGTTCTGAGACTCTTTGGAATTCTCCTCATCTCGTAGCATTGGGAATTCTCTCGTGGGCGCGAAGCAATAATATCCCCGGAGCAATCTCCGAATCAAGCCCCAACCCCTTTTTTCAACCCCCATTCCTGTTGAGAGTTGTTGACGATAAAGGGGTTGGAAAAGCCCGCAGGCCGAGGTCGCGAGTTCCACCGATTACACGGGCAATAATAACGAGCTTGATGAGAGAGAGAGAGAAAGAGAGAGAGAGAGAGAGGGGGAGGGAGAGAGAGAGAGAGACAGACATTCTCGCATAAAAATAAATCGATTCTGAGCTATTCGGGGGTATTTTTCGATCAATCACAGCTCAGAGTTGTTTCCTTTTCTGTTTTCTCCCTTTTTTTTCAAATTGTTATTCAAACATTTCCCTCGAAACTTGAAAGACCCAGGATCTTAATCTTTTACATAATTATTTCGACTCGAATTTAGTTGACGAAAGTTTCGGAACACATAACGAGAAAATTCAAGTTTATCATTCTCGTCGTTCGTTTTGAAGTCTCAAATAAACAGACTCCTTAATTCCCGTTCCTCGTTCTGTTTCCTTTCTTGAGTTTTCCGAGCCTTGTGGCAATTATTTGTGAGTGCAACGAAGGAAAATAATAAGATTTTTCTAAGTGAGTGACGAATGTTTTTGTTTATGCAAAAAAAAAAAAGTTGCTCAAAAAGTTTTGGAAAATGTTGCGATTTTTTATGAATTACATCAATTTTAATTTCTAGACATTTTTTTTTTTTATCCATGAAAATACGAATTAATTGTGTCAAAATTTGTGTCTGCAACATTCTAATTGAAAAAAATGAAAAAATTTGAATCGATTCATTAAATTTAAAAGAAAATAATTTCAAAACTTTTTTCTTATTTTTTTTATTCAGTTATAAATTTTTCTAATCTATACGAGTTTTTTTGTCGAAATATTGCAACAGTTTTTATTCAATGGTACTTCGGACGCCTTGTGAATAAAATTACGAGAAAAAAATATAATTATATGCGAAGGAGAGAAACGAGAGAAAGTGTAGCTTACGAGCCATTCGAGAGGAAACAATTGGCGATTGGGGTCTTGTGGAACTCGGTTTCCAGGTTAGCTAGTCTTCTAATCAGTCTTATATATTATGCTTTTTATCATTGTGGCTTTTAGAAGAAGCCTACGAGGCCCATCATTTCTACAAAGCCCACGATAAATGGGCAAACGTTAGTGTCAATGTTAAAAAAAAAAAAACTAAAACTAAATGAACTAAAATAAAATTGAAAAATAATTCATAAGTGGATATTTTTTCTCATTCTCTCTAAGAATTTTTTTTTTTTCCAATATTTTTCAATCGAGACATCAATAAATAATGATTGATAGACTTTTAACCCAATGATTACAGATTCAATTGAACTCACGTGGATAATAATGACCGAATGGATTTTTTTTTCCTGTTTGAAAGGTCTAAAAATAAATAAATAAATAAATAAAAATCAGTAACGTCAGTCTGACAGTTTCGTGACTTAGTGATTGAGTAAATCGATCAAAATTCCATGCAACTGGTCGAGAAGAAAGGAAACATGAGACGTCCAAGTCCGTGAAATCAAAGATTGAAAAATTCATTTTCATCCCCCACACAAAGGTAAGTACAGACAGCACGAATGACATTGGATGTTTTTACGGAAGCTCGAACACACATCGATCGTTTTGTGACCCTCGCGGCTCAATAATACGGAGAAAATATAAGCCTGATATCGTCACAGTTGCTTTTTCCATGACCCTACATAATGTTAAAAAAAAAAAAAAAAAAAAAAAAAAATGAAAAAAATCGTACGAGAAAAAGAAAAGCTGTCTATCATTATTCTCGAAGTCTATTTACGAACTGGAACGAAGGGGTTGCTTTTTAAATTCGATATTTCGTTGTAAGAGTGACCTGATTAAATCGTAGGATCCATAAACACGAATCATTTATTTATTTATTGTTAAATTGAAAAAAAATGAAAAATTTCTTAGAATTTTTTGAAAAGTGATGGAATTTCAATTTTTTCAAAATAAGTTTAATTTTGGAGGTAATTCGATAATGTAAATAAATAACTAAACCGAATAAATGTAAAATTCGAGGGAGAGTGGCGTCAAAATTGCTGAACAAAAGCCAAAAAACGTTAAATTTAAGAAAAATCGTTATCGCAGGATTATTGAAAAGTGTCAAAATTCGATGACGTGACTGTCAAAACCCACGATTTTCAATGACAGCCTAAAAAAGTCAAAAAATTGGAGAATTTCGAGAAAAAATTGGATCCGAAAGTTCCAAAAGTTCATTGTACCAAACACGGTGACAAAAAAAAAGTAAAAAATTCAAATATTCCAATCGCTCTTTGTGTGAGTAGGATCGAAAGCTCAGGTGTTTGTTTATCTAGTATGAAACTTGTGATCCACGAGTGACACGCATAAAAAGAGATTTTCCAAATTGAGGTAAGCGACGACAAGATAAAGAGGAAAAAAAAAGCAGCCACTTGACTTTAGAGGTAATTCGTGGTCGCAGGAATTTTCGAAAGAAAAAAAACGCTCGCAAGAGAAAGAGAGAGAGAGAGAGAGAGAAGGCAAAGCTCGACGATGTCGCGAGCGAGTTTTCGCGGGGACAAAAGCTTCTACAAGAGAAATTTTTCCCTCGCGTTCACTCGACGATTTTCCTCAACGTGTAGCTCGTGGGGCAACCCCTCCCCCTCTGCCCCCAACTATACCGACTCGACGAAAGCTTCTCAATGATAAATTTCTCTTTTTTTTTTTTTTTTTTTTTTTTAAATTTTTTTATTATTTTTTCAACCCCTTTTGTGTTCAACCCTCTCACTTATTTTCACTCAACCCTTATGTTCTCGTTCTCTCTCAATTTCTCTTTCTCTCTCTCTCTCTCTCTCTCTTTCCTCTCGTTCGTGACTCGGCCGTTTATAACACGTTTATCGCGGCGAGAAGGTTTGTCGTGTGTGCATCGTTCGCGTGCGTAATTCGTCGAGGTCCTTGGAATTCTGCAGGTTAATTCAAATATATAGATATGTGGAAATAAATATACGTACCGAGCGTATGTACAAAATTGTATATTAGGAAAAAACGAAAAAAACGAAAAGGTTGGTGTTGGTGTACAAAAAAAAAAAAAATTTCTGTAAAAATTCGTGTCTCAGAACATTTGACGTCCTTTTAACCATTTTTCTTTTTTTTTCACGAACCAAACGAGGCCGAATTGTCGTTAGTGAACGCGCGTGACTATTATCGACAACGATGTTTGACCCTCTGAGGGTCACTAGGCCGGCAATGCTGTGCTCAACAATCATTTTCTTTGGCAAAGATTTTTGAGCGAAAATAATTTCAATCGCGATGGAGAGTCTTGTTCGAAAGGAATTTCGATCGCTGGAATTTTTTCAAAGGCGAGTTCCGAAGCGTAAAAAATGAGCTAATTTATTAGAGAGTCGGATTTTCAGTTGAAAAAACATCAAATTCTAATTTCTTTGTCTCAGGGAGGATTTAGGGAAAAAATTGCATTCGATTCTGAAGAGATTTTTTTAAGGGTGGTTTTTAGGGGTTGTCATCGAGGGTTGGAATTTTAGGGGTTGATTATTATATTAATTACACTTGCGGTAGTTGTCGCAGAATTATGGAACGGAAAAGAGTGGAGAGTTGGAAGGGATGCGATGAAAATAAGGGATGAAAATAAGGGATGAAATGGTAGAGGTTAAAAATAAGGGATGAAGATTGGGGAACACAATATTTCACTGAACGTAGTTTAAACTCACGTCTCTCATTATCCCGAATCCTTAATAATCGTGTGATCCTTTTTTTCTTCCTTAATTAGTTGGTCTTGTCTAGTTGAAAATGTCACAAAACACAAACTGTAAGGGTAGTAACGCGATGACCGAGTAAACGCTACTTTGGCGTGTACGAGCTCACGAGCGACGTGCATCGCCTCCGGCCGGCCCGAAGTTCACGACTGACGGCCGTACGTACGAGCTCTATCGCGCAGCGAGCCGAGGCCGAAAAATAAGGGTGGGGGTTGTAGCAGCAAGGTTGAGGAGAGGGTGGGGCAGGGGGGGAAGAGCTTGCGAAGGAAAGCTTGCTCGACAACGACGAGTTTGAGTGTGTGAGAGAATGGCGCATTCTCCAGTCGCACACAAGGGTAGTTTTCACCTGCCACCCCCTGGTAAACTACCCCAGTGACATCGACTCTCGAGGGCAAGAAACGCCACCTACCGGAAATTTCGCGTAGGCCCAATCACCCGAAGCTTTTCATCCACTTTACCACGAGGGCGCGATTTTCGCCTGGATATAAATGCACCCTTAAACACAGGGTGTTACTTAAACCGTGTTTGAGGGGTGCCTTCCGGTTGGTCGCGATATTTCGAAGAAAAAAGTCCTTGGGCATTTTTCTCTGCGGTTCACGGTTCCCGAGATATCCACCATTTCGTCGGGAGCCAATCCAATGCGTGCCAAACTGGGCGGAGCATGCGCTCTTATCTATCGCATATCTGATTGGCTGTACACTAAAATGTTAAATATCTCGGCAACGGTATATCTGAGAAAAAAATCGCCAAGGACTTTTCGGTCCAGTTTTTCATGGCCTATCAACTGGAATGATGTCTGATGTGAATATCAGGACACCGGTTCTATAAATACGCTGGTAATTCATAGAAACTGACGCAACTCTGTATTACCCTTGAGGCTGAATCGCACGCGTGGAGATTTAAGTCGTTACGGCTCTTGGTGGTCAGACCGTGAATGTAGTCCTAAGAGAATCTGTTTGCGCGGGCTTTTCAATTAATTTTCAACTTCTCATAAAGAAAAAAATACTCTTAAGGGGGTATCCTAGTCATTAACAACCAATTCCAATTCCCAGGGGTTTTTTTCGCGTTTTTGCATATTGTACTTGGTAATAAAGTTCTTTTAAATAGAAGATAATTATACGGAATGAGAAATGCATTTTAATTTTCAAATTTAAGGTCCTTCAACCGCGAAAATGTCTGAAACAACACAAGTATTCGTCTCCCCAGATTCTTATAGTTTGAACGAACCCAACTGCAATGTTATCATCGATCAAATGTTTCGCAAACAATGACGTTGTGCAGAGGAAGTTGAGGCCGGTAAAAAGGAGGATTTCCGGTTGATGCATAATGCCGAACATCCAGAGGGTTGTTTCGATCGGTCTGTAAGCGAACCTTAAGCACGTTGATGAGTGGACTTCCGGTTGCCAGTTGACTTCCTGAACATCAGCACGCTAACCTGTTGCTTCAAAAACTACTGAACCAAAAAGGCTTAACGCACGAGAATTTGGACATGTAATTACTCAACTTACGCCCTTCTGTCAGCTGACGATTAATAGATCTTCAACAACAAGGGCGATCGACCTTTCTTTACCTTGAGAAGGAACCTCCATTTTTCAACTAAATAGAGATTTTTTAAATTCAGTTGTAAAACAAAAAATAAAACAAATGAACAGATAAATTCGTGAATAAATGGATGAAATAATTGATGAATAAGTAAACGGACAAATTCTTGAATAAATGGATGAATGAATTGATAAATAAATGAACGGATAAATTCCTGAAAGAATGGATGAATGAATTGATGAATAAATGGATGAATGAATCGATGAATGCGTGAATGGATGTACGAATGGTTGGATGAATCGGTGAATGAATGAATGAATGAATGAATGAATAAATGAATGAAAAAATTCACTAATCCTCGATCACAATCGAAATAATTCGTAAGAAAACGTTAAGGCTATGAAAAAATAAAGAAATAGGTGAATAAACGAGACAATAATCATTTTATTTTCTTTTTAATTTCTTTTTTATACTTTTTCCGGGACAAAATTCGTTTGCGTACAAAGATGTTCTCAGGGGTAAAAAAGGGTTTGAAGAAGAAATGAAGAAGAAGAACATAGACGACGAGAAATAGTGATTAAGGTCGATGATAAGTACAAAATTGCCTAACAACGATGGACGAATAAAAACGAATAAGGTAGAAATACTATGTTTTATGTATTATTTTTGTTTCTCTTTGCGTATATTGTTTTTTTATGTATGAGTGTAAATATTAATTAAATAAACGTCGAAACTGTCTTTCGGTAAAGATCCTCTCGGAAAATTCGACTCGATCTACAATAATTGTACACAGAAAAATAATAATAATAATAATAAAAATGATAATATTTCTTTTGATCAAGAATTTCGTCGTGTCTACGTGTGTTTATGTGTAAAACGAGTCGAAACAACACGCTTTGGATTATTTAGTAGATATATATATATATTTATATTTGTGTGTGTGTTTTTTTTTCCTTTTTTTGAGGCCGAAAAAAGAGAGAGATTCCAGATATCACAGAATTCGTTTCTTTCTCACGTTCCGCGGGGCTGTAAAGGCCGAGAGGCAAGGGGAGGGAAAAAATCGTTTATGTATATATATATTTTTTGTTTTGTTTAAATATATGAAGGTCGATCTATATAACCGGGGCAAATATCGTACCGGCATTTGAATAATTATCAGTATTAATATTCCTTATCAATAATTAATTAATAATATTTTAGCTCAGCAGCCACGTAAACGTTATTTACAAAAATCAAAAGACACTCCACTGGTCCGCACATTTATTAAGGGATCGATTGGGAAAAGTGATTAAAAGTAAAAATTCGACAGCGTGGATCGATTCTTATTTTTGTCTAACACCACGAACCGTTGGGTCGTCGCGTATGTCATGTTCCAAGGTCGCACGATCGGGAAAAGTCATTATTTTTATTCCTAAGGGGCAAAGTGTCTCGCCCGTTTTCATGAGTGTGACGGATGTTTTGTTATCGTTCTCGTTGATCGAAAATCTCAAGTTTGAATGAAAATGTAAAATTAATGAGAAAAATAAATCTGTGCTTTGTGGAGGAAAAAAAAAATTGACCTTGAGAGTGACCTTGAAAGCTTGAAGGTCACCTTCAAAATGGAGAATTGACCTTGGAGAAGGTGGTGTCATTCTGGGAGAGAGGAGGAATGAGCTTGAAAAATCGGAGGGATTCGTGACAAGGACATAGATGACCTTGAAAAGGATTTTTTGACCTTGAAAAAGGGAAGGTCAATTTGAAAAAATTGGAGACTACCGTTTGTTGTTGTGATTGGAAGAATTTTTGCCCTTGGGACTTTCGGCTATCGAGTCGTTGAGGTCACGACGAGGTCGCAGTATGAAATTAAGGTTGTGAGCTGTGTTTACCGCGTAGTACACGTTGGCCGAACTTGGTAGTACCATTTCCCGATCTGGTAATACTTGGGCAAGTGTATATTGATCGGGATTGCCCTCAATGTTGAGTTTGAGCATTGCGTTCCTAATGACCTGAGGAGTCCTCTCGTTGTTCGACAACATAATCGATTTGTAAAGCACAACTCCCTCGGTCTCTACGCTCTCGCTCTCCATCGTGACCTTGATTATGTAAAAATCTGGTGAACTCTTGTGGGAATGTGAGGGACTCGATATTGTCGCGATATTTGGATTACTCGTGCCGTTAGTGCCGATTGAAACTGGTGGTACGAGACGCGAATGACTCGTACCGTTTGTACCATTCCCACCACCACCACCACCACCTGAACTTAGGGACACGTCCAACGACGGCAAGGACGAACTGGAAGACGAGCTTGACATTTGGGACGGCGAGGTTCGACGGTCCAACGAATTGTGAGGCGAACTTGGCAACGAATCCAGGTCGCAATAAAATTGGGAACTACTCGAACTTGAGGTCGATGCCAATGAATCGTTCTTACGGTGACCCTGTTGACCCTGCAAATATTTATAAGTATTTTAATATTGCACTCGCTTGCATTTGAACGTATTCATTCTTCATATTCAACTTCGAATTTTATTCATCTGACATTCTTATCAAGCCTGAGTTCCAAGATTGACTCATTAAAATACTGCTTCGAGTTTAAGTTAAAAAATTTCGTTTCCGCATTTCGCGATCTTTCATCGTCTATACTGCGAAAATGGTGGGAGATAGAGCAAAAAACTATAGGACCAATCTTGTAGAGTAACAAATTTCCTACAAAAAAGCTTCCGAAGACATTTTTCTGTTTGCGCTAGTTTACTCCTGAGAGCTGATTGAAAGATACTTGATTTTCAAGGTCAAACTTTTGAAGATATTTTTCGATCTATTCTCAGGACTAAACTACTGAAGATAGAAAAATTTCGTCAGAAGCTTTTTCGTAGTGAATTTGATAATCTTTAGAATTGCTCCTATGGTCCATCCCCCTATTTCTAACCGTTTTGATAATACGAGCGATTGAAAGGCCGAAATCCTCCAACTTTGATAATTCATTCGATGATTTTTTTTTCTCAAGGTCATACCGAACCTTGTACTTCCCTGCAAATTTTCTGAAGCAACTTTTTGACTCTGTATCGAAAAGTGAAACATATTCCATTGTCTCAATTGCTGCCCAATGGACAAAAAAAACATCAACGAAAGTTTCTATCGAAAAAAAAGAAAACTAACATTCACCTGTTTCTTGTTTTTCGCAGCCCGATTATTGAGTGTATTTCCAGGTGGAGGTTGTTCGATTTGACAGCTAAGTTTATAGGCTTCACGGTCGTCGAGGACGACGATCGAGTGGAACCATCGATCGAATCTTGGATCGGTACTAAAATTGTAAGCATTTGCTGCACCCTGAAGAAGCCTTATCCTCGCCAGTACCTCAAACTCTTTTCTCCTCTTGTCAAAATTGATAAGACCTTCAGCTATCGTGTCCGGAATAGCTGTGTCTATCATCGTGAGATCCGTCAGGAAAGTTCCAAGATACGGTATCGTTCCGTAACTTATATTCTGTAGATAAACAAATCCAACCAGACAAAACGAAACAGAGTTAGAAAGAAAAACAGACCAATTTCGACAATTTTTTCACTAGATTCCTACTTGACCGACGGACGATAAGTGAACCAACAAAATTTTCAAAAACAAATTGAAAAAAAATTCAAAAACAATGTTTTTCGAATTTTTATCAATCGCAAATCTTCGCAAACTATTTTTAGTGATTCCTTGTCAACTTTTCATGCCTCTTTTTCATTTATTCTTCTACTTTATAACAAAATTCAAATTATTCATCACATTTGATCGTTAAAAATGTTTAATTTTTTTATAACACTCATCCAATAATTTTTCAATACCATAATGTCGTTCAAATCATAATTTTTCTTTGTAAAAAAATTGAAATCTCTTCGAATCATTCAAAAATTTGTTATTATCGATTCCTATCTATAATCGAAAACGAAAAAGTGATTAAATTTCCAAAAAAATAATACATTTAAATTGAAATGAAATAAAAATTGATTGACGTGGGAGAAATGAAAAGGACTAAATTTTCTCATTAAAAATAAATGATTGCTAAAAAAAAAAAAAAAAAAAAAAATTATGATAGAAACACTTACACCAGCGTGAGTATTTTGTTTTTGAAATAATTTTTGCAAGTGTCGATCGCTCCTTCCAGCGGTATCAGCGAATTTGGCAGTGCCCTCTTTGATCAATAATTCTCTCTGAGTCCAGGCGTTGTTTTCCTCGGAGAATATTCTTTCGAGTTCCATAAAAAGTTCGTGTTTTTCTCGTGGCATGCATTGCCAGCATTTTTCGAGCCTGTAAACAGGATTGCTTTGCAAGCCAGAAACGATGGCCTTGAGGCTGCTAAAATTTTTCAAAATTCTCAATTCTTGAGCAATGTCGATCCAGGTTTCGAGGATTCTTGCTCTTTCCTGTGGCTTTGGAGTTGGATCAACGAGAATCGTCGATATCACACGAAGGGATACAGCGTTAAATTGATTTACAGTCGCAAGAACCGTCGCAGCGTCATGATTTCTTGCTCTGTCGCGTCTCGACCAAACCGCCCCTAAACACTGATGTGCCACTAATTTTTTAAACACCTCTGCGTCCATCCTCGTCAGCTGTTCGGCAAACTGACGATGTGGCACCTCCGGAAACGTGTAACTCGGCCAATTATCGCCGAGTATGTCGCTCGAGCCGTGCAACGACAATCTTCCATTGTCGTAAACGATGCACGAATCTGCAATTTTTTTTTTCATTAATTCTCATTTGTTTTTTTTTTTTTTTTTTTTTTATTTCTTGTTTTTTATTTTTTATTTTATGGACAATAATTCAAAAAATTATTTCATACTTAATAGATTAAGAAACTTTTCGTTATTATTATAATAAATTAACTGTTATTCCATCGTTAATT
Source organism: Campoletis sonorensis (assembly GCA_013761285.1). NCBI lineage: Eukaryota > Metazoa > Arthropoda > Insecta > Hymenoptera > Ichneumonidae > Campoletis > Campoletis sonorensis. The sequence goes on from JACEOJ010000178.1 coordinate 272,416, forward strand.
ATTTTCATTCCACCCATAAACCAAGTTACGTAAATAATTGTTTATCTATTCAACTTGATTGAACAATTAATTAGTTAGAAATGATTATTATTCTTTGAATTAATGAATTAAAATAATAATCAATTTCAATTATTATTAGCAATTATTATTACAATTCAATTATTACCAATAACTATGAAGTAAAGTTTACAAATTATTCAGGTTTTTGTTGTTAATAATAAATAAACTAATAACAATAATGAAAAGCGTAATTGTTTATTTTATTGAAATGGAAAAAATAATAATACGAACAATGAAAAATGATATTGAATGAAAAAAAAAAAAAAATAATAATAATAATGTGGGTCACGTAAAAGTATGACAAATAATTGGCATGAATCAACGAGGATACATGAGAAGATTGAATCGTTTTTCTCTGGCACAAGGTGTTAATTTACGATAAGAAACCAAGGAAGAGAAAGAGAGAAGGAAAGCAACAAAAAAAATCAAACATCCGGTGTGTTGTTTACAGACGTACAATTTCAATGATCGAGCATCGATGTCACTTGCGATGCTGGATAAAAATATTTATTCAACAAAAGGAAAAAAAAAATGTAGTAAATGTTGTCCCTCAATTAATGGGAAAATCAGAAGAAAAAAAACTATTTTCTTGGAAATTCAAAATTTCCTTTTTCTTTCCATGTCTTTTAGATAATAAAAGAAAAATCGTCATCGGTTTTTATTATTTTTTTTTTTTTCAATCCCAAAATTTTAAAATTCGACATTTCACCAAATGCTTTTGAAAAGTTTACAATTGAACATGAATCGCACAATTATCAGTGAAGATAAAAAATATTTAACGACTCAATTGAATTACTTGGAACAATAAATAATAAAAGAATAAAATCCACTTGGAAAATTCTTATCTGTAAAGGGGCTTAAAGATGCTTCACAAATACAATAAAACCTAAAACTTATTTCAATTATCATTCAAGTGACTTTCCAAGTGAAATGAAAATCCAAAAATGTTCAGCGATTTTTTAAATTTTACGAACAACGATTTTCATTTATAATTCAAGATATTTTTATCAATTTGTTTTTATTTTTTCACAAATTTTATGCATTTTTTTTTTTCGTTCCCTGATAACTGAAAATTGACTTCGATTATGACCCAAATCTGTGTTTTTTTATTTTTTATTATTTTTCGTTGTAAGACCAGAGCCTAACTTTTTTTTAAATATTTTTATAAATAAAATGTGCAAAATCAATATTTATAAAACATCTCTGTTATTTTTAAACATTTTTTGTTGAGAATTTTTTGAAAAATCCTGCTAATTTTGTAATTTTTCTTCCATCGCCTTAAATATTGAGTGCAATAGAATGTTTGATTTATTTTGTAAGGCGAAAACTTGACTTCTCAAAAATATTTTCTGTTAACAATTTAAAAAATATTTGTAAAAATTCTCATAAGGGACGTTTTTCAAAAATATTTTCGTAAGAATTTGAAAAAAATTCTGCTAATAATGAACATAATTTTTTCGTTTAAATTTTCATATTTTTCAAAATATATTTTTGTTCAATCACCTCAAACATTGAGTGCAATAGAATGTTTGATTCGTTGTTTTTTTTTTTTTTTTTTCGTCGTAAGAAAAGATTCGTGAGAACGAGATTCTTACCGATTTGATCCTCTCGTTGAAAGCGATGCAAACGATGTCGAGCCTTGAGTTCGAGCTCGGAGCCAGGCAATCGTCGATGCGTAAAGTCGAGGAGACGGGTGAGCAATGGATGACTCGGTGGTGATTTCCAGTCGCTGGGATACGCGTCGAGCCAAACGTGCAGCGCTTGGACAAGAGTTTTACGATGTTGTTCTCCAGTCTGAGGCATTGAATTATTATCATCGAGGGCGTCATAACGCGAGAGCAAAAGTTCCAAAACTTCTCTTGGTGTCGTGAAAGCTCGATAAGTTGCGAGAAAAACATTAATATAAGTCGACTCGAGCTCCCCATCATCGTTGGCCAAACTTTCAACCAGTCTTTGTACCGTTCCTGCTTTCAAAAAACGTACCCTTACGGTTTCCCACTCCAAATGGGATATTTCGTCGTCAGAGTCCTGTCGAAATATCAAAATCATTAAATACGACTTTTTTCAACCTCCAAAAAAAAGTTATGATTTTTTGAATTATTTTTTAGTTAAAAGAATTAATTAATTAATAAAATTTATTTATTCTTAAGATATGAAGAAATTAAATTTTTGTTTTTTTTGTGAAATCCTTTGTTTTTGTGCTCGATTCAATTTTCATAAAATTAAATGTTGACTGTGGATAATTCGAAATTAGAATAAAATAATTGATTTGGAAAGATCCCTTAAATGTATTTCTCGACAAAATAATGTTTTTTATTTCTGAAAAAATCCAATATTCTAAAAAGCAATGTTATAAGGAATTCTCTTTTTTCGATTTTTCAGAGTAATTAAGATTCAAAACTTATCGAAAATGATAAAAAAGTGATTTTTGAAAAAAGCACTTTCTTCCTTAGAGTTTTAAACCGTGTAGAATTTTTTTATTTTAACCTTGAAAAACTTTCATCGTTTTATTTATCACTTGGAAAATTTTCTCAGATGAAAAATAAGATTTTCATTTCTTACCGAAGCTGAGAGACTTCTCGTTGGCCTGTGATACCGCACTTTTTTCAGGTACACCGTGTATATCACCCCGTCGCACCTTTCCTCGCCCCATAAACGCCACGTGGGCTGAAAAATTCAAAGAAACCATTTTCTTTTAATATTCCTGAGAAATAATGGTCTAAGAATTCTTGCAATTTTTTTTTCTGTGTACAATAATGTTTCGGAGTTGAAAAAAAAAATCACTGATTTTAGGGGATGTTTTTTTTTTAGGATCATTTTTTTTTTTATTACAGAAATTTCATCAACTTATTTTACGATTAAAAGATGTTTTTTAAATAAGTTTCCTGCGTAATCTGAACCCTTAAAAATTAAAATTTAGCACTCATTAGAAAAGTGTGTTTTTCTCCAATAAATTTAATCCCTTAAAAGCATAATGAAGAAATAATAGAGGGTAATTAATTGAACGTACAAAGTCAGGTTAATTCGTGATTGTAATTTCGAGGTGGTCGTTAACCTCGTAAAATCTAAGCGTACGAACTGGCGTGATAGGATCGATTCTCTCCCCCCCCCCCCCCCTCTCTCTGCTATTGGCTGAGTTCCATAACCTCCATGGATTCGAGGTTCAATCTTACAAAACGTGCAAAACAAAAAAAAAGGTGAAAATCATGAAAAGAAAACTCGTTAACCTATTTTCGAAAAAGTAATGTGGCCAAATGAGGTCAAAACTGATTCAATAAAAGCCCATTTTTCGCCTAATCATTATTATCACTTTTTGAATTGAACTTTCGTTTCTTGATTAAGAAAAAAATTAAACAAAACAATAATTTGCTTAAAAAAAAGAATCGTAATAAAAAATCAATTTTGAATGAAGAATTGATTTTTTTATCGCAGTGGAAAACGATGTTATTTATTAATTGAATTTAAATCAAATTTATTTGGTCATCTTCATTTGAAAAATTTCTTTATTTCAATTAATTCAATGAAATCAAAGTAACTCGGGATTTTTATTAAAAAATGATCCTTTAATAAAAAGGTGATGGGTAACGATATATTTCGATCTTC
>JACEOJ010000179.1:0-18497 GCA_013761285.1 Campoletis sonorensis
AAAAAAAATGCTCAATAACACAACTCACTTGCATTCATTTGTGCAGATCTTTTGTGCTTTTTGTATTCGAAAAATTTGTAATTGAATAAAAAAAATCGATTGAGAAATAATCATTGACATCTTCGCCGATAATTGAAGTGCGAGAGTAACGCAAATCGAATCCTGGCCTCGCAGAATCAAATACTAATCCCTGACACTACCGCGGTAGGCTTCGTTATCGCGAGGGATCAATACGTTTCGAGATATACGAAGAGAAAAGGATCTGGTGAAAATTGCCCGGAGCTATGTGGCTCAACAGATAACATTGGAAATCTCATATCATCCCCGTTTTTACAAAATTCTACGCTTTTTTTCACCTCAACCATTTCCAAAATGTATATTTTTAAAAGGGTTTCATATTTCGTGAATTTTCCTTCAAAATACACAACGGAATGCCATGGAAAAAAAGTCTACCTCAAAAAAATCATGGTTTCGGGTAACTCTATTTTCATATCCAGCCGTACACACTTTTTTGCACCTTTTGAAAGGCGATTTTTGGGAAAACCAGACTTTTTTATCGTCGAAAACTGCCTAAAAAAGTCTCAAAGAACAAAACTATTTTTGTTTTTTTTTCTCATCAACTTTTAAGACAATTTTTCTCGATTATTGAATTTAAGCTTGAGTTAGTGCAGCGTTTATCGTAAATTCGCAAAAAGATTCAAAAAAGATAGAAAATTGAGCAGTGCGTTCGATATTTTTGAGTCTAATGAGCTCCTTCAAAAAATATTACGAATTAGACACTTCGGCTACGCATCAAAAATGGATTCCTTTCCATTCGGAGTTTAGATTCCAAATGGTAATCATTTAATTCGTTTTCTGATGAACATTTTCCAATTTTATGCCAATTTTTTCTTTAAACTATTTATTTAAATTGTTTATTTAAACTGTGGCATGAATTTATCTTTTCGCCGCTCCGTAAAAAAAAAAAGAATATATCCAAATACTATGGAGCCTGGACCTTATTATGGATTTCTTTCCGTTGCTGAGAAATTTATTGAAATCCTTCCAATGGTTCTCGAGTTATGAGAAATCCAACATTCCGACAGACAGACAATTTTTTTTTGTTACAGATTTATATATTGAGAAAAAGAAATATTTACTGTGCGTTAAACTTTTGCGAAATTTTTTTATTACTGTAAGCGTTGGAAATTGTGTAAAATGGTGAACGAAATCGTTGATAGAATCGAAAGGGATCGAGGTCAAAGGTTATCCCATTTGTGTATCCATTTCTCCCATATTTGCGTTTATATTTTTCGACACGAATTGGCTGCTGAATTATTTCACGGTTACAATTTTTCGACGTATTTACGGTTATGAAATGGAATTAATGAAAATCGATTTTTATTGCAGCTTCCCCCATTAGTCAACAAAAGATCGTTAGGAAAATGGTTCCATCGAGCCTCCCTGCATCGACAACACACGTTGCCAATTAAAACGTATTTTTTACGATCACAATAGCAAATTGAAACAATTCTATCGACTGCGAAAGAAACGTGTCGTGATTATTGTTAATTAATTATTTTAATTACTGATGCACTCGAATAAATAAATAAATATATTTTTTTTAATCGTGCTCAAGAAGGCGAAAAAGTGGAGACTTAGATTTCGAATTTTTTCGTAAAAAAATTAATTATCTACCAAATTTTTTATTCGGATTTCACAGAATTTTTTTTTCCAGATTTTCTGTCCATTGGTTTTCGTTTTAAAAAATATAGAAACGATTAATTTTGAAAGTTCAAGTTCAGATTTTTGATCAGCGGACCTACAAATCCCCGAGTGTCAAATTTCTAGTCGCGGCTCTAAGAATTCCAATGCGCGGTTTCAAGGATAAAAGCCTTATAACTTCAATTTTTTTTCCATGTTTCTCTCCTCCTCGTTTTTTCGTTCCGTCTTTCTCTTCCTGCTCTTGACACTTTATCGGACACGTGATTTTCCACGCTGACCGTGACCAATTTTTTTTCCTTTTTTTTTTTCTTTTTTTTCGTAATAATATTTTATACTGCACTCCACTTTGACGCTTCAGCGAAAGCTTCCGTTCAGGAACTTGCACAGGGGTACATGAATTTATCAACGAACCACTCGGTACGTTATTTCATTATTTAAACACCCCAAGGTTCCCTCGTTTTTGACTCGTCATGGGGGCATGGATATTAATTCATCCCTGACGTACATTTGTTCGAGAAACTCGTATCCCTGAAATTTGTAAGTAAATGATATTTTCTGAAAAATTTCCTCACGATATGTCAAACTTTTGATTTGTAAATGTTTCGAGATTGTCGCCGTTCGTTTGATTGAAAATGTACCTTGAAATGTGTTGCTGCCATTTTATTCCTGGGAATAAAAATTGAGACAAAAGGGTTTATTAATTTTTCAAAGTTTTTATACGTCGCTTTTTCTCTTGCCACGTCAAACCTTAAATCCTTTCTGCTCACTCTTGATCCCAACAGATACATTTACACACGACTGCGTGCCTTTTTCCATATGAGTCAGAATGTTGGAATAAAGTTACACAGTGTTTTTTTTTTTGTTTTTTTTTCTTATCCATAGAAATTGTGTCTAACAGACGAAAAACATATAACCTTTTCCGACCCTGATGTCAAGGGAAAGATACCCAGACGTCAGTTTAGGATCCGACTCGCGATGTTGTCCTCTACGTGTCGCCGAAATCCTCGAAAAAGCTGTACACAGCCAATTCCATAAGGATATCATTTTATTTTATTTTATTTCTATAGCTGCCACTAAACGTGTCCAAATACTTCGAGTAAAATGGTTTAAAATTAAAATTTTCAACAAAATACTCTCATTTGGGGCATTGAGGATGGATTAAGGATATTTTTAATGCTAATAAGACGAAAAATATCCCTTAGAGTCTCGCGTTTTTCTAGGGACTTTATTTTACTTTTATTATTTTATTAAATTTTTTATTTTTATTTAGAATTATCATTTTATTTATTTTACTTGACTTTATTATTTATTTTATTTTTATTCTTTTTGTTCTTTAACTTTGTTTACAGAATCAGGTAAACATTTTTTGTTATTTCAATTATATTCAAATAAATTTATTCAACAAAATAATTCGACCGTGAAAACGAGTTTTTCAGTGTGTGCCTCGTTAATTCTTTCTGCCCTCGTTTCGCAGATAACTCGGACAGATAATATCGCATTTCTATCAAAAAAAATGCCGAGTCATAATATGAAATCTATAAATTCTCTTCATCATTGTATATTGAAGGCTAATTGGGCGTGTACAGGCGGATATCCTTGACAAAGAAATCTGGGTCATAATAAAAAGCTCTGCAGAATGAGAGCAAAAAAAAATCGTTGTGAAATTCACCACTAAATTTGACGAGTATAAAATGATGAGTAAAAAAAAAAACTTGCACGCCTACGAAGGTTAAATTTTTTTCAGCAACTGCCAAATTTTGACTGGACCTTAAACAAAAACTTTTCAATGGAATCCCTGGCATTACGAAGTTCTAATTTCACTGTCGTGTTTCGGAAAATAGCTGCTGACTACATATTTTCATGTCTTGCATGAAAATTCCACACAACATTGTGAATAAATGGCACGGTCTGCTGACGGCAGGATCAAAACTTCCTGACACTCACCGCACGGCCAAACTCGTTAAAACACATTCGTGGAAATTTATCCGATGCACGTGTATTTAAATCCGATGTACACACGAGGTACTTTCATGGCCAACATTTTTCTAGGGTCCGAATTTCATTGCTTCAGTCATATACGATCAAATATGTCACTTGATATTTAAAGAGTTTCGGTACAAGTCACACAATGCAATGGTTCAGCTTATCTTTAGGGAGAATCAGGGGGAAATTTTATTGTTCTTAAGCAAAAAGCTAACTTGACACAACAAAATTTCGTATAAAAATTTCATGGTTACTGAAAAATTGATCGTTTTTATTGAGAAAAAAATGAATAATTAATAAACTATGTAGACGAATTATTTCAGTTTCTGGTGACATAATTGTCATGATATTTTGAGTGGTTTGACTGTTTTTTATAACCTTTTTTACATTTTTTCGTATTGTTTCATGCACACAACTAAAGTTTAGGGATAGCGTAGGCATGTCTCTGTGTTAAGAAGTGACGTTTTCATTTGAGAATATTGTGGAAACGGTGTAGACAATCGTTTTGAAAGTTGGAGGACATATTCAGGATAAGTCAAAGAACGTACTGTAGAAATTTGAATGAAATTGTTACATATTGTCACGTGCACCGAAACTCCTTAATCATAATAATAAAAAATGTGTCAAAAATGACGTTTACACACAGGATTTGATTTTATTTCGCATCTGTAAATGAATTTTGCAAAATTTTCTTTGATATTGTTGAACTTTTTTGCAGAAACACGTCAAAAGTTCGTGATATTGATGTAGATATTCATTCAAATAAATTGATAAAGGCAGACAAAAAAAATTGCAAGACTTGTTGAGAATTATAAAAACCGATAAATTGATTTTAAAAAATACATTTTTTTTCTCTAAGAAAGTACGTGCAAAGCATCGTTAAACGAAGCGCCAGTTTTCCGCCACGATCCAAAATTTATAACTACGCTTTTTGAACAAAACCGATGAATAAAAATAGCTGGATGACCCATTTTTTAAAAACATTTATTCGAGCTCGAATGAGGTGAAAAATTGGCTTACATTAACCCATTTTTTCGAATTGACAGGCGGAATTTTCAATGAAAGCAAAGTTTGATACTGTGTTATTTTAATCGTTTCTGGCGTTTTTTAACCACATGTGAGTACACATATCGACGAGAAAACGAGGGGGATCCACTATGACCTGGATTTAGGAAAATCTGGGGGTAATGGCACCGCACCTTTAGGTACTTAAGGGATCTGCACTTTGCTCTAATCTTTGACCTATCTGTGAGGACATTTAGATAACTGAACGATTTCCTATGACCACATCCCGAAAAGATACATAAAAAAAAAGGAAATTCGAGGACTGGAAGATTCTCAGCAATGAGAAATCAATTTTATTTAAGGTAGTTCTATCGTGACATTTATATCGAAAAATTGTTTTTCAGTTTTTCTCACATACAAAATGGTTTGCGGGCATAAGTTAATAAAGAAAAGTTGTTGTAAATTGACCAAAGAACAACATACTCCAAATTTAAGGTCATCCAAGGTAATGTGTACCTGCTGTATAATTACAAAAATTGCGAACATTTTTTTCTTCAGATTTTTTTGAAAAACTAAATGTAGCTTCTTCGATGTTGCATAAAAATGTGTGCAAAGTTTTAGAAGGCTTCAGCATGTAGGAGCCAAAATATTTATGGATGAAAATGTAACTTTTAACACGAGCTCTCATGAGAGACTACCGAAAATTGTGATTTTTACCAATAAATATCTGAACGTTCCGCTCGGTGAAACCTTCTTAAATTTATTACACACGTGCATATGACATTAAAGAAGATTTGTGCAAATTTTCAACAAAATCGTTTATGTTCGGTTTGAAGCGTAAACTTGGAATCATGATAACCATTTAATTGTTTTACAAAAACTACAGTCACATCTTATCTACTGTATAAAAAAATAAAAAAATTCTTACGTTCATTCACAAGTCTTTCCAGACGAAGAAAAAAACTATTCCAATGAATCGATTTTGCCAGTAGAAAAAAGATATTAAAACCGTCCCCACGTTTGAGACTTTTCTCTGAACCCTTAAAATTGTAAAAAAATCGACAACAATTATAATAAATAATATACCGCAACGAAAAAAGACTATAATCTAAAAGTGTTTTTAACGAATGCGGAGCAGGAGGACTCAGGGAGATAGCAACAGCGACGAAAATATCTCTAAATTCAACACAAGATTATTTTTTATTCATGTATTTATGACTTTAGTGGATACTGCGTTTGGATTCTTTCTCCTCGAGACATTATCTCGCCACGGGATACTGAGAATAATAATCTGAATAAAAATAACAGCGGAGGGACGAGAGAGAATATAAATACGAAAAAATCTTTGACGGAGAGGTTGAACGTTGAGTTTTAGTTTCGTCGGTTTATACATTAACTGTTCTGAATGACTAGCTCCGTCAGAATTTGCACCGTTCACCCACAGAATCCTCCCTCGTATACGACACTGAGGGAAAATTATATTCATCGTCATCCACCCTCCAAACGATTGTAACAGGGACGCAGTACGAATGTTTTGGTGTTAGCCCCTCTCTCGCCAGTCTCTCGACATGACGTTAAATGCAACGACGCGTGACGTCGACATTATTACCGATTATGCAAATCGGCTCAAAAACCCACGCTGGAATAACGATCAAGGTCAAATTATGTATTATGCATGTTTCTTGTTCAAAAAAAGAATAATAAAAAAAAAATGTGAAAAAACATTCTCTCACTACGAATTCATTCAATCGATTCCCAAGTAATTATTTCGTAACATGTCAACGAATGAAGAGCATTTTTTTTCCAGTCCAAGTGATTTCGACAAATGTTTTTCATCATTAAATTCGTAACAAATGATGTGAACTTATTTAAATATTCTGAACGGAATTTTGGAACCCCTTTCGAGTAAATTTAACTCAAATTTTTCCACAAATGTTTGTACAAAGAAACTAAAAATATTTTTATTATTTTTCCACTGCAGTTTGAAGTGTCATTTTAGAAAATTGACGTATTAAAATCATGAGTTTTGAGGAAGCAACGTAAAATTGAATGAACGATTTGGTGCTTCGTATAAAAACTATAACAAGCCCTAATAAAACAACATCGATCGATGTTCGCGATTTGACTAAAGTTTAAAACGCTACCACAAAGTAAACAATTGACTATTGAACAATCCAGAGATTCTGAGACTTTCAGCAAAGTATAGGATTGGTTTGTGATAAACAAAAATTTGACTTTTCGAAAAGCTGTCAGGGAAACATAAAAAACGTTTTCGTGAATGATTTCATGAAAGAGTGAAAAAAAATTCATGGTCGTATCCGGGGTTGGTAGCCTTTAGCGTTTCGATGCGTACGCATCTTGCGGTAGGACAGACACCTCGACCCCTTTGGGAATATCCTATAGCGTAGGGACAAATTCAATCTTTGCAGAGATGTAGACGCTTTGTCCTGTTGTAGCAGCCAACGTAAGAGAGAGAGAGAGAGAGAGAAAGAGAGAGAGAAAGAGAGAGAGAGAGAGAGAGAGAAAGAGAGAGAGAGAGAGAGAGAGAGAGAGAGAGATAAAGAGGGTATCGTCTCGAGGAGGCACAGCTTTCTTGAGTCAAAGTCTGGAGACAGAAAAGGGAGCGTACAAAGCTCGTGGAGACAGTAAATCAAGGAGAATTACGGAGGTGACAAGGCGTCAGTATACTGCCCCGAGCAACAAGGCCCTTGATGCTTGATTTATTTCCTTCTATCGATAATACCTCGATCAAAAACTAGACAATCATAAATTATACCGTAGCAATGATAATGAAAATAAGGTTCTTGCGAATTACCGTTTTTAATCGAAAACTTTGATTTCATGTCCAAATGTTACTATTTAATTAAATCTATTAGGATCTGGCTCATTAGATTTTTTACCAATTCGGCATAAATCGAATTAATTAACCATTTAACCAATTAATTATTAATCACGAATTAGATGGTTTTTGGAATATTATTAAATTATTAAATTATTTATTAAATTATTGAATTATTAAATTATTGAATTATTGGATTATTAAATAATTAATTGGAACCAATTAATAAAGTTTTTGAATCAAATAAATAATGCACGCTGGATGTGCATAAATTTCGTTAACCAAAGAAGATTTACTATTTTGACAGATTGCAGACTGTTTTTGAAAACGAGAAAACGAGAAATTATTTCGTTCTAATCAGATACCAAAAATCCAGGCTTTCCATTGATCAGAAATTAAAAAAAATAATAAAAAATCTTTGGTTCGAAGAAAATAACTTTCGTGAAGTTGAATAAAGTTCCATGGGTTCGTGAGACAAGGAGAAAAATGTATTTGATTTCACTAGATCCTTGTTGAATGATTCAGAAGTTTTTTTTCTGGGTAAACAGACTTCGTTTTTGCGATTTTCTTACGAAATTTTTTTTTCTCGTATTTTTTATTTCATCTTTGAATCTTGTATGAAAAATATCCAGTCCGTAGAAAATGAAAGATTTTACACAGAATATTTCAGTTTCAATGAAAAAAAATAAACAAAGAGAACAAAAATTTGATGCTGTTTCGAAGAAATCTCCAGGCTCGTAACATTTAACAATTTATAGAAAAGTTTATAACGAGCTCTTTTAATGTCATGCGTTTTTTTTATGGCTTATGGCAGTCAAAAGATTGTGATGGAAAAAGATGCAAATATTTTAATTGATTGTTTTTTTATTAAAAAGGGAGTAAAATATCGACGAAGCAAAATATATTTTTCATCGTATATCGTCGAAAAATCGTGAGATCGTATTTATTCGAGTGAAATTGAAAATCCAGAGCCCACAGACTGCCCAAAGTGCGTGTTATTCTTCAATTGCCATTAGCGGAATAATGAGGAAGCGTTTCGTCGTTGGTTAAATCGAAAGTAAACATTTATAGTGCGAGTCGCTTCGCTTTTTTTTTTCTCTGAGCCCTCGTGGCACAAAGTCGTGGCTGTGAGGATGATTAATGTGGAATAATATTGAATGGCTTTTCACCGCTTCCTCCTTCGACTTTTTCTCTGACACTTCTTCACAAAGGGATCAGCATAACGGGTCATGGAGGAATATAAAAAAATGCTCGTTAATTGAATCGCTTGCTGCTGTTTCGCTTTGTCTTGTTAATGTTCACATTTTTCTTTCGTCGTTGTGAAACAACAGCAACCAAAGATATGTTTCCTCTGTGATTTTTCACGTGTTATCAAATTTACACCGATGTATTATTCATTAGGGAGTATTTTTAATTGCATTTTTTAATAACCACATGTCTGTTTTATTCAATGTTTACATCGAGCAAAATACATAAAACAGTCAAATTAAATTAATATTGTGTGCCTATAAAGCAAGAGTAATTAAATTTTCAGGAATTCACCATTTCCACGTAATTCCCAGTAATTTTAAAACAATTTAGATCAAAACAACATTTACGTTTATTATTTTTCAACGATGATCGAAACAGAAATCTCCATATGTGTTTGCTATTTTTTTTGCTTTTATTTTATTCTTTACCATTTTTTGTTCATTTAATTTTTTAGTAAATTGATTTTTTTTTTCACAGACCGTAGGATTTTTTTAAATCGAAGAAATTTCAATTCCTTAAACTTTTAGAATCTGTCCAATCTGTAAATATATTCTAATCTTTTGGGAGATGCTGAAGCGAAAAAGTGATGAAAAAAATTCTCCCAGAATGATCGAGATAAAAAATAATAAAAATAGAAGAAAAAAACCAAAAATTATATTATGTCTTTTGCACTTTTGCAATCGTCCAAACCCGTGGGAAGTGCTCGATGATAAGAACCCTTTAGCAATCTTTTCCATCTGGTTTTCTCTGCCGAGCGTTGAAATGGACCGACGAAATGTATACGTGCCTTATCGCGGTTTAGCGCCGAGAAAAGTTTCTGTTTCAATGCCTCGACATATCCAAATATCTGCACAGTTGTAGTTACAGTGTGCCACTACGACGCTTTTGTGACCTCCACTCTTCGTCCTTTGGGATATAGTCGACAATTTTTTGCGAGACGCAAAAGGAATTTCGTTATCGTTCTTTTTCGGGATATTTATGGATGAAAATGTGTGTCAAAATCTTGGTTTTTTTCAAAAATGTTATTTACTCAAGGGACTTAAACATCTATAGAGACACGCGTTAGCGAAAGACTTTTAAGGCTTAAGGAGGATCGATCGTTTCTCATGCGTTCGATAAATTCCAAGTTCAATTGTTCAAAATTCGTATGAATCTTCTCAACAATCATACTCAACTGTGGGTCAAATTTGAGGAAGTTTGACCGTTTAGAAATCGAGTTATTAGTTGTAAAATATCGTCTTTTTTCGTAACTTCCCATAAGACCTCGTGTTAAAGTCGCGATTTTAAACACTGAATATCTCGATTGCCAGACGGTGAAACCTTCTCAAATTTTTGACACATTATAATACGACGCTCGAGAAGATTCACGCAAAATTTCAAAAAATGATCTTGGAAAAATTGTATTTCATGATTTTGTCGTTACCATTATGATTATGGCGATAAAACCTCGTTAAGAATAATGTCACCGTAATTTCTTAAAGTTCGGTCGATTTTTGAGAGATTTTTGGAACTACCACGAAAACGTTTGTGTTTTATTGTCCTTTTTAAAGCGTCAACCTTAATTATTAGAAAAAAAAAAAAACAAACGGAACTGACAGCGTCTGTCAGAATTTCGGAAGATTGCCAAATTTCTCTAACTTCATTATCCTTATGACCCCTGAATTATTTTCAATTTCGTAGCTGTTTAAGAACTCTGAAGAAATAATGAAATCGTAACTGATTTACTGTGGGCTAAATTTTAAAAGTTTTAAGCTTCGAAGAATGAAAAGACCCGTTTCCGAATCGAAAATGAAATTATAAGTGGACGCAGGTCAAATAAACAAAATTGTTTACGAAATAAAGTGAATTCTAACGTTCAAGATTCTCGTGCTATAAATAAATATGGAGAATAAACAATAGCAAACATATCGTTTGACATTTACAATGCGGATGCAGCATGGAACCGGATATTGCGTCGTCTTTGACACCTGCCTCGCTCGAAGGAGTTCATTGATGAAATTCTTGGTACTTTAGAAGCCAATGACGTCGGTGGACTAACATATTCATAAATATATATACGTATACATACGTATCCAGAAATACGAAAGAGCGGAATGTTCCAATAAGAAGACTATTCACCTCGGAATATATTTACGTAGATGTGTTGCCAGTTTCCACGAAACCTCGCTGCTAAATATTTATTGGCATGTCAAAGATTTATCATTTATATGCCGCTATAAAAAATTACATTCCGATACACAATATTAACGATTAGATACATTTTTTCGATCCGCCACGATCTCGTAAAATAATATGGTACGTTTTTTTAAATTATGAATGGATTTTAAAAAAAATGACTACTTATCATGCATCTCCATCAAAATTTAACAAGGTTCGATCGCCATAATCATAATAGTGTATAAAAAGTAACGGCAAAATGATCAAATACAATTTTTCCAAAAGATCATTTTTTGAAATTTCGCGTAAATCTTCTTGAGCGACGTATTGTAATGTGTTAAAAATTTGAGAAGGTTTCACCGTCTGGTAATCGAGATATTCAGTGTTTAAAATCGCAACTTTAACACGAGGTCTTATGGGAAGTTGCGAAAAAAGACGATATTTTACAACTAATAACTCGATTTCTAAACGGTCAAACTTCCTCAAATTTGACCCACAGTTGAGTACGATTGTTAAGAAGATTCATACGAATTTGAAACAATTAAACTTGGAATTTATCGAACGGATGAGAAACGATCGAACCTCCATAAGGTGAAATTCGATAAAAATGAATTTTGTTGCTCTCCATTAATCCCTTCAAACAATCGTGAAGTTGTACAATTCGAATATAAATTCCTCTTTGGTTTATAGCCTGCATGGCAACTGATATACTTCCTGGGGATAAAAAAACGGCAGTTAACCCAGACTCCAGGCCAACAGTTCAATTCTTATGTATTCGTATAACGTCGTAGGACTAGATTATCTTTTTTTTTTTTTATCGAAAAACAATGAAATCATTTTTGACGTCAAGGTATTGTGCCATCTCGTGGTCCCACGATTTGGTGCCTTGACAACGGCCACAACAGCTCGTCAGTCTGTCGCCAAGAAAGAGCTCAGCAAAAAACTATCGTAATCCGAGCGTGAATCAAGAGCGTAACCGAATCCATTTGTATCAGTAGATAAAAATAGTCATTGTTGTGTTTTACTCGATCATAAAAATACATCATCGTCATAATCGATGATAAAAAAATCAACTTAGTCGAAATGTAAGAATGTTTTGTTATTGACGTAGACACGGATTTTAGCGGCTGCTGTAAGGACGAAGAACGATCGATCCTGATGCAGTCCGGACGTATCGTTTCGAGAATTTAAGGGATGAGGGTTACATTGCTGAATTGGTGAAGTGACCGTGGATCGTTGGTCCATAGAGTGGAGGTGAATGCCGCGCCGGTTGGAACCAACCGCTCGCGCATTTAGTTCTTCCTCGCATCAGCAGGGCGTGGATGCCGCACTGCACGAGCAAAAAGGCTGCGTATGTGTATACATATATGCATATTATTGTAAAATATATGTTGCATTCATTCCCCCACAGGAATATTACACACATTAGGCATTCCAAGCGAAATGAACAGGTTTGTGATTCGCTTTCTGCAGCACTTGGTTCGCCATTATAAATAAATGATTATTTCTAATTAATTAATTCTGATTAATAATCATTTTTTATACCGAATTAGTATATCGAGTCGATGCATTTTACTCTGGACCTTGACGCTAAGTGAACAGATTTTTTTTTTTTTTCCAAGATTCCAATACAATGCATCGGATAAATTAAATGAAAGATTTGATTAGAGAATATCGTGTTATTTATAAACTGGAAGTGGAAACAGTGGATTAGTCTCTTAAATTCGTGACGGAAACGAAGAAAAAAAACATTTGAACAGTTCATGGGTGTGACTCAATGGCTTGCACATTCGACTTTGATTTCCGCATACATTGTGGATGCACCAGCTAGAAACGAGAGAGTATATTGCATCAGAAGAGAGAGAGAGAGAGAGAGAGAAAGAGAAAAAAGCGTCGAGTAACATGGCGGGGATACCGAACGACCGTGACCTTGAATGGACAAGAGGTGGGGAGTTGGTAGGATGTTATGTAGTGCAAAGTTGGGGTCGGGTGGGTGCAAGTGCAGGATAAGGGGAAATGCCCGAATATCCAATGGGCGATCGCGCTGGATCGCATCAATGCACTTTGCTGTTTCCTTCCCCCGACTCCCTGTGTTAACCTCATCGGATATTCGTTCTCCATTCTTTACGATGACCGAAGACTCGTCTTCGATTTTGAAAGGAACCGCAAAAACTTGCAGTTGGATTTTCTCTTCTGTTCCCCATTCTTTTCTCATTTGAGAAAAATCTGTTTTGAGATTTTGTTGCCATTCTTCATATTTTTTTCTTTTTGGGATTCCAATGCCAAATAAAATCCCTCGTTAATCATGATTAGAGCGAATCTTCGATTAAATTCGTTCACTCAATCTAATGAGTTGAGTTTAACACTCCATTATTTACATACACACAAATGCAATATCTTTGTCGATCTTTTTTATTGCTTCTCGCATTCCCCGGATGTGCCGTTTTACGATCTTTTTCCTTGGTTTTGGAACGAACGGAACGACCTTGGCCTTTGTCTTGGGTTGGGTAGAATAGACCAGAGTTCTTCGTACTATGCGCAGTAGTGAAGATTTTACATGACCAGCCAGTAGTGCAACCCCACGTGCGGGCTGGCACGTTCGGTTCAAGGACTACGTCGCGACACCCACAATGATTTTATCGTAAATGTATGCACATGGACATTAATACATACACATTTGTATACATTATATACAAATATCTGTATAAATAAAGTATCGCTTGTTAACCTGTCGTATTTTGAACTTTGATCCCAAAATTAATGAGGCATCTTTTGTTATTGTGATAATTTTGAAAAAACTCTGTTTTATTATCCATTCAAATATATTGTTTCGAATTAAGCTTTTTTTTTCAAGAATTAGGAGAATCTATAGCAAAAAAATCCTCATACTTTGGGGATTTTTGCAGTAAAAGTAAAAAATTTATCGAAATTCTGTGAAAAGTTCTCATTGAACTATTAAAGGATTTTCACTTTTTTTTTCTCTCATAAATAATAAAAAATGACAGCTGTACATCATCATTCTGTTGGCACCTTTTTCCGGAAGAGCGGAATCATAAGTATTTGATGATTTTTAACTGAACATTTTTGAAACAAGAAAAAATTCTTCATTTTGGCAAAAATTGTTTCGATCTATTTAATAATTTCGAAAAAAAAAGGAAACAAATTGTCTTTAAAATCCTTTATAAAAGCCTTTAAAATCTTCGACAATATTATGACAAAGAAATTCCTGAAAAGAATTTGAAAATAATTGTTGAGCCAGGCAAATATCCTTGAAGTAAAAATCACAAGATACTTTTTAATTTCAATTAGTTTCGAAAGATTGGATGAAAAGTACTTGAGAAACTACTAAATATTTAAAAGTAAAAACCCAAGATTTTGACTGGAACTTGCGGTTCAAACTTCTTAACATCTCGATGTGTTGGTTAATTTTTGTCGTAAAAAAAAAAAAAAATTATACACTCGAACATGGTTTGACATGTGAAAAAAAAACCTCGAAAACAGAGAGCTGAGCTCGTGGTTAAGAGAACGTGTTCAGTGCCTATTTGTTTGGTATACGCTGGGGAAATATGGAAAGGGCTCGCCACGCACGTGCCCGATATGTGTGTTATGTCGCGCGTCAGACGAGCCGCGAGTTTGTGAATACAGTTTGTTTAAAAAGAGAAGAAAAAAACTTTGGAACGGGTCCAAAGTTTGTTAAATAGGTTCGTCGAAGGATTCTGAAGAGAAGAGTCGTGCGAGCCATTTTCTCTTTGGATGCACCGTTTATGTGATATTATTTCTTCTCTATAAATATAAAAATCAACTGCAAAATTGTGTTTGGCCGCTTTTCACGCGAGAACCACTAAACCAATTTTGATAAATCTTTCACAGGAATGAAGCCCGTGAATCAGAGTAAGTTTTCGGCCGTATTACATTCCGATAAATCATTTATTCGGGGAAGGCCGAGCGAAAAATTCAATTTTTCATCATTTTTTTTAACTTTAAAATTTCTCGTGTTATTAAAAAAATACTATAAATGAAAATCACTAATTACAAATTTGAAGATAATTCCACAATGAAGAGAATGAGCGGTGGCTGGGCTCCCAGCTTCGAATGGAAAAAAAGTTACAGTAATTTTCGTGAATTTGTTCAAATTTTGTAGATTTCAATTTTTTTAACTAAGTTTTGAAACGTCCTGTAAACATCCATATGAGGTTTATTATTGCTACAAAACAAGGGAACGAGAACGTACGTTTTAATGAGATATGTAACGACATGTTACGAGTCGAGGATCCCAGTGGGAATGCATGACCGGTCACTAGATTATAAAAAGAATCCACAAGCGCACAAACATCTCCTCCTGACGTACGTAACAACCTGCGAAATATAAATATTATTTTGTTCATAGTTCAAATGTGTTCAAATAAAAAATAAATTACACAAAAATTAAACTCGATACAGTATAAAATTTTTATTTATTTTTAAGAACGAATAAGAGACGAAGGTGGAAATGAACGTTGCATTATTTTTTTAATCATTTTTATGATGGCATCACGCCATTAAGATCTTTTTGTTCGTTTGTCTTCTTCTTTCTCTCTCTCTCTCTCTCCCTCTCTCTCTCTCTCTCCCTCTCTTTCTCTCTCTCTTTCTTTTCATTCAACCGGATGCAGCGAAAATTTGCCGCCATTCAGGCTGCATCTATAAAGTTCCAGCAGTCTCACTCCCGTCATGTCTCGGAATAACTTTAGTTGGATCGGAAGAAATGGGATGGAAAATGATCGACCTTGATAGCTTAACATGAAAAATCTTTCCACTTGCAGACTAAAATACAATGAAACGCATTATCTCTCGTGAGTTTTCCATTATTGTCGAGCAAATTTTACTCTATTTCTCAAAAATATACAAAAAATCAGAGTGGATCAAAAAAATCGCGAGCTTCCAATCGCAGCAAAATGGAGTGTGAAAAAAAAAGAATTCTTGTGTGAATTTTCTTCAAAATAAAAATTACTTAGAAATTTAATCTGTATAAATTAAAAGTCACTCCGAAAAAGTATTTTTTTTAGACCGAAAATATTAAATTTCTTTAGAATCCTTGTCAATGGATTCTGCAACTCATTCACTTTGTCCTTCAGAAATTTGCTAATCTTTTGAGTTGTTCCTAATCGACGCCACACCTGATCGAAAAATCCTTTCTCTTCCCTTTCAAACATCCTTTTACCTTAATTTCATTTCTCACTCGCTACCACTCACTCCTTTAATGCCCTTCTCACAATAATCTTTTTTGTCCCTTTGCTCAATTTGTAACACCTGCGGCTCTTATCTCGTACTCGAGCCATTCTTCTTTAATTGTTTTTTTTTCGACCCTCGATAACTCGCTTCATCTGCTCCTGTTACCTCTCGAAATCTTTATCGTCATCGCAGACTTAAGGAGGTTCGATCGTTTCTCATGCGTTCGATTAATTCCAAGTTTAATTGTTCAGAATTCGTATGAATCTTCTTAACAATCGTACTCAACTGTGGCTCAAATTTGAGGAAGTTTGACCGTTTAGAAATCGAGTTACTAGTTGTAAAAAATCGTCTTTTTTCGTAACTTCCCATAAGACCTCGTGTTAAAGTTGCGATTTTAAACACTGAATATCTCGATTACCAGACGGTGAAACCTTCTCAAATTTTTGACACATTATAATACGACGCTCAAGAAGATTCACGCGAAATTTCGAAAAATGATCTTGGAAAAATTGTATTTGATCATTTCGCCATTACTTTGTATAAATTATTATGATAATGGCCATAGAACCTTGTCAACTCGCTGCTGAATTTTCTCCATCGCATTTTTTATTCACTTACATTGAATTTAATCCCGAAATTTCATCCGCGATAAACGCTTTTCCTGTTCCATTTTACGTTTTTTCGTAAATTATTCCCCCTTCATTTTATCACTTCCCGTTCTGTCCTCGCTCCATTGCACTTGACAATTTTCAAAACTTATTTCTCACCGTAACGATCACCACGTGTCGGCCATATCAACAAATTTCCTCTGATGCCCCGCGTCTAATTCTCGTCCTAATCGTTTCCATTTCTCTTGTCCTCCCTTTCAACCTTTATTCCTGGGCATATTATAAAACCTTTTTTCTTTTTTTTTTACTTCCGATTCCTTGGATTCCATTGCCACAAATTCCTGCACACGCCCTGCACTTTTGCCTTCGCTTAAATCCTTCCACACACGAGAAACCTTGAGGACTAACCTTTTTCCAACCTTTAACGACGTCCGACTCGCTCCACATCGGAAATAAAAGTCTAGACAACTTTATCCTTTTTCACCACATTTTTTCATATTTTTTCTCCTTCTTTGAACAACAATAACGCAAACAATTCGTTTTTGAAACTTGATAATATTTCCGACGTGCGCCGAAGATTTTTCAAGCCATTCAAGCGCAAACGAAACAACAATAAAAACACCAAAACTCATATTTTTTCGTTTATAAATATCTTATGATTTATTTATTGAAAATCTATTTCCAGAAAAAAATATCACCGAATTTATTTGACACTTTTTTTGAAGACCAATAATCAGCATATTTGTCGCCATCGAGTTTATCCCCGAATACGTTCGTTACTCCCTCTTTAGACGAAACCAATCAAAATATGCGCACGTATATGTGATGCAGCGAATAATCCTAATCCTGCGATAAACTGACGTGCCAAGAGACGTGACTGACACGTGTGAAACATTAATATTCTTGTTTTTCATCGGAAAACGTGACACTTGAACGCGTCAGGCGCAATGCATTATTCATGGGTCGCGTAGGATTTCTTAAAAGCTGCGATCACGTAATATATAAAACATATATGTATCAAATTTCACCCATTCAGAGTATAAGGATCGAGCTAAAAATTTGCCCTGAATCCTATTTTCCCTTAAGTCCTTTTTTTCAACTTTTAATGCCAAATTTTTTGGTTAAACCTTTTTCCCGGCTACAAAACAAATCTGGAAAAAGAAATATTTAGAAAATTGTGTGGTCAACAGATAATGATGCCTGAATAATTATCTCGAAGCTTGGATACAAATTTTTTTAAACATTTTTATGACTACGATTCAAAAAATCTTAAAAAAAAACATTTTTTTTCAAATATTCGGCATGAATTAAAGAATATTTTGAGTTGATTGAATGACAAACCGATAACAATAGTTCAAAGGCAAATTAATAGACACTGATGATTAGAAAGCAGAGTTTTTGCTAGTATTTTTATCAATAAATGATAAAAAGGTATTTAGAATCAATATGAGAGTGAATATTACAAAAATGTATGCAGAGTAGAAATTCTCGGTCGGAGGGGTTTCAATTTTATTCCATTGAATTTAAAAATTTGATTCCCATGTTCCCCGAGTCCTGATTCACATATTCTCCAGTTTTATAGGCACTTTTGCTGAAGGTAGACACTTTTGGTAAAGCTTTTGCCAAGACAGTGTGTAAACTCGTATCAGAGGAATGCGGAGATGAAGAGAACGAGTGAGAAAACAAATTCAAGAGAGAGAAAGAGAGAAAGAGAAAGAGAGAAAGAGAGAAAGAGAGAAAGA
>JACEOJ010000179.1:18507-94830 GCA_013761285.1 Campoletis sonorensis
AAAGAGAGAAAGAGAGAAAGAGAGAAAGAGAGAAAGAGAGAAAGAGAGAAAGAGAGAAAGAGAAAGACAGACAGACCGACAGACAGAGAGAAAGAGAGAGAGAGAGAGAGAGAGAAAGAGAGAAAGGCAGAGATTGACAGAAAGAGAGGAACAGCACGAAATGAGTTGCAGATTCTACAGCTTGGTGAGCGCACACCCATCTCCAATGGTATTTACATGGTAAGGGTGGATTAATTGAGAATGCATGAGCTGGACAGAGAACTGAATATTCATGCGAGCACACACCCGATTCCTTATGTATAGTTATCCAATATCTATGCGCACATCTACATCTCAAAATATAGATATATACAGGCACTCAAAAATGTATAGGAAATTATAGGGCGTTATACCGGGGTTCAAATTGTTAAGATACGCCCTTCCTCGTATTACAGATCGGTCTCTTTGTAACCACGTTAATTTGAGAGACCCGACTCTCCATGTACTCGGATCGCAACAACCTGATGATATATTGCGAGTTGTACATCGCATACGATCCGCGATTTATAATATTCATGTTGAAAACCATGTTAATATGAAGTTTCTCTGGGAAGAGTGACCTGAGATTTCGTCTTCTTTGTTTTAACGACGATAAATCGGTTTTTTCGTTGCTCTCATTCGCAAATTTAGTGGATTTCATCCTCGAAGCGTGTTTCAAACTCTTTGAAAAATTACTGCGAATTTACTTGGAGAAATTGTTGATTGTTGATTGAGAAAAATTTGTCTCAATCTATTCTTTTGTATCTGACATCGATTTTTTTTTACAGTTTCGTTCATTGAAGCGAACGATTAACGAAGTATTTTACTCACTTTTTTTTTAGCAGCTTTCCATTCAGCTTTTTGTGTCAGTTACACAATGTGTCACCGTCGTGCGGGCATGATAGAATTTCTGGTTTATTACACGAGGTTTTAAGAGCTTCTGGGACTCCATTAATCGCCCACGCTCGCTGATTATAACACGTTGCTTTCCGTTCAATTGGAAAATGACTACATTCAAAACGATGTGTTGTTTACGCACATTCAATGCAACGTCACTTCACTTTTCCTCTTCGGCAAATTTGTGACTCGTCAATTAATTGTAAAATGCAAATATAACATGGAAAAATCGAGATTTTATGAAAATTGAATATCATCCGAACGTATTAATCACTGAATAACGTTTGGGTGGAGAAAGTCGTTGATAGTAAAATCTCACACGATTATTTCTATCATGTTTATTTTAACCGTGACATTCGATCGATAAATCCTATTAATATTTGGACCGAAGGCTAAATCATCAATCGCGTAAATCTCTGTCCCGTGTTTTTCTCTTTTTCGTCGAGTCTTTTCATGTATCCGCCATATTGCATTTCTCTTGCAATTACTACGAAGTTTTGCGACCGATTTATACCCTTAACGCACATCAAAGTGAATGGAAAATCATCGTAGCCGATAAATATAGAATTTTATGGTGTAATAATAACATTGAAATAATCAAAATGATTTTCATAATCTATAAGGACTACAAATATTTTTTAAATAATAATGGAATCAACAGCAGAAATATTAATATTGAATTTATTGGAATTCGTGGATCAGTGTATCATCAAGTTTTATTCAGAGAACATTTAAGGTTCTATCGTTATATCGTTTTCTTAAGATTTTGTTGAAAATTTCGATAAATCTTCTTTAATGTCATTCGCACGTGTGTAATAAATTTTAGAAGCTTTCACCAAGCGGAACGTTCAGATATTTATTGGTAAAAATCACAATTTTCCGTAGTCTCTCATAAGAGCTCGTGTTAAAAGTTACATTTTCATCAATAAATAATTTGGCTCCTACATGCTGAAGCCTTCTAAAACTTTGCATACATTTTTATGCAACATCGAAGAAGCTACGTTTAGTTTTTCAAAAAAATCTAAAGAAAAAAATGTTAGCATTTTTTGTAATTATACAGCAAGTACATATTAGCTTGGAGGACCTCGAATCTGGAGCATGTTGTTCTTTAGTCAATTAACAACAACTTTTCTTTATTAACTTATGCCCGCAAAGCATTTTGTATGTGAGAAAAACTGAAAAACAGTTTTTCTATATGAATGCCACGATAGAACTACCTGAATGATAAAAACTCTGTGAAACAAACAAAAAAGTACCAACAACATGCAAAAAAAAGTAGCTTACTGACTGAAGTTAAAATCGTTTCCAACCCCGTTTGTAGCAGTTTTTGTCTGAACGATTTTCCACTCGCTGAGCTGTTCGCAATATCGAAATTTGTATAGATGCATATCGAGGTTGAACATACGTTTATTTACGTGGTGTCGTCACTCTCAATTGATTGTTTACCAAAAGCGTTAATAAACTTATCTGCAATATGCAGATTCTCATTGAACGAGCGATTTGTTTGTTCAATAATGATACGCGAGAACAAAAGATATGAAAGTTTATAAAGTAGCGCTTAAAGGAAATTCATTCATCACGTCGCTTCGTTATGTCCCAACCCCTCAACTGTGTGTACTGATCGCTCTTGAATGAAAAGCTTTCAATCCTCTTTCCATCGACCGCACGAATCCGCGACTGTCAGGAGACTCCTCTTCAACGATCTCATTCAACTTCTAGGGTTTTCAAGTTTAATCCGTTGAATGGCACAAAAACCAATGAAATAATCTTTTATTGCATCCTTCTGCGAAGTATTGCGTGCAGATATTTAACATTTAAACAATGCATAACGCCCTCTACTTACTCATTATCTACGAATAATTATTTATTCCAAAACACAATAAATCGATTATACCAAAAATAAGTAGAAGCTTCAACTTTGATTATTACTTTTTTAACACCATAATAAGTTTCTTAAAATAAATCAATATAATATAATTAAGATAATGAATTTTAATTTAATTAATTCAATTTAAATTATTTTCATTGAACTCGAATTCACTTCTCTTCGTTAAATTTTCCATGAAACAGAAAAAGCTCTCGAAAATTTTGTTTTTTTTCCAATTTCTAGAGAATGATAATGAAAATACAAAAATAATAAATATGTATGAATAAATTGCAATATTTTTAGAGGAATAATTATAAAAACGATATTTTTCTGGTTTCCTTATTTTACATCATTCTCTTGATTTTTTCATAACGAGGAGAATGCTTCACAATGAACTCGTTTTTAGGGAACATTTAATTATGGAAACTGTAAAAAAACAAGAAAAAGTTGGGAAAAAATGTAAAAATGGCGGAAACTTGCAATTTCTGTGGGTTAATTAATTACATAATCGTAGATATCATCGAGTGTAGTCATCGAGTAAAGAAAACAGAAAAATAAAATGATTCCTCAATACAATAAATAAATGCTTTGAATGATTCGTTGCCGTAGAGAAAAAAAAAAACAAAAAATTGATAAGACAGGACGAAGATAATCAAGGAGTGAGCCAAAAGTCGGTCACCCAGTTGTCAGACGGTCTCGAGCGTGTACTTTTGAAACTTTAAGACCGCTGAGACACGAGAGACTCGTGTGCAGCAGGAATAATGAGAAAGTTGTCGGTGAACAATAAGATGTGAGGATGTGAGGTCTACGACACAGGATAAAAGTCCTTTAATAAAGTGACTCTTTCTTGAACCACCCTAAGCAATGTCTCTCCACAAAAACTCTTGTTCGCATGAAATAACGAGAAACAAACGAGCTGGAGAAACCTAAAAAGGGGAAGGTTGCACATTTGCGTACCGAAAATTTATTGACTTAATTGTTGATGAATTGATTAATTAATTAATTAAATAATTATACAATTGTCAACCAGCCAGTGCTCCAGATTTCCCAGTCATCATTAATCATTGCTCTTTTTATTTCCGCACACATTTGACATTCTTTTTGAAAATATTTTATAATAAATAAAATTAATATTCTAATAAATTTCACTGTTTTATTGAATGCTCCAAAAACACTATAATATTCCAATAAAATTCCCCGCATAAATAATCTCAAATTTATCTAATTCAAAAATTTAATCAAAATGTAGATATTTTCCATAAAAAAATTATTTATTTACACTAACAACGAAACAACAATGAATAATTATTCATCAAATGACAGCACGTCTTCGCATATAAAAAAACAATACACAAAGTAACTCACAATTTTCGTCTGAGACTCAGAAAAAAATCAGTAAAAAAATGACCAAGAATACGACGTGACAATTTTTAACAAATATGTTTCAGGAGGATCGTCCAAAACGAGATGAAAACTGATACGCGGTCAAAATTATTTGGCAAGAGGAGAGACGGGGAGTTACGGGAATTCAAAACGATCAACAATGTCAAAATTACAACGTAGAAAGAAAACCGGAAGTGGGGATCGAAAGAGGGCAAAAAAAGTTGGATGCCCTTGAAAAGAGAGAGGCTGTTATTGTAAGAAATTTTGAGCTGTATGTATATTTATATAAAAATGATATAAATATACGAAATAAATCTATAGCGAGTTAAAAGGACCAACTAGAAAGATGTTTTGGTCACTTCCGGACCAGACTTGACTGCTCCGTCAAACATTGAAAAAAAAAAAAAAAAAAAAAAAAAAAACAAATCAAAACGTCTGCAAATCTGGTGAAGATCCAAGCGACAAGGAGAAGAAAAAAGCTGGAGGGGTGGCGGGAATAAAACGTACTATTTGTGCGTTTATTCCGAGCATATCATGTCTACCCTGGCATCGGAGGCACTTGGAATCTCCGTAACGGGGGATATTACGAGCGGCAGTACGACCCTCATGCCAACCGTGACGAGGGTAGAACCGCGGATCGATGTCAATCCTGTCTCGGTCATATTAGCCATCTCCATTGTCTTTATTCTTGCTCCAATCACCATTAGCAGTAACGCTATGATTTTGGCTGCTTTCTATCGTTACAAAAGACTCAGGACAGCCTCGAACTGCTTGCTTGCATCTCTCGCTGTCAGTGATTTTGGGGTAAGTCATTATTCTATGTGCCACGTGTCTTAACGAGGTTCTATCGCGATTTTTATAATAGTTTGTAGAAAGTAATGGCAAAATGATGAAATACAATTTTTCCAAGATCATTTTTTGAAATTTTGCGTGAATCTTCTTGAGCGTCGTATTGTAATGTGTCAAAAATTTGAGAAAGTTTGACCGTTTAGAAATCGAGTTATTAGTTGTAAAATATCGTCGTTTTTTCGTAACTTCCCACAAAACCTCGTGTTAAAGTTGCGATTTTAAACACTGAATATCTCGATTACCAGACGGTGAGACCTTCTCAAATTTTAGCTACAGTTGAGTATGATTGTTAAGAAGATTCATACGAATTTTAAACAATTAAACTTGAAATTTATCGAACGCATGAGAAACGATCGATCCTCCTTAATTCGTTTGTTCGAATATACAATTCTTTCATTATTCATAATCGACAGTGACAGGTTAAGGTTCCAAGTTAAGGTGATCGATCATTTGAGTGAGTGCGTAACCAAAAAGCATGAACACATTTTTCCTGGACGTCCTTAATGTTTCAGAAAAGAAAAAAAGTTACAGATTCTTCCCTGACGAAAGCTGAACAACGTGTAACTTATTTTTATCTCGAAACGTTGAGCTTGTCTGAATAAAACTTGCAGCAGGGCAGTTTATTAAAAATTTTGAATAAAAAAATAACAAAACATAAACTAATTCCCAAGAAAAAACAGTCGCAAAATAAATGATTTATGAACTGATTGCATTTTAGTTATAAAAAACACGTTTCATGTTAATAATTAATACGAAATGAATGAAAAATTTGTTTTTGTCAACAGGTCGGAGTATTCATGCCGTTTGGTATGCACTTGGAACTCTCGGGTCTTCCGGATAACGTGGAAGTCTCCAGCGTCTGTATAGCCCCCTATTGCATAGTCATTGCTCTGTGTAGCGTCAGCGTTCTCGTAACAGTCGCTATCGCCGTCGACAGACTAACTTCACTGGCTCAGCCACTTCGTTACAAGAATATCATTACACACAGCAGCGTTGAAAAATATATCGCTGTTTTCTGGCTTTACTCTATCGCTGTTGGACTCTCGCCTCTTATTTACGCCCACATTATGGGACTCACACAATCGCACAGGTAACCAAATCCCTTTTGAAAACTCATGCACCTTAATTACGAGCCATGGAGGTGGGAAATTTTCTCCTTTATATTTACTGTTTTTTTTTTTTTATTTTTTTTTTTCAACGCGAGTTCAACACGGTTTTTTGTGCAACTTGCCAACTAAAAGTTCCTTTTTATTCTCCGGAAAAATATGCGGAGACTCCTAATTTACTATAGGTGTGGATTCAGTACAAAATTACGGAACTTGTCACGAGGAGTTAAACACTGAAAAACACGTGGCCTCGCTGATTTGTTAACGCCATTAGGTTTTTTTTCTTTTTTCGTTACGTTTATTTCTTTACTGTCACGACGTAATTCTAGAATTCAATAAAATTTCGCTTTGAAAAATTGGATGATAAAGAAAAACAATAGAATTTCAGTCGAGATGAATTTTGCAAAAAACTATGATGAATATTGAAATTTAAAGTATGTAAAATTTATAAATATATAAATTTATAAATTTATAATTTTTATAAGTTTATGATTTATTAAATTGATCAATTTAGAATTTTTATAAGTTTATAATTTACTAAATTTATAAATTATGAATTTATATTATAATTTGTTAATAATTTGTTAATCAATTTGTCGTTAATAATATTACAATTTATAAATTTATAACTTTTCTAATTTAATTTATAATTTTATAATTTATAATAATTTTTATTAGAATTGATAATAATATAATTGAATGATTTTTATAAATCGTAAATCATCGCGTAAAAAAATTCACCGAGTTAATATTCGAGCAATTTATTTTTCACACCTTTGGCTATAACGAAATATGAAAAAATTGTGGGAAAAAATGCTCGAAGCATAAATGATTGAAGAGAATACCGGTAACGAGCAAATAAAAAATGTTTGCAGTATCGTTTTTATCTTAATATTTACATGACCTGTTAGCTCGCTACATTTTCCGCTGCGTACGTTTTGCCAGACGAGAGTTCGAGGCACGTAAGAGTAAAGAAGAAAAAAAAAAAAAAAAAAAAAAACTGTAGGAAAAGTAGAAAATGTAATTTGAGTCTTCGAAAAAGTTTCGTCCCTCGAGGGAGAATGAAAAGACCGTAAGAGGAGGAGGGCTAAGAGAGCTCGGAGTACACATTATTAATAAAACGCTGTTGGGTTGTATGCACAGTAGCGTAGATTCAAAGTTATATACGCAGCAGGTTAGAAAGCGACCTCGTGGTAAGGACAACTCACAGGGAAAAAGGTTCAAAAGGTCTATGTCGCGACATCGCGAACGTCCCACATCCGCGGGCTAAATTTTCCTCTTTAAATATATCACTTCGAAAACAAGATTATAAATTGCTTTCAAATTGCAATGTTCTTACCAGAAGTTTCACTTGTTTTAGATTATTATTATTTTTTTAATTAAAAAATTTAAAAAAAAACATATTGTTCAACAAATTAAATAAATATTCCCGAAAATAATTAAGACAACAACAAAGATTTTATAAAAATCTGTTTTCTTAAGATTTTGTTGAAAATTTGGATGAATCTTTTTTAATGTCATAGGCACGTGTGTAATAAATTTTAGAAGGTTTCACCAAGCGGAACGTTCAGATATTTATTGATAAAAATCACAATTTCCGGTATTCTCTCATAAGAGCTCGGGTTAAAAGTTACATTTTCATCAATAAATATTTTGGCTCCTATATGCTGAAGACTTCTAAAACTTTGCATACATTTTTATCCAACATCGAAGAAGCTACATTTAGTTATTCAAAAAAATCTAAAGAAAAAAATGTTCGCAATTTTTGTAATTATACAGCAAGTACATATTGCCTTGGACGACCTTGAATTCGGAGTATGTTGTTCTTCAGTCAATTTACAACAACTTTTCATCATTAACTTATGCCCGCAAACCATTTTGTGTGCGAGAAAAACGGAAAAACAATTTTTCGATATGAATGTCACGATAGAACTACCTTAAACATATTTTTTTTAAACTCTAAACCACTAGGAACAATATTTTCCTTAGTTTCCAGACGTGCCGGAAATGGTGAAATAAAAATCTCATATCAGGATGACAGATAACGTGATTCATATTAGGAGAAAAATTTTGTTTCCTTTTGGGGAAGGGGTACGTTTGATTTTACGAAATAGTACTAGAATATTTCGAAGAGCGTTTTTGATAGCAGAAAAAACAGGTTATCTTGCAAAAGTTCAAATTTGGCTTTGTATGCAACGAAGGAGGTTGAAGGCGACGACTTATATAAACATGAGGCGTTTGAGATCCCTATCAACAAAGCCATTACTTTTATGGCATTGAGAGGATTAGGATTGTGTTAGAAACCTTACCGGGGTCATGACCCTTCGACCCTGCCACCAAATGCGGAGGTTTAACCTCGAATATAAGGTCGAGGGTTCGTCATCCGATTCCCCTTGCAACTCATTCGTACGTGCAAATGACCTTTTTATAGGACGCATGTGGCAAACCCCGGCAAATACTTCAAAGCATTTTCCGTCTGGCCACCAAGACGTTCTTTCGACGCAAGGACGAAATATTTTTCTGCTTTTTTTTCCTTGCAAGTTTATCCTTTTCTCACTGTTTTTTGTTTTTTCAAATCACTCCCTTGGCGTTTGAAAAAAAACGTACAGACAGAAACTCTAACAGGTTCTTTGCATTTACAATAAACTCGTGTCTCTTATAGAATTTTTCAGTTTTCAATGAGAATTTATTAGAGTTTTGTATCAAAGCGATTTATCAGTCGTACGCTCGGTGAATATCCTGCCACACATTTTTTTTCCCGACACATTTGAGCTTCGAAGAAAAATAAAAGTTACACTTTGTTCTCCTTTCATCGGAGGATGAGTAAGTTTTTTTTTCTTCCAAAATATCAAGAACCGTCTCCGAGAAAAATTGTGAGAATTTGCAGCTTTTCTCACTCGCACGCCCGCACCTCGGATCAAGGATTTTAAAAAATTCATAAAACCATCAACAAGGACGAATTTCATTTTTTGCTTTTTCTATCTTTGTTGCCACTGAGCTTGTGTTTCTAGAACTTTTTTCGATCCAGTCCAAGAGCTTTCGAAGTTATTCGGACGAGAGGAAAGTGTTTTTTTTCTGTTTGTTGTTGTTTCGAACGTCGATTTGTTACAATGACATTTTTCTATGAACACTCATTATTTTGATGTTTTCAATATATTGCAATAGTTGAAAAATTCAACTACAACGATCCTTGAATCGATCCTTCGCTTGTTACTTTGGAACGAAAATTCACGTCGGGGTCGAACACCTTTTCCTTTTATTCTTCATCACTTTTTTCTTTATCTCTCTTTTTCTCGCCATCTTGAACTCTTCTTATTTGATAAAACAGGGAAAGTGGTTTGTGAAAAAGTACGAAACTTTGGCCCCAACACAACACAAAGATTGTCTCCTTTCGACCCGAGTCTTCAATCGTATTTGCTTTTCACGTGGTTCCAAATTACTCTGACTTCAGACAAACTCGCATTTTTTTTCTTATTGCTGAAGAATAAAGATCATCTGTTGATCGGTGATGGCCAGAGAATAAAATCATTTTCAGACTTCCACAAAAACGACAGATTTTCAAAAATTCAGGTAGTTCTATCGTGACATTCGTATCGAAAAACTGTTTTTCAGTTTTTCTCACACACAAAATGGTTTGCGGGCATAAGTTAATAAAGAAAAGTTGTTGTTAATTGACTGAAGAACAACATACTCCAAATTCAAGGTCATCCAAGGTAATATGTACTTGCTGTATAATTACAAAAATTGCGAACATTTTTTTCTTCAGATTTTTTTGAAAAACTAAATGTAGCTTCTTGGATGTTGCATAAAAATGTATGCAAAGTTTTAGAAGGCTTCACCATGTAGGAGCCGAAATATTTATTGATGAAAATGTAACTTTTAACACGAGCTTTTATGAGGGACTACCGAAAATTGTGATTTTTACCAATAAATATCTGAACGTTCCGCTTGGTGAAACCTTCTACAATTAATTACACACGTGCGTATGACATTAAAGAAGATTTATCCAAATTTTCAACAAAATCTTAAGAAAACGATGAAACGATAGAACTACCTTAAAATAAAAACCGATAAATCCATTATCTCCGTAATGATTATCTGACTCTTGTAAATCATATTAATATTTCTTGTTGCAGTGGAAATTGTCGTTTCAACGCAGCTGTTCGATCTCCCGTGCAAGTGTTTCTCGTCCTTGCTGTATGGGCACCAAGTGCCCTTGTATTGTTGGGTTGTTACATGTACGTTTATCTCGTTGCTCGTGCACATGCACGAGCGATATACACAGTTGAATTGTCCTTCAGGCATCAGACTCAGACCATGGCTCTTCCGAGATATGGTCAGACGCTAGCTCTGACCGTGGGAGTTTTTCTCATCCTGTGGCTACCCTTCCAGGTGAATCAACGTTTACGTTTCATGATTATTTGTTTTTTTTTTTTACATACCGATATAAAAATCAAATAAAAGTATAATCAAAATTTTTTTGATTTTGATGACATTGTAAATTTATTTGCAAAATGGCTTAAGGTCCGAGGTCATAGAAACTTCGAAAGACAACAAAAAAAAGATGAACGACTCGAAAGCATCGGGACGAGATAGAAAAACGATTGAAGCCTGAGAAAATGTATAAAAAGGAAACCATAAAATGCTTGAGCAGTAGAAAAATCAAGGTTTAGTCAGCCCGCAACGAGGTCTGACCAAGCGTTGATTTTTCTACTCGTGAACCTTCTGACTAACGGTTTTCTTAGCTCATCTTTCGTAATTTGAACTGAATAGAATAAAAATGTTTTTTGGGAACTTGAACCTCCAAAATTTTTCGATCAATGACGATACTCTGTCCCAATACAGCTGAGAAAAAAGGATCATACGAAACTTAAATTGATCGAATTAATAGAAATGCACGAACTTCAGCCTCAACTTCGAATTATTACGATCAAAAGTTCAAAATTTGAAATGTCAACCAAAGTTAAATACAACCATAATCATAATAAAAATAAAAGATGAACAAAAAATTGAATAAAAAAGGGATTATATCACGTTTAAATAAACAAGTATATTTTTTTTAATTATTTTCAGGCTTGTATGCTTCTCGATATATTCTGCGGTACAAAAATACTATCGGAATGGGTAGTGGTATGGTTGGGATTGCCGATACTGGGTCACAGCGCTGTGAATCCTTGGATTTATGCATTTCATCATGGGGAAATGCGAGTTGCCGCGGCAAAAATAGCGGAGGATGTGGTAACGCGTTTTGGGATTCATCCGAGTCGTTATGGTTGTTCACCGGTACGTCGTGGTTCAAATACGAATTTCGAGCTTGCAGAAGTGAACAAAAGTAACGAAATCCGAGCTCCCCCTGTGGAGGATTGTTTCGCGGCAAAGCATTTGACGACGTTTTATCAGCGGGAAAAAACAAAATGTACACCGGGTGAATTGTTGAGTAGCGACACGGACATATCGCCAGAAGGAATGGATCCGAAGAGGCGTTTTTCAATGGGTAGTTTGTCGGCGGATATAGTCGAGGAAGACATCCACGATTTGACGAATATGCTCAAGCCCGAATACGCGATCGATCGAAATCATTTGATCGACTCTAATCACAACATCGACAAAATAAAACACTTGAAATATCTTCTGGATCCAACGTTCAACAAACTGCGACAGCTCAAATGTTTGAACAATAAACGCACCTGCACCAAAACAATGAATCATCGAACGGACGAGCCCAAATTTATTTCTTATCAGAATCTCAAGAGCGACGACGAGGCCAACAGAAAAATTCGACAATTGAACACCATGTCGGACCCCACTTTACACGCTGATAACTCTCAATCAATCGGCTCCGGGACTGTCCTCAATGAAGTTTTGTGCGATGACGCACTCCTCTGTCGACGAAGAAACTCCAACCTGTCTTCCATGTCGGATCCTAACCTCAAAACCACACAAACTAACCCCCTGGCTGTTGGATCCACCAAAGTTTACAACCCTCGAGCTTGTGACCCGGACAACAATCACGGTTACTCGGTGCAGAGCCTCCAGCACGAAAATTCCATGGGCAAATTGACCCTCCAATGCCGTAGAATCGGTAAACTCAAAAAATCAATCAATTCTCCAAGTTCTGTATCGGTCTTACGAACCCTCGAGTTTGACACTTCACCAAATGGCCCCAACGGAGCCACAGACTTATTCAAAATCACCGAACGACAGATTGCGGATCGAAAATCTTTCAACAAACACATTACTCTCACTACCAACAAACTTGCCAACGTTACCAACTCTGGCGATCGAAAAATACGAAGGGGAACTAAAAATTTGACTAACTGTAGAAACAGCAATGGAAGACTCAGACAAGAGTTATTAAAACACTCGGAATCGATTAGCGCCATCGAGAGAAGTTTTCATCCGCGATTGCCTCAACCATCCAGGTTCATTGACAATCTCACTGTACCAGCCATTCACTCCGAACCTACAAGCCCCGTTCAACCACTTCCCCTTGACTCGGTTTCGGAAGGAGAACCACTCGCCATATTTTCTCACGCTGGGAAATATGTAAGTACACAGATTAAGTCTATTTTCGATTCAAGAAAACAATGATTTTCTTGATACCATATTTTTGTCTTGAATCCTGTTTCCAGAAAAGTCAGGTTATAGCTGATTTTGAAGTTTTCCAGTTTAAGAAATGTTCTTTACTTCGTACACGTATTTATATTATTCGTTTAGAAATGCATAGAAATTATGTTCCATCATTTTTACTGATTCATACCCTCAATTGGGATCTGACAAAATTCGAGCCCTGGTGTCAAATTTTGAACTGTTATCAGGGTGTACACCGACGTTCAACGAAGGTTTGTGTTGAACAGACACAGCCTCCATGCCTGATCCTAAATGCACGATTAGGCAAAAAAAAACGAAATCGGAAATAATTGTCTTGTTCAGTCGGTGACACGTGGTTGTTCTTTATCGAGATTCTATCGCCATAATCATAATAATGTATAAAAAGTAACGACAAAATGATGAATTACAATTTTTCCAAGATAATTTTTTGGAATTTCGCGCAAATCTTCCTGAGCGTCGTATTATAATGTGTCAAAAATTTGAGAAGGTCTCACCGTCTGGTAATCGAGATATTCAGTGTTTAAAATCGCAACTTTAACACGAGGTCTTATGGGAAGTTACGAAAAAAGACGATATTTTACAACTAGTAACTCGATTTCTAAACGGTCAAACTTTCTCAAATTTGACCCACAGTTGAGTGTGATTGTTAAGAAGATTCATACGAATTTTAAACAATTAAACTTGAAATTTATCGAGCGCACGAGAAGCGATCGAACCTCCTTAAATATACAAAAGTTCTAAACACTGATTGACGTTATTTCGACTTATTTTTCATGTGATCAGGTTTTATCGAGTCCGACAACAAGATCGTGTGCATGGGACACAAGTTCGGTGGCAAAAAGGCGTCACCACGAAACTTTCGTCCGGAGTCCATCGAGACTTTCGAATCCAATACCCCACGTGCTATTAAATTTCGAAGAGTCGATTGATTCGTTGGATGCAAGGAACGACGTCGAGTCGATGTCGTCCGGGGCGTCAGATTCGATGGATAGACTTCGGGACCTAGGTTCACAGGCGCCATCCAACGGATTAGTTCCTGAAGAGCTGACCGCAGCGCTTCTTCTTAATGCAGAAAAAGGCCGAGAGAGGCGTCCATCGGGCACGGTATTTCCAGAGCACGATTCTACGAGATTTAGTTCTCGACGACCCTCCGATCTCAGGTGGTCCGAATCATCCAGATCGCAGGAGATTCTTTCGACGATAAACGATCATCAGAAGTCACCGTCTTCTTATTCGGTCAATAATGTCAAGAGCTGTACGAGTGGTAGTGATTTTAACGACGTCACGTGTCTCGGATCTTTCGCTTGTCCGGATGCTCTCACGTCATCTTTACGGGAATCCTTTTTTGAACCCCGCTCTGTACCTAATTCTGAAGTCTTCACGTCGCTCGAAGATCTTGAAAATACCGACGGGTTCGTCATCGAGAACGGCAAGACGTCCGCGTCTTCGGTTACGCCGATGGTCCATTGTTCCATGTCTTCTGCGAACCTCGAACGACCCACAAATTGTGCTAATCATTGCGACGACAATACTCAGAGCAAATCCAGCGAATCGGTATTGAAAAATCATCATCGTGCCATTTTAAGACTCGAGGCGTCCGTACATCGAAGCAGACCTCGTGTCCGCCCTGGTAAAGACTGCATTATTCAAGATTCCCCGTTCAAGAGAAATCCGAGACTAGCCCCACTCGCGCTACCTCCACCCATGGAAATTTGCACTCCTACTTATGACACAGCCACTGAGATTAAAGGCACTTCCGGTGTAGGTGTTCGAGTATAAAATTCACACCAGCGCCGAACAATATAACGATCCCGTCATCCAATTGATTAATCGTTTCATCCAATCTTCAAATTCGACTTCGATTACTTTGTTTTCTTGTTTAACTCGTTTAACGTTACCCAGAAATTGAAAAATTTACTTTTTTTCAACTTTAAGACCATTTTAAATCCAAATTCGAAGATTATGAAATTCTGAACGACAAAAGAGCTCATTAACTTTTCTCTTTCGTCCACTATTGATGAGATTTCAATTGATTTATTGAAGCTCTTCCGAGATTTCGTCTATAAATGATTAAAAAAATCAAAAATTCTATAAAATTGCAAAATTTCGTGTGAAACTGTTAGTAGGACAAATCTTTAGGTCACACAGGTCCAGGTCTGGAATTGAATCGCTAATATAATGCGGTCTTGGAGCGATAGCTCATGGTGCGTGAATTAAAGAGAAAAATCGTTGAAGTCTTAGTTGCCGGTCACATTATCAAACGATTATTAATCGAGATTAGACGAGCTGGCAAAAAGTAAGTTGATGAGTGAATCAACGGAGATGAGCCCGATGAACAGGGTCCGTTGCAACGTTCGAAGCTATCGTTAAAACTCAAAAATCGTATAAATGCTGGCAATGTTTTATTGAATTTGATTCTTCAACTATTTTTCTTTCACTCCCACTTTAATTAACTTTATTTTTTGAGCCTACAATTAAATTCTCGTTGGTGCTACTCTTCACAATAAATTCTTCAGTGCTGAATTCATTTTATAAACGAAATATCCATCAAGAGAAAATTTCCAAGACAAAGAGCCATGATAATTACAAACTTTTACTACATCAACTTTTTCAAGTTCATATTTTCATCCAGACTTTCTCTCTATTTTTGATGCTGCGGGTTTTGAAGAACCCAACCCCATCTCAACCCCACTTCACTGTTCCAGTTCCTGGTGCAGTGAAACCTCTCCGTGTTGCCCCACAAGCACTCATTCCTGATGCACTTCTGCATCGTATTTGCACGAGGCCCAAGGGCAACTGTGGAAAACTGAGCCGATAAAGGCAGCTTTATTTTTACTGAGTTTCGGTTGGTTGGCGCTGTCAGAAACTCAGAAAAAACTGATTCGGACTAAGCGGTCACCCAACCAAGTATTGACCTCGCCTAGAGCTGCTTAACTTTAGCGATCGCTGTCGACCTACGTGACCAACTTGCCCTTTCATTTTATTCATGGTTTTATGACTTTTTCTAACGTGCTAAACATTACAGAATAAAATTTCTTTCTGATTGTTGTTGAAAGTTCCCTTTGAGACCTCGAAAAAAGAAATGAAAAGGATTTTTGGAAAAAATATCGTAAAACTGGTCCACTTGACAAAAGTATTCGCGAAAATAAATTAATAAATGGCAACAGTTGAAAAACAAAATCTTAAAAAGAGGAATTTTGGAACAACTAAATCTTCAAAAATCTTTTGTAATTTTACTTTTTGGACTTTTTGTACCCTTTACTGTACTTTTTGTAATTTTTTTCTTTTTTTTAAATTGAAATATTCACTAATGATTTATTAATTAAAAGGCAAAGTATTCAAAGTTGGAATATTGTTGGAATGCGTCATGGAAATTCTGTCTTGAAAAAAAAAAAAAAAAAACATGGGTTTCATTATTTTTGACATCCATTGTTATTAAGTTGTAATAATATTTTTTTTCCACACAAAATACGGAGTACAATTGTAGAGTAAAAAAAAAAACTTTAACAAGCCAAGAAATGAATATTTCAAAAAATCTATTGCTACCACAATCAAATATGAGATTCTCGACAATTCGCACCGCTGGTTAGTAACACAACGACTTATTACGGACGTGGTAATTCGTGGGAGGGTCATTAATCTGTGTCGTCAAGATGCTGGACTGTGATAAGGTACGAAAAGGACAAAATGTGAACGAATTGATATAGAAAAAATATATTTATACTGGGATTGGTAGAGGCTGGTCACTAGTATGAGTTTGAGGTTAAAATACTGTACTGCATGCTACTCAAACGAGTGCCAAAACTTTTCGAAAGTAGCCAAACGCAGTGAATAAAGAGAATTTTTATGAGAGTAGTCTTTTCCACGTAAAAAAGTACGAAAAACAACAAATTTTCGAAAGCAGCAACTGATAAATACAGATTTCCAAAATGGCTGAT
The DNA here is from genome assembly GCA_013761285.1 of Campoletis sonorensis. Classification (NCBI taxonomy): domain Eukaryota; kingdom Metazoa; phylum Arthropoda; class Insecta; order Hymenoptera; family Ichneumonidae; genus Campoletis; species Campoletis sonorensis. The sequence goes on from JACEOJ010000179.1 coordinate 35,178, forward strand.
TGTAAGGGAGATTTTTCGAAAAATAATTCGTAATAACGAGAATCTACAAATTCACCTTCACTACGTTTCGTCAGTGCGTTAGACTGGTTACAAAAACAATGTGAAAATTTAGCTCTCGTTTGAGTATCGAACGCAGTAAAAAGATAACCTTAAAATTGATCTTCTTAACTGAAATATTAAGTTCATGGGGTAAAACACAACAGGGCTTTGCCTACGAACATAATTTGTCGGATAAAGTATTTTTATTACATAAAAAAATAAAAAAATGGTTGACATGTATGAGGCTCGATTATGCTGAAAGAACGACGAAATTTCAAGGATCCCCAAATAAAACTTCTGTACAAATGAACAGCTTGAAAAATCAAAAAAAAAAAAATAAATTCCGAGTTTCGCGATCTATCCACTTCGTTAGGGAGTCGATAATAACGAAAAACATTCGTTATTATTAATCAACTTGTTTGGCTGGTCAATAATAGACACGCACTAAATCTGCGTCAACATGCGTTTCAATCCGATAGTCATTTTATTTCACTTATTACTTCGACTGAATTATTTTAAAAATACGAAAACTGAGTCCGTTCAAATGTTAGTCATTAGGTAGGAATCGCGTGTCGACTGACACGCGGATCGAAGAGTGCGGAGACGAAGACCACGAGGACCAATGAAGAAAAAAAAAAAAGTCGAAGTAGATTAAAAATAAACCAAAGAATTGATACATTTTTAACAGAGCCAATATATTGTGAAAGGGAAATCCTTCCAAGCCGGTTCTTCGTTGGATTTCAATCGTTATTTCACAAAGTTACAGTAATATTCACTATTTTTTTGTATCGATAAAACGAAAAACAAAAAGATTGAGGTTAAACACGTTGTTTTCCGAAAACTATGATCTCGTGAGCCAAATTTGTCAGGTGATAAAAGTTACAGGCCGATTTCTTCTGTATTTTTAGTCGTGGGCATCGATAAATATGAATATAATCTAACGATAAGCGGAATAAAAATAAATATAAAACTCTGATCTCCAACGAAATAATAAATATTTACGTCAGAGATCTTATCATCCTTGTACATCAATGCCAATGAATGAAAACTACTTTTTATACATAAGCCGAAGATAAAAATGTTCTCTAATAAACACAATAAAAATACGAATATAGAATATATATTATAAATAAATATATATATATACCTATACTTTGTATATCACTTCATGTTTCTCATACAAAAGTTACCTGTTACTCGCGTACCTATTAATGCGGTGGCTTTAAACTCATAAACGTGGATGATTAACGAGGTGTGTAAATATATGTATATACGTTTATTGGGACTGCCCTTTTTTCAGGATAATAAATTATTGAATCATGTCGAAAAAACCTTATCGAGATGCCATGAAGCCTGCGAAAATAGAACTCCGAGCGGACCAGTCGAAATAGCGTCACTTTTTATCCGCACACAGAATCGAATATAAACTCGCGCGAGCGACCCTAATGGGTATGCTAATTTGTGCTAATAAACAACGATTATTTCCGTCGTACCGAATTATCGAGCCCGGAAAAGGTTGCTCTTTTTTCACGTTGTGAACATTACGATTAGAAAGATAAGAACGCGGACTCGCAAACTACTTTTTATTGAACAAATCGATGCTATCAACACTGGCGGTCACGAACAGTACTACGAAGAACAGCTGTTTCCGGTTTGTAATCGGATAATGGCGTTCTTTTCGGGCAATGCTTCTTCGACAGTTATTCTCGTATACAAATAGTGTAGGATTTCGATTTGAACCACAATTTTAACAACAGTTATTATCGTAGTGATAAACTTGAAGTATTTTTTATCGTATTTTCTTTGTCGACGAAATATTTGTTGAGGATTTTTGGTGGAAATCAATAGAAGTTTGTGGACCGTGGTTCGGTACGTTGATCGACTGTCATTGCGTGTATACACTTAAACGATTGCATTGACATTTTTTTTTGGTTTTTCGATAAAGTTTTGAAGATTATTGTCCTGAAAACAGTGCCGAATATATACATATATAAACAAAAGATACGATGCATACTAAAGTGGTGATTGTTGTTGGAAAACGGATTTTAAAAATTACGTGATTTCTTTTATATTTTTTTCTGAATAGGAACAAATTTTATTTGGAAACGACATTTCGAAATATAAGCAACAAAGTGGTCTGCTTCTCGAAATTCGTTCCAAGTTGAATTTTTCATCTCATTTGAGGTTAAAACGTCATAAATATAAAAAAAAACGTTGGATCATGAATCGTTTCTGATAAACACGATTTCTTTACATTTTTTTATCTGTTTTTCGTCTACGATCGTTCGTCTCGATAAAATGCATACTTTTTCGCAAATAAAATAAACCGCTTCGCAAAGGAAAAAAGAAAACAAAAAATTCATTCTCGAAAGAGAACGAAATGAAAAGCTCCGCACTGATGAAAAAAAAAAAAAAAAAAAAAAAAAAAAGACGCGTCACAAATACCACTGTACCAGAACTTATCGAGAAATTCGTAATTCTATTTTTGTGAAAAAGGAAAACAAATAGTTTCGGGCAGCGGATACATGAAACGTCAGATTCATCGAAATTGTATAAATCCTGTAAATGACCATCCTCATCAAAATTATGATTATTTACCCACGACGGTATAAAGATACGCGGCAAAATGTTTATTGTTATATTGTAATTATGTCAAATACAATATTAGTGACGTTTCTCAATGAAGGAGAAATATTTTTAATCGCAAATTTCATGTACGCGCATGATTACGGGTGATTATGAGATTCTTTCCATTGGAGAATAATATAAATTAATATTAATTAGTGCTGGACTGGCGCCAATAAAAGCATAATTGGAAAAAATTCTTCGTCTGTGTATTATTTATAAATTTTCCAAACATCACCTCCTCACGAACTTCATTTTTTTTACGAGTTTTTCCAAATTTTCACGGATATCGGATTCACGAACACCCTGCAGCAATTTTTCTTAACGTGATTACGTTTTTAATCGTATTTCTCGTCAGTCGAATTGAAAATCTAACCACCAAAAAAAAAAAGTAAATACTATTACGATTTATTGTTGCGTGTTATTGATGGAAATAAAAATCCTATACATATTTCCAATTTGATTCTGTCAAATTATTAATTTATTGTTTTTATTTTTAGAGAAAGCCTCAGGGTTGTTAGTTATTTTTTCAAATTGACGATAAAAGAGAATTCTGCTTGTACTTTTATATATTTCGTTCCACAAAACTTATCGGGCGAGCCTCGGGCCAGCAGACGACAGACAGAGCTGTCAAATCTACTTGTCCCGAGACTCTGCCGATTCTCTTGATCAGCATCGACCCGATGGACCCAGCAGTGCCAGCCCCATTACTTTTTTTCAAATTCAAGTCTTGAAAACTATCCCAGCGCCATTCTCTGCTCTACGGATACTTCGTGAACGAAAAAGTTTGCGGAAATAGCGTAAAGAAGAACGAGACAAACTTGAGATAATGGCTAAGAAAATAAAAGCTGTTTTGATAGATTTAAGTGGTACACTTCATATCGACAATACCGTGATTCCAGGTGCGGTTGAAGCGTTAAAAAGGTGAAACATAAGTATTTAATTTTCAATCTGTATTACGAAAGAAATTCGCGTCCGGATGAACTTCCATGAAATGGCGAGCAACTGGAAGAAAACAGCTGCTCGCGCATGATCGCCATCTTTGATACGCGCGAAATTTTCAAACATCAAACAATTTATATTCTGAAAATTGAATAATTATTTACCTTCGTCTTGGATCAGGCTTCGGCAGACTAAAGCGAGCATAAAATTTGTCACCAACACAACGAAAGAATCGAAGAACTTTCTCCACAATCGACTCACCGGTCTTGGTTTTGATATTAAAAAAGATGAAATATTCAGTTCACTCGCTGCCGCCAGGGAATTGATAGTGACCCAAAAGTTGAATCCTCTTCTCCTTATTGACGCTGCGGCGATGGAGGATTTTGAAGATTTGCAAAAAAAAGATGTGGATTTAAATTCCGTAGTGGTTGGATTGGCCCCGGAAAAATTTTGTTACGATGAATTAAATCGAGCTTTCAGGTGAAAAAAAAAAATCATCATTTTTTATTTAAATAAAATCTATTTAAATATGCCAATTCGACATCAATGATACGATGCTTTAAAGATTACTTATGAATGGAGCTTCGCTCGTCGCAATTCACGAAGGACGATATTACAAACGACCAGATGGTTTGGCTCTTGGACCCGGTGCATTTATAAAGGGGCTCGAATACTCAGCAGGTGTAAAAGCACTGGTTGTTGGCAAACCGACAGAAGAATTTTTTATGGCTGCTCTTAATAATGTTGATCCCCAAGAAGCTGTAATGATCGGTGACGTAAGCACAAAATAGTCATTATTTTTGAGTTTTGTGGACAAATGATGTTTTTGTTAAAACGTCAAAATGACATACGTCAAAATAAGTCAAATACTTGTTAAATCGTTCCACTGAAGTGTGCTTTTGTTTCAGGATGTTCGAGACGACGTTGCTGGCTCTCAAGCAGCTGGGCTGAGGGGAATTTTGGTAAAAACTGGCAAATATCGTGAGGGGGATGAAAATACAATATCACCTGGACCTTACAAAACTTGTGAATCCTTCGTTGAGGCGATCGATGCGATAATCGAAGAGATCGATTGAACGAACATTGATTAAATATAATTTCAAAAAATCACAACGTTCATGCGAATCTACGTATTAAATTATACGTTTTATTTAAATATTAATCATTCAAATGTTTCGTTACACATTCTCAGGTCGTGTCATGACGTTACAACGCCATCCTCAGCATTATTTTTGTGTCTATTTTTTATTTCAACGCAGATTCCAAATAAAAAGACGGCGGTTAAGAAAGAAAAACCGTAACAATAAACCATTTTCGCCGATTTTGGTGGATTGATTTAGTAAAAGTGAATTTTTACATCGAAATTGAAAAGAAAAATATAAAAAGACTGGCGAAAAAGGCGAGTTTCATTGGGCAACAAGTTTTTATCAGGAGCCCATGAATCCAACGTCAGGTCATGTGATTTATTACGATCTAAAAATATTTCTTCTTTGTCCGTCGATCGACAGCGATACAGAATTTATTTCGTTTGTTCTTTGTTATTTTTTTCTTCTTCTTTTGTTCGTGAAACAGCATGGAAACATAAATCTTATCAATGCAACTCATTCGAATCGGTTGTCGCGAGATCTTTGACTAGATTGGTCTGTTCCTCATTCATCGCGTCATTTCTCTACAAGATTTTCTTCTCTTTTTCATTTATTGCTGATCAACAGACGAGATGGAAAAAAGTAAATAATTAGAACGAATATCGCGCGATTAAAATTACGAGTTCATTAACAAAACATAAAATTTAGTGCTACCGCAATGATACGCACATATAAAATTTGGCACCTTTGCTCTAACGGTTTTGTCGTACATTTTTCTTTTGATTCATACAACTACGAGTGTGAAAGAGTAAAAAAAAAAATTTCAGTTGAAAGATACATGATTTCAGCGATTCTAAATTTCATTAAAGTGTTTTTTTTTTCCACCTCATCGATACAGTATCGCGACGAATTTGAATCAGAAATCTCTTTAGTTTTCGATAAATTCAGAACTTCTGTTAATTTTTTTCCCTTCCGTCGTACAATTGTTTTTTTTTCTTTTGATTTTCATCTTTTCACTACGAATAACAATAATTTCAGGCAAACACGTGTCTCTACATCGAATTAAATAAAAGTCATTAATCGGGCTTCGAATTTAGTCCGCGACCTAAGTTTGCGTACTCAACACTTGTCATACTTCAGTTGTTGTTGTTTATCTTTCAGTTTGTTTTCTCAACGTAAAAAAATCCAAACTTAACTAGGAATAAATACGATTACTTTTGGTAGCTTTTATCGTTTATCTCGAACTCAACATTTCTTTTTCTTTTCGTTCTCCGTTTAATGAATCCGAAACTTTTCCGCATCAAGACGTTCGCTTTCGAGAATGATGTCAGGTTAAAATAGACGAAATTGAGAGTGAGAGAGAGGGAGACGGTTCGCCGCTGAAGAAAAAATTCGGTACCGCGATTTGATTGACAGAGTTTGCTTAAGTTTTCCCGTCACCTTGGAATACAGAGAATCAACATTTCTCAACGTTCCTTTTTGTTTTAACTTTTCTTCCCCGAATGCTCTTAGGCCAAGAATCTTTAATATCTATGTACAATGCCATGAGTGAAAAAGAGAAGAATCGTGACTGTGCGAAGCTCTCTTTGTGTTGTGGGAACGATGTTTATTCAGGTTTAGCGAGCTTTATCGATTCTTTGTGAAAATTGGAAGACAAAGAATGTGCCACGATGAGAGGGTCTAAAAAAAGCAGAGAATCTAACTCGCGTATCGTCGATAACTCTGGCACTTTTATCGTTTTCGTCATTCTCGATTAGTTCCGTGTTAATATAAACAAAATAATAAAAACAGAGTAAAAAGAAAGAAAGAAAAAAACATTATCGCGATAAACTCGTGTTCTTTTCGTTTTTTAAGATAAGTAAATCCATTGGAATCGTTTTCTTCGCGCTGACTTTTAAACGTATTCATATTTGAGTTGTAACTCATTCAAGACCGATTTCAGAAAAGTTGGCCATTATTCGCAGTGATCTTGATCCCGAGACAGCCTCGAGATAATATTCGATGAAAATAAATGAACGTTTCACACGGTACGCTCGAGGTATTTCGTGGCTCCTCAGGATTCACATGGTAAAAAAGAAAAAACGATCTTATCGTTTCTCTCTCGCCACTGTTGAGATGCAATTCTATATTTCTCGCGACCATCTCGTCTTCGTTTTTTCTCCTTTTGTTATTTATGATTATTTTTTTCCTTTTTTTTTCATTTTTTTTCCATTTTTTTTTCGTTTTTGGCAACTTTTCGGCGCACCGGACTCCTCAATCCTCTCCCTCTGCAGTTTTTCACGTCTTTTAATACTACGATCGTGCGTGAACGAGGGCGGATCGTTCTACTTGGCCACGCCACAGAACCAGGCCCACTTCAGAGAGCCGTGATTTGTTAGTCGAGATCCTAACTATTTGACGGGCCGATAGTGGAGTGTCAGATCCGCCGAATTTTTCCAAATAAAGTGTCTCACCTGTCGAACATATTGAATGAATTAGAAAAAAATTTATATTTTTGTTACATGTTTGAATTCTATTTAAATATCGACGATGGAAATGAAAAATAAAAACAGTTTTTCATTAAAAAATGGTCAAACCGTTCGCAAATCCATCGACGGATCCAAAAGCTGATCGTTGCAAAGTAATTCGACTTTTTCTTCAGCCAGCGAAGCATTGTCAGCGTTGGAATCGGTGTTTGTACGATCGCCAGCTGGCGATCCACCCGACACCGTATTGCCACCTCCTCCGGCTACAGATCCAGAATCGCTTCCAGCACCCAAAACTTTATCATACACGTGCTCGGCGACTTTGCGCATTTGGATGAAATCATTAGCGATCAGACGATCCCTGATAACAATTAAAAAAACATCGTATGAATAATCTTTCTTTTTTGATTTCTCGAGTGTTCAATTATTTTCTTGAAGGCTCATTACTTTTTCAAACTTTTAAAGCCCGAGCTAGAATGAGGCAATAGGTAGAACGGCATTCTGATGAATTTAGGCAAATTCTTGTGTACGACGATATCCACCACCCAAGAAGGTACTGTTTCCTTTAAAAGTACGCCTTCCGTTTCACCGACAGCGTCACGAACCAGCAATCTGTACAAGGTTCTTCCACCGACTTCGCTGAAATTTCATCGATTGAACGTATTGTTAAAATCAATTGATCGAACGAGCACGACAATCGCTCGAATTTCGTACGTTAAGGAGGTTCGATCTTTTCTCATGCGTTCGATAAATTCCAAGTTTAATTGTTCAAAATTCGTGTGAATCTTCTTAACAATCATACTCAACTGTGGGTCAAATTTGAGGAAGTTTGACCGTTTAGAAATCGAGTTATTATTTGTGAAATATTGTCTTTTTTCATAACTTTCCATAAAACCTCGAGTTAAAGTGGCGATTTTAAACACCGAATATCTCGATTACCAGACGGTGAAACCTTCTCAAATTTTTGACACATTATAATACGACGCTCAAGAAGATTGACGCAAAATTTCAAAAAATGATCTTGGATAAATTGTATTTGATCATTTTGCCGTTACTTTTTATATATTATTACGATTATGGCGATAGAACCTCGTTAAAAAAAAAAAGGTTACCTGAAAATAACTGGTGTATGACCTGGCACTGAAAAATAAGGATTTCCTCCTCTCGCTTGTCCACTACCGTCATCTCCGTTTCCGTCATTCTCGTCGTCAGCTGGCAAAGGTCTCGACCAATGTTCCAACAAGGCTTGGAGCAAGAGATTTCCATAATTCACTATAACCGAATCATATAAATTTTATAATAAACTTTATAAACAATTTTTCTATTATACTAAACTTTGATAGCTCAAGTGTTTGCCCAAACTTCTAGGAATATCGAAAAACAGCAATTTTCTTGAGCTCCAACGATGCAAATTCAAAGACCAAAATTTTCAAATGATTCGTTACAAACGAATGGCTCGTATTACCTTTTTGATCGACGGAATCGTTTTCTGCTAATCCTGTATCTTTCGCCGATACCCAAGCCGAGAAACAATCATTTTCATCTTGACCCAGATGAATAGTCAACATCTACACATTGGACAAACGAATATTAAAAAAATAATCGAAATGAGTGTGTTTTCAATTTTGAAAACAAAGTCGAACGTCATAAAGTGTATAAATTGAATAAAATAAATACAACGAACCCCAGTTTTCAGATCGACGTTAAACCAATTTGGTACGAAAACCATTTTACTACGTTTTTTGATCTCCTGATCGAAATCAACGCGTCCGAGATCCTCGACCTTGCAGGCTTTCAGAACGTCGTAAAGGGCAACGTTCTCCTCAGTGTCTTTTGTCAATACGTGCCGCCTGTCGTTTAATATATGATAAAGCCTTATCGCCGGTCCTCCTTGTATTCTTTGCGTTGGTTCTGTGTTCCGAGGCGCGAGACCACCGTCCCCACCGCCTGCGCTGTCCACGCAATAATCTCCACTGCATTGCCAATCTTTTTGGGTTATACTCTAAAAAAGTGGCAATGAAAGAATTAAACGTGAATTTTTTTATCAAATATTGTGTTGATAAATTGAAAAAAAGAAAACAATGAACGGATAAATCAACATTATTTCACAACGAGGGTTAATAACAAAGCAAACTTGCCCAATTATTGATCGTGGATTCGCTAGTCGCGACCCAAATACTCGACTGATCCGGGGTCATCGTCATTTTCAATATCGGTGCAGATTCTTCGCAAATAACGGTGTAACGATCGGGATTTCTAAGCTCCGTCATTATTACTCTTTTGTCCCTACCGCCCGAGATTACGTGGCTGAAAGTGTCTGTCGCCTGAAAAATTAAATTATAAACTCTCACGCAACTCAACGAGGGGTTATAGGCAAGGATCAAGAATTTTTGAACATGGAAAGCAATTATTCAACTTTAGGAGGTCCGAGCGTTTGTTATGCGTTCGATAAATTCCAAGTTTAATTGTTGAAAATTCGTATGAATCTTCTTGAAAATCATACTCGACTGTGGGTCAAATTTGAGCAAAATATCGTCTTTTTTCGTAACTTCCCATCAGACCTCGTGTTAAAGTTGCGATTTTAAACACTGAATATCTCGATTACCAGACCCTGAAACTTTCTCGAATTTTTGACACATTATAATACGACGCTCAAGAAGATTCACGCAAAATTTCAAAAAATGATCTTGTAAAAATTGCATTTGATCATTTTACCGATACTTTGTATATATTTTTATGATTATGGCGATCAACCTCGTTAATATACAATTTCACAATGATAAAAATAAATAATCAAAGAGGAAATAACACCATTTGGCAAAACTACTCTACCGATAATTTCGAATTAGTAGATTAATGTTATTTTAGTCTCACCAGCAATGCCCAAACGCCTTCCGTGTGTATTCGGAATGTCTGTATGCACAATTGTTGTGACAATGACCACAGTTTGATCGTTCCATCGGAACTCGCCGACAAACATTGACTACCGTCTCTGTTAAGAACAAGTGCCTTTATGTTGTCAGCGTGTCCTCGAAGTTTCATTAATTTTCCACACGTTCTTGGATCCCATACGCGTAATACTTTTTCCGTGCTGCCGCTTACGATTATTGTGCCCGGAGGATTCATCGCTAAACTGTATATCGAATCCTTGTTTCCCGTCAGTGAGGAAGCTGTGAAAATAAACAATCATGCAGAAAGTAATGTTTCAATACCTCGTTTTAAAGTTGCGATTTTAAACACTAAACATCTCGATTAACAGACGGTGATTCAGGCAAAATTCCAAAAAATGATCTTGCAAAAATTGTATTTTATCATTTTGCCGTTACTTTTTATATATTATTATGATTATGACGATAAAACCTCGTCAAGTTATTACGACGTGGGCCCACGATCGTTCTTTTTATTGTAAAATCAGCAATTTACTTGTGACTGTGTTATTGCTAGCTGTCAGTGCCGTTAGAGTGTTGATGTCCCATAAGAAAATAGCTCTGTCCAGGCCGGCACTAGCCACTTGTTCTCTGTCTTTGCCGTAGGCCAAAGCCTTTACGTAATCTTGATGCGTTCTCAATGTCGACATGCAAAATCCTTTATGAGCATTCCACACTTTGACCGTTGTATCGGAACTTGCGGATATGACTGCAAAACAAAAAGTTACTTGCAAATAATGAAGGAAATCCAAATTTTGGGCAATAAACTTTGGAGATAGGAGTTTTTTGTGCTGGTCGTTGGAAGCAATCCATTAAATAACATCGAATAAATCCATAAACTTTGAAACCATCGACAAAATTTGATTCTTCTACGTTTTGTTTTAATGGAGAACTTAAAAGACTCACCATTTTTTCCTCCGCAGCAGAGGACAATATCGTTGACCCAGTCCGTGTGATGTTCCATGGACTGAATATAAGGTTCTTTTATATTTTTGCAATTCCATATTCTTATGATGCTGTCTCTGCCGGCGGAATAAAGCCTGTGCAAGGCAGGATCGTACTGCAACGAATTAACACCCGCTCTGTGTCTTCTCTCCACTTCGTCTCGTATCACCATGGAAACCTTAAAAAAAAATCCAAACGAAGGTTTTCTTAATTTGTGATTATTCTTGGAAAAATGTTAAACACTGTTGGCCAATGAATGAGAAATTTGCACCGAGTTCGTACGATTTTTATTGAGAAAAAAAAACTCGAGATGTTGAATTACTTGAAAAAACTTTAGGAAGTGATTCCTCAGGAATTAACTTCGTGAGGAATTGTTTCAACCAACACATCGAAGAAAAACATTGGTAACAGCCGAATTTATCGTCGAAAAAGAATTTTGACATTTTCACGATGTTTCAGTGGTTCGTCCGAAAATAAATAGATTAACGATTTTTTTAAGAACAGCGTACATTATAAATGACATGGAGCACGAATGTGTGGAAATAGGTGACCAGGCTGGGATGGAATAGAAATTAAATAAAAGTCATTTTTTTCGTCGTTAATATTGTCCGCCAACACTAAAACGTACCTGCACTTTCTTGCGAGCATTTTGACCACCTGTCTTGTGAGCTGCCATTATTGCCTTGCCCGAATTAATTTACGTTCTTGGATACGTATTTCCACGGATTTTTTAAGCCAATTTTTATAATCGACAATCACAAATTTTATTTATTTATATGTACGAGTGTGAGTGTGTGAATGTGTATGTGGTGTGTGTACGAAAAGGGCGAAGAGGGGCTAGGCGACGCGCGTTTTACATCTCAACGCGTGTGGGCCACGTCCGAGGAACCTCATCGTCGTAATCCTTCGGTAAAAAAACACTCTGGGTTCGTACACTCAATATTCACAACAACAAAAACACGAATTGCGGTCTAGTTTTTCTTCTCCTTCTCATTCGATCACATACCGGGCGAAGGCCATTCGACGTGTGTTACGACGACGAACGGACAAACAACGACGAAAAAAAGACCGATTGTCTCTTTCCAAATCGTGCGCGACGAGAGAACCAACTGCTCCGCGTATTTGTTGTTTTCGCGCACTCGTACCAATTACAATGTTGTTTTAACTCGACTGTCTTTTCTGCTTTTTGTTTTAAATTACAATAGTTATACGATGCACCAACAAAAGAGGGCAACAAAACAAATGAAACTTTGCTGGTGCAAGGAGGCTGCTGCACTAACGACCGGGAAATTGTTGTCATTTTTTTTTCTTTCTCTATTATTTCCAATCGAGAGCGCCATCTAGAACGAACATTTACCGACCGAGCATTTGCCCAGTTGAACAGATTTAACAGTCTCTATTTTTGTTTATTATCGCCATTGTTTGGGCATTGTTTAGGCATAATTTAATGATTAATATTTCTCTTAATGATAATGAAAAATGATGCTTGGAATTAATATTAATGAAAAGAATATACATAAAAAGTAAACATTCAGAAAATCACGCGAATATTATGGCAAAGCCGTGTATATATTATTTCAGTCGATAAAAGTCAATACATATGAACAAAAGTTGTGATAAAACCAATGATTCCGGAAAGGGATCTAAAAGACCTTTGCTAATTGGAAACGTAACATCCTCTTTTTAAGGCAGTGCTTAGTAGTACGAATAGTGGGATTCCTCGTGAGAATGACTGAGTTTCTCGTGTGCGTGGGCCGCGGCGTGTGCGGCTTTGGCATGAGCGACTTCGGGGGTGTCGACGACGCGTCCGTCAGCGCCGAGGGGTGCAGCAGGTACGAGCTTGGCATAAGCGACGGGTGCAACGACATGGTGGACTGGGAGAGCTGCTTGGTAAGAAACGTGGCTAGTGGCAACTGGCTCGCTAGCGTAAACTTTGGTATGATAAGCGGTGAGTACGGCGGGGGCAGCATGTACGTCATGGGCGTAATGATGAGACTCATGGTCTGCAGATTTGGCAGCTTCGTGGGCAAGGGCAACTTTCTCGTTGACTTGAGCAGCATGGTGTTCAGCTTTGGCATGAGCTACTTCGGGAGTGTCAACGACACGACCGTCGTGACCGAGAGGTGCAGCAGGCACGAGTTTCACGTGAACGCTGGGGGCTGCGTAGACCAATTGGGCAGCAGCATGGGCAAAATCGTGCGAATGTTCCAGGTGAACATGAGGCTTGGCGAATGCCACGGCTGCTACTGCAGATAAAACAATCTACGAAGAAAAGTAAACCAGATCGTCAAAAAATGATAATTGCGTATTTGAAATGCATTATAATAACAATGGAGTGTTTTTCAACTCGATATGTTTACAGTATTCTACCATTTAATTTGATTCGATCAAACTTACGAAGAATTTCATGATGATTATTGTCCTCTTAGCGCTGCTCAATGGTACTCGCTATGACTGGCGATTGTATGTTCGATCAATCTAATTTCGTCTATATATACCCAACATGTAGCCCGAAAACCTGTGTACTGACCCCCAAAATCTCAATTTTTAGGCACTTTTGGGGATCTCGTTTGTGCCACGTGAATAACGTGGGGAGAAATTAGTTACTCTCGATTGCTCTCGAATCATGTCATGTAAACAAGAGAGAGAGCTAGACTTCAAATGGAAAAGAGGGGAGAGAGAAAACGGTGTAGAAAGCATTTGTCGTTGTTACAATAATCGTATCACTTGTCCTTGTCATAAGAAATGTCTTGATTACATTAACATGTTCCTCCATCACACAATCTTTGCTGGGCTTCAAGTTTAATCAATATACAGATTGACTACATTATCCAGCTCGTGACTTAGAAAGGTATTCCCTGATCTCGAATTACCGAGTTTCGTAATCTCGTGGAATAACTGGACGTCAGTCAATTCCGAATTCATCAAAACCTCGATTCTCTAATATTTAATATTCAATCTTAAGTTATGCAGCTATCTCGATCGAGATACACATTTCATGGCGCAATGCATCACTGTTGCGTGATCCAAATATATCACCGAATACAATCCACTTACGTCTTGTTAAATTTACATGAACCGACAGTAGCCTAGGGGCCCTATGGACTCACATGGACCAATCTTTCATCGCGGTCAATATCAAATGAATTTTAAATGAAATAAATTTAAATTCAATTTTTCTATTGCACATAAACGATCTACTTTTCATTTTTTCTAATATTTCTTCACTGTCATTAAGAATTTAATGGATTCAAGGCGATTTATCAGTTGCAGGAGTGGGGGGTCGATAACTGAAAAGTGGAAACACGTTTTTCTCGGATACGCTTGATATTTAAAGAAAAATGAGAGTTACACGTTGTTCTCTTTTAATGACAGAATAACGTGTATTTCTTATTTTCCTTCAAATATCAAGCGTGTCCAAGAACAACGTGTATCTACTTTTTTACCGACCTGGAGACTGACAGATCACCTGAGACTATGAGACACGATATTATCGAGGGTTACCCTGCGATGTAATGAATCACAGCTTCTCAATTTCACCGCTGGGCGGCTTAAACCTCTTCGAAATTTCTTGTCAACAGTTGCTCAGCCTTGCGTTCCAACACATGAACAATACGAACAAGACGCGACGCGGATCTCAAAGAGTCAACAGTATTCATCGCAGTATCCTGCACTCGTGCACTCACAGTTTATCTCCGAATCACTATTGAAAATGATAGACATTGTATTTTGGAAGGGAAATGCATACGTGTGGCGTTCAGAAGGTAAATATGTAACGAAATATAAACAAATAGCACAATTTTTATCAAATAAAAGGAGTTGAAAGCAGAAAAAGAATGTTTTTGAGTAGTTATCATTTGGGAAAAAATGTTCCATCGTTTGTTTAAGACTGGTTGACGTTGCGGAGAGACCACAGAATAATAGGAGAGTTAATTGGTTGTTTAACCAAAAAATCGCGTCAAGATGTTCTTCACGGTTTACCGCTGATGCTCTTGCCCGAAGAGGCGACTTTATTGCTGGAAAAAAAAATTGCTCGGCTGGTGAGTTACCCTGTTATGCACCAAAAACCCAGCTACTCTTTAACAAAAATGGTTGAGGAATACAGGGAGAAGCTGTATATCGGTCAGCAAGAATGTTTACGGCAGGAACGCAGGCGTCAGGTACACAATTTTCAATGCAAATTCAAGTTATTCAAATATTTAGAGCAAGCGTCTTAAGAACTAACATGGTTTCTATCAGCTGGAAAAAATAATGGACAAAATAGTGGAGGGCAAAAAAAGGAAGATACTGGGAATCCAGACGGCAAAGAAAAAATTGAAAAAACCTTTGCCGGAGGAGACTCGAGAAGCTCTCAACAATATCGAAATCGACAGAGAGCTCCTGATGTCCGAGGAATTGGCCAAATTACCAAAACTTGAGAGAAGCGAAGCTCTTGTACAAACTCACACAGGCAAGAAACAAATAAAAAATGAAATCAATGTTCCATTCGTCAGGAAAAATTAAATGTTTCCCTTAGTCCAGACTCGTTGGATGTAAAGGATCTCATGAATAGCAAAATTGCCATGTCTTAACGAGGTTCTATCGCCATAATCATAATAATATTTACAAAGTAACAGCAAAATGATGAAATACCATTTTTCCAAGATAATTTTTTGAAGTTTTGCGTGAATCTTCTTGAGCGTCGTATTATAATGTGTAAAAAATTTGCAAAGGTTTCACCGTCTGGTAATCGAGATATTGAGTGTTTAAAATCGCAACTTTAACACGAGGTCTTATGGGAAGTTACGAAAAAAGACGATATTTTACAACAAATAACTCGATTTCTAAACGGTCAAACTTCCTCAAATTTGACCCACAGTTGAGTATGATCGTTGAGAAGATTCATACGAATTTTGAACGATTCAATTTGGAATTTATCGAACGCATGAGAAACGATCGAACCTCTTTAAGTATTTCATGAGCTCCAAGGGTGAAATTTGATTTATTTAAAATTACAGGTTATCCTTGGTTAAGGGAATGCGATATAGAACCCGCCCAGTGGCCTTACCCTAAGACGTTCAACGAAGTTTTGAGATACCAGACCTACAAGAATCTGTGGGAGAAAGGATTTTACGTGTCTAGTGGGGAAAAGTTTGGAGGAGATTTTCTAGTCTATCCGGGTAAGAAAAAATTGGAGGAACTGGGTGAAAAATATTTGACAAAGAACGTCAAGGCATTGAATCTTAAACTATTTTCAGGCGATCCCATAATGTTCCATTCGCATTTCATAGTCGAGTGCAAACACAAGGACAAAGATATATCGATTGCAGAATTGGCAGGACAGTGTAGAGTCGCTTGCCACGTGAGGAAGACGCAAGTGTTTGCAACTTTCGAGGACGAAGATCAAACCAAAATAAAGTATCAATCTTTCCAGTGGGCAGAGTCCAACATGTTTTCGCCAATTTAAATCACGTTTCACGACTGCCTTGATTCTCATATTTTTTTCAGAATTTGTAATCTTTATTATGAACTAATAAAATGAAATTAAAGAAAAAACCATTGTTGCTATCGATCGATCAAACCAAGTCTTTGAGGATAAACCTGGTGTGTTGTTTTTCTGGTATTACGTTGAAATATTTCTTGTAGATTGTCTGGCCTTCTCTTCCGGAGTAGTTTCTTTGAATCCAACTGTGATCCCAATTGGGATCTGCTTTTTCACAAGTTATTACCACTTTGCCTTTTTCCATGGCCCACAGGGTCGCGTTCCGACCAAATCCGACCTTTTGAGTAAAAAAAACATGGCGTTTGCTAAACCTCAAAATATTTTCATTTGATACTCTTAAGTATGAATCATCCTTACATGGAGTCCGGGATGAAATCTTGGTCTCAATTGAGTAACAAGAATACGACCCGGCTGGACTTTCGCGCCGTCCTGAACTTTCCAACCCCGATGTTTTGGTCTCGGATGTCCAGGCTTTATTCTTGTACTCGTACCTGACTTTTTTGCGGCGTAACGCACGAATGCTGTGTTCGAAAAACATTGTACTCTTAATTACGATTTAATTTTATTCGCTGTTGAATCTTTTATTTTTACACGAATCTACAGCAGGTCGTTCGAAAAAATTCATTTCTTTGAAATGAACTTCGTCCAAAGATTTCGACACTTGATTTTATTTTATGTTTGAATTCGAAGAAAATTAGAACGAAAGATTTAAAGGTTATTTCGAATCGTAACCTAGAATAATTGATCATCTTACCAAGACTCGAGGTTGCTGGGCTTACAAGAGCCTGTCGAGCACACTTCAATGAAGAAGTCAACAAATTATTCAACAATGACATATTTCAGTTGATTATTGTCAATTTATTCTCGTCCCGATACTGCAAATCGCAAATTTGATCTGAACCCGCAGCATGAAAAAATTGAGCTAAAAGCAGACGGCCACCAGCTGATTTCTACAGCCTTACCGGCGGCAGGTCAAATCATCGGTTCGTGAAACAACTGAACGTTGTAACATTATTTTATTATTCAAAAGTGACAAATCAACAATCGTATTATTATGACATCATTGTTTTAACATTGATATTTTTAATGCAAACAAAGATTGTCTAGGGATTTTGACGTTTTCGCACGAATCGCAACAATCCAATATGGCGGTCGAAAAGAAACATGGCCTCCCTGTGGCCAGCAATAGCGAGTGAGATGATATAATTTTCGCAATATTCATCGCATTTATGCCAACTGTGGCCTAATTGAACAATTTAAAATGTGCAGAAGAATATGTTCTACGTTGAAAATAATTGAACTCCTGAACGGATTGTTTTTTCGTGCTTCCGAGACGCTAATTTTCGACCGCCAACCAAGATAAAGTTTTTGACACTTCAGTGTTGTTTGTTGATGCGTGACAAGAACTCGTGACAAACGAGATTTCAAAATGTTGTCGAGAAAGAACAAAGATTTGCGAACGATAAAGGAGGGTGTCGTTGGGAAATATGTCAAAAAAGAAACCCCTCCAGAAATGCCCAGTAAGTTTCGACAAACCTGTCAAAATATATGGTTTCAAATTCTCGAATTTTTTTTTTCTCATTATTGTGTAATCGAAAAAGTAGGAACCACTTCTGTCAAAGAGCCAATAAAAAATGTGCCAATTTCGAGTTTGAACTTTCGTGTTTTTTTCAGTAATCAATGTTTGGACGACAGAACCCAATAGGAGGACAAGGAGACGCAACAATCAACAAACTTTACCGCCGTCCTTGGTAGGTTGACCATTTCACAATTGTTTTTTTGGGCTTCAAATCTATTGGAAAAAATTTTCAGCCAGTTCCACAGCAACCGAGTATGGTTCAAAAATTTGGAAATACAAAAACTACTATGAGCGCAGTGGGACTGGGCAGTCACGAGGGAAAATATACCCCCAACAGTTCTGTACCTGATCTTGCTCAGAGGTAACTTCCTTTTTAACTTGAATGTCATTTTTTTATTTTGCTATCTTGGAAAAATACAAACGTACAAACTATAGTTTTTATATTAATTATCTTTTTAATCATTTATCAAAGCACAAGAACCTGGCAGTGCTGATTTGGTCGGTAAACCCCATTAACGAAACCTTTTAAGTGTCATTTAGGAAAAATGAACAGACTTTAGACTTTTGAGAGACTTTATGTATCAGGAGAAATAATTACAGACTTTGGTATTGAGTACAACAAAAATGTTCAAGGATAAAAAGAAAATTGTTCTATTCCGATAATGTTACCAGTGTATCCAGTCAATTTTTCCATCCTTGAAAATATTTGGAAGGGAAATGCTAAAGATCTGGTGTACGATTGAAATTTTTTGGTGCGAATCATGATTTTCTAAGATCTACAAAATTTATAGTAAAAATAGCTTCTGATAAGAAAAAATTAAAAGCAGATTTAGAAGAATAAATACAAGATAAATATAAATATCATGAATACGAAATATTTCTTATGCTTCTATAAATAAGTTGATCGCGAATTTGAATTCAGTCCCAAGCTATGGAATGAAGTTGAAAAAATAAATTTAAGGGTGAAGATGAATTCTGTGATAATAAAATTTTAAAAGATTAAAAAAATGACTAATTATTGGAATTGACAGATTTGCCAGCCTTTCTGTAAACTCGGGCCACGGCGAAGGTGCAATATCGCGAACAGCAACGCCAACGTATCATCCTGGTTTATCACCGGCGATATCACACACGTACGTGAATCAATACGCTGGTTCGGAGTATCATTTGGATCGTGTGCAAACGCCTCAATTGCCTTACATGCCTTTCGAGGTGGACGGTGCTTACGAAGAATTCAATCAAGTTGTACCATATCGTCAAAACCCCGTTTATAGTCGAAGTCAATCGGAGCGATCGAGCTCGCGCAGTGAACAACCCGAGGAGCTTCCTCTGCCACCCGGATGGTCGGTAGATTTTACTTTAAGGGGCAGAAAGTATTACATAGATCACAACACCAAAACAACACACTGGTCTCATCCTTTGGAAAAAGAAGGTTTACCCACTGGGTGGGAAAGAATTGAATCCCCCGAGTATGGAGTTTACTACGTCAAGTAAGTATGGCTGAAAAAAAAAACTAGAATTTAGAAAAACTCTATTCATACAGTTTATGAACAACTTCGTGTCAAAAAACAAAATTTCCTATCATTTTTCGGAAAAACCGCACTTCTAAGTGTTTACCAAGATTTTAAAACATTTTATATCAATAAATAATCGAAAGATCACTCGTGAACCATTGGATCAATTTCGAAAAATCGCGAATCCGAGGCTCGAAAGAACGTTTCATTTTTCGAATCCATGTCCAAGCTCATAAATGGATCGTTCATTCAAAAATGTCGATAAATAAATAACAAACAAAAGATTGAGCGGTGGCTGGGACTCCAATTTTGACTGGAAAAAAAAGTTTGAATCCAATGGAGAGAACGAAATTAATAAAGATACCTATTCCGACGAATATTATTCACTGTAATTATCGAAAATGTTTTGTTCCTTTTTTTCAGTCACATCACTCGACAAGCCCAATACGAGCATCCCTGTTATCCGCTAGAGATGCAAGCGGTACGTGTTGTCTCGCCACCGAGACACACGCACTTTCATTCTCACAGTGTTCTCGTACCGGCCAATCCGTACCTCAATGAAGAAATTCCTCATTGGCTGTACGTTTACAGCAGAGCATCGATATCACTGGATCGTAAACTACGTTGGGAACTATTTCGTCTCCCTGAGCTCGATTGTTTCAATGCTATGCTCACGAGATTGTATAAACAGGAGCTTGAAGAAGTTGTGATGCGTTACGAGGAATACAGGTTTGTAGGAGGCTCGTGAAGTTCATTTAGAAGTTGCATTTTTCGTTTTCGCGAATCTCGAAGCACGATAAAAAGACGGGATTTATTTAGAAATAATTGTCGACATCCAACCGAAAAATATGTGGTTTCTGATGTTCTTTTTTCCTTACAGATCGGCTTTGTTGTGCGAAATGGAGCAAAGATTAAAGGAATTGAATCCCGAGGCCGGAACTTCCGCCGGTGCTGTTGCACTTCGACGATCGCTGCCGTGAGCTCACTTCGAAGGCCTTAAAACACACAAACCCTCGAAATTCGAGCTTGTCTGATTATAGTGTTTTTTGTGACTGACTAGGAATTGTTCCTCGACCACACTGTGACCTTTTGTCGCCGCTGTTTAACGTTATTGTATTCTAGTATTATACAAACATATATTTTATGACGTTGACAGCATGACAGCTTGGCTGTAATGAGAGTTAAGGTGATTTATCAGTCGATTCGTCGGTAAATATCTTGCTGCAGGTTTTACTCGAAAGGACTTTACGTTTAAAGAAAAAAAATAAGTTACGCGCGTTTATCTTTTCTTCAAAGAACCATGTGTAACTTTTATTCTCTCGAAAAATCGAAAACCTCCGAGAAAAACGTGGATTTGCTTTTTTTTTATCACTCTCCGGTCGCGAAACTGATGAATCACCTTAACGACGTGTCGTGGCATTTTGATCGGCCTTATCGGATATTTACGAATGGAAAAATCTGAAAAATTCCATCGATTCTCGTGTATGAGGGTTCGTAGAAGCATTAATTGTGTCAAATTCAAGCTCTCGACAGCTTTATTCATTCCAACTTAACAGTACAAAAGAGGATCCGAAAATGGAGCAAACTTTTGCAGTTTTCCAGAGCAATATGCCAAAAAGCCTCGTCGGTGCTTTGAAAATGCCACAACACGAACTTCTCCTAATTTTTAATCTGACAGATAAAAAAGTCTAGAGACGCGGCAACGATTTGACGCCAAGAATAAAAAAATCAAAGTGTTTAAACGGTGAAAGCAAATCTCGCACCGCGATTTGGCTCTTTTTCGATGCGCTCCGTGAATATAATACCAGAATACTTTAGACGAAGCTTATACATTTGATTGCAATGAGTTTAACGTGACGACTATTTTTTATATCATTATATACATCTGTCTTGTTATAAATAGTATTTTTATTATCCTCCGACCGAGAAACTGTGTCGAGTTGGAAAATGGAAGGAAACAAAGATG
Organism: Campoletis sonorensis; assembly: GCA_013761285.1. Lineage (NCBI taxonomy): Eukaryota > Metazoa > Arthropoda > Insecta > Hymenoptera > Ichneumonidae > Campoletis > Campoletis sonorensis. The sequence goes on from JACEOJ010000179.1 coordinate 56,747, forward strand.
AAAATGAGGTGAAAATATAAAACTACGAATTTGATATTAAAACGATCTAAAGACTGCCAGTTTCTTCGACCAGAAGCTCCAGATCTTCATTCGGCAACGTTTTTTCCTGATTTTTAGAGACGTCTACTCGCTTTCCCGGTATTCTCTCTTCGCGTGCTGGATTGTCGAATTCTTCGACCAATTTGAAACCTTTATAGACATAAACTTTCCCTTCTCCAAGGCCCATCGTTCTGGAGTAATATTGGCCTGCGAACGAGAACATTTCGATTGAAGCATTAAACGCCATTTTTATTCAAATCGACTAATCATCGCTGTGAAAATATAAAAGTACGAAATTAGAGTAAAATTCGATTTGATACCGGCGCTCTCCATTTCATCGATTTTGGGTGGAAGGGCTTCTTTCGTCCATTTATATATCGCCAGTCCGAAAAGGTTCCACGCGATTAGAAAATACAATGCCGAGAAACGATTTCTCATTTTTCTCGCATATTCCGGATCTATCGGCTTCATATTTTTCCGAATGAATTTACGCCAAAACGCCATTTTGCAAAACCTGAATGATTTTTTCAATTAAAACATCATTGCGATCAATGGGATTTTTAACGCTTTAAAAAATTAATGCATTACTTACTATTCGAGTACGAGATAATTTAAAATATTTATCAACACTCAACAATCGTTCTGCTGTCGATCCGACGTCACACGTGTATTACGGGTCGGTATAGTAGGCAATCACGCTCGTGACTATGATGAAAAAATGTTTCATAACCATGCCGGTGTGATTGTCGCTGAAACGTTCACACGACTTTCAATCGTCTTTTGAACGTTAAGGTCGTTGAATCGATGCCACGAAGAATGTCGGGGATGTAAATTAACTCTCGCTCAACAGGATTTATTCTAATTATTACGAAATCACCGGGGAACGAAAACTTGTTTTCTAATCGTTATTCCTGTTTTTTAACTCCACACTAAACTCTACACTGTTGCCAGGCCGCCATTGGCCGCTGATAGGCCGATGCTCGGACGATGCTGCTCTCTTACGAATGATGCGGTCTTCGCACGAACTCACCTCAAAATACTGACACCCGTTTTTTCAGTAACGTCTCTATTCCCGTAACTTCATTAAAGTAACATATTTTTCATAGCCGGAATAAATGAATAAATAATTTCGTATTGTAATCAGCGACGTAATAGTCCCAATGAGCAAATTCCTTAACAGCTGGCTTTTTGTCCAGCAATGTCAATGAAATATCTGTCATATTCATCATTTTTATCATCCACAAAACATGTTTTAAATACTGTTTATCAGGCTTGTGTGACTGCTATTTATTGGGAAAAATTATAATATTGAAATAAATTGCATATTGGTATAAAAAGAATACGAAATTATATAATACATATGCACAAAAACTGAATTCAATTCAAATCGCTGTGAACTTCGATATCGTTGTTGATAAACGTGTACAAAAAATGTATAGATACGGGTTTTTTTTATAAACTAATTTTTAGCAAAACGTTGCTCCATTCGATTGTACAAATTTTCTATCTCGTCGAAGGATTCGAAGCAAATGTATTACAAGAATGAAGAATCTTTAAACAATCCGTGATAAGATCTTATCGGAGATGAAGAAGGCATGAAAATAAAAAAAACAGCCCAGGGTTCTGACGATAGAATCTGACGTTACTGAGTCTGTCGGCGTTAGGACGATAGGTGGATTAGCGATTGGCCATCCCCGTCCCTTCTTCAGCTCGAAAGCGCATATAGCGTACTAACATACCCCACGTCTCGTCGAGTTGGAGTGGGAAGTCTGGCTATCGAATAAAAGGTGGTAGGAGTAACGAATTTCGCGCGTTGAAACCCCACTATCCCAAATAATATTTAGTCGAATAAAAAATACATATATCGAAAGAGTGTATCGCCGTAGTGAGATAAAAGGCTGCGAGTCCGGTTGGTTTAATATATAAAAGGCGAAAATTCGTTTTAAATACGAACGAAATGTCGGTTATGGGCAAGGTGAGTGAACTAAATCTTGCTAACAAAAAACATGACAATTTTTTCCCCCCGTTATCACGTATTATCACAAAGCCGGCTTCGTGTTCAACCCTTTCGCCGGGTAGCGAGCTTTTCTCTCTCGTCCTTGGATAAACGTTGAAATCCGATGAATAACAGCGATTGCTATCATTTGGTTTCTCGAGTTTATATCGTGTCATAATAAATCATTTCGAACATTAAACAATTATACTTAATAGTGTTTCTATACATTCTGACTGTATTCGTGGCGCGATTTGCCCCGAGCGTGGAACTTTTTATCGCGTTTGTCGCGACTAATTAAATAACAATCCACAGTTTTTGGTCAAAATAAAATCATTTTTCATCCAAAATGACGTTTTTTAAGTTCATTTCTTATCAACAGCCTGTCCTTTACTCCTATTGGCGGAGCTCTTGTTCTTGGAGAGTGCGAATCGGTGAGTTCAATATTTTTATTTATTTATTAATATTCGCATAAACATATTCATCAAATTTTCGTATTTTTAGCACTTAATTTAAAAGAGATCCCTTACGACATCAAACCTGTAAGTTTGGTGAAGGGCGGTGGAGAACAACACTGTAACGAGTTCAGGGAAGTAAATCCAATGGAACAAGTCCCTGCGCTTCACATCGACAATCACACGCTGATAGAATCTGTGAGTGTAATTTTTTATCAGGATTTTTATCCCGAGGCAATGGCTTCGAAAAAAAACAAAAAAAATCCCTTTATATTTGAATAATTAATGATCGACGACAGTAATTGCATGAAATTGTCCTAAAAATTATCGATTCAATAATTCTACCCAAATTATAAAAACTGGATAATAATGTTCATTAAAAAAATGGTCAATGATAAAAAACGATAAGATATTTTACTTAAAAAATTTCAGTTAAATATCTTACAATACTTGGAAGAGACGAGGCCCCATCGTCCTTTGATGCCCGCCGATCCGGTAAAAAGAGCCAGAGTCAGAGAGATTTGCGAAGTTATAGCGAGCGGCATTCAACCTCTCCAAAATTTAGTAGTTTTGATATACGTCGGCGAAGAGAGAAAAAAAGAGTGGGCCCAACATTGGATTACTCGAGGATTCACAGGTACGCATAAATACGCTTAATATTTAAATAATTTATCCAAAACAATATGTATCTCAATAATAACACGGTCTTCAGTATTTTTTCTTGTTTTTTTTTCACATTCATTAATTCTACTTGCGTTTACGAACACACACACTCATTTTATTCATCTAAACAGAGCTTCCAAACCCCAAAAGCCAAGAAAAGTTACGTACATTGTTTTTTTTTGCCCAATATTCTGAAAGTGACTTTTTTACGTCGCGAAAACACACAAATCGTCTTTTTCACAGTACGTAAATTTATTTTAGAAAAATTATCATTTATTTTCGATTTTTTTAAATTTATTTTAGAAAAAATATCGATTTGAAAATGGCCTAGGAATAAAAATCTGTAAAAATTTGTTGTTGGGTAAGAGAAAAACGTTGATGAAACGTGTTTTTTATTCATTTATTTACAGCGGTAGAAAAACTCTTGTCGTCCAGCGCCGGAAAATATTGCGTAGGTGATGACATAACTCTCGCGGATTGTTGTCTGGTTCCACAAATCTTCAACGCCCGAAGGTTTCACGTGGACCTTCGACCATTTCCAACAATATTGAGAGTCGATCGTCATTTGGAAAATCATCCGGCATTTACGGCGGCTCATCCTAATAACCAGCCCGATTGTCCACCGGAAGCGACCAAGTAGCAAGCAAGGCAGACCACCCTCTTTCTTTTCTAAGCTCTCTTAGAAAGGAGTGTGAAGTGGGGTGGTCCAGATACTTGTAGTGGTGGTTCGATAGCGATACCGGGTGAAACGGTTTCTATTTTATTGTTTAAACTTTTTTTCATTTTTTTAATAAAACATTTTTTTACTAGTAACGGAAAGAAGTCGAGGATTCACAGACACTATATATTTAGATACGAACTAGAATATACTTTCCTTTAGAAAAGAAAAGAAGAAGAAAAAAAAACAAAAAATAATAAGATGGGAATAGCAATAGAGAATAGAACGAGTGAGTTTTTCTTCATTTTCAATTCAAAAAAAACTTTCAATCTCACTTTTTCACCTCCTATCGCTGGAGACTCGCGATCGAGTGATGAAATGGTTAAGTTTCGATGAGAAAAACGAAAAAAAAAATAACAAATTGGTGTTACACTTTACGTCGTCGAAATGCAACTTGAATTCTTTTATTTCTTCTATTTTTTGATTGTGCATCTTCCATGATTGTCAACATTTTGCGAACTTTCAACAAAATGGGCATCTCTAACGGAGACAAAAGACGAGTTTAACCAACTTGACGAAGGTCGATAATTTCGTTGCATTCCAACGATGCAAACTTTAATATCATAAAAACAATAACTTCTTACTTTTCTCGTCGATTTTTCGCAACAGCAATATAACCATTTTCGAGCTGATTAAACTTAGGTGTTAGAAATGTTGGCCTATTTTATAATTTTGTTATGTTTTCTATCATTACTTTTTAACTCCAAGCCCCTTTCTTTGTTTTTCTTTATACTGTAGAATTGATTATCAAAATTGTGTCACCGTATATTGTATAAATACTTATCAAGGTATTTTATAACGATTTATTGACCTAATATTAATAGGGCTGTTGTCTTCAATCAAAAGTTTACTTTTTATATCGAGAGCGAGAGAGAGAGTTAGGCGGGAAAGAAATAACGAAACAAATGATATAATTTTTTTATCATCTTTATCGAATTTAGCGACGTTTTAGTCTTTTTAAGGCCGTTTTATTATTATTATTATTATTATTATTATTATTATTATTATTATTATTACTATACTTTTTTTACTTAGACTAAAGGGGGCCGGGATAAAAGAAAACCGATTTGTGTGCTGAAAAGATAAAAACTTGGTTGATAAAAAATCATGAATAAAAACGAAAACACGAATCGATGCCAACTGCTCAAACCACAAGTCTCCGTATTTATGCAGGATTACGTATGGAAAGTACAAAAGACCTTTTTTTTCGAAAACATAACGACAAATGAAAAAACTGCACAAAAAAAACGAATTCCTTTGATTAATTCGGCTGCACGCGCTGCTGCTGCTGCTGCGATCGTCAATTTTTCTCTCAAACATGTTTACGTTTTGCAAATGAATCGAACGGATTTATATCTTTCTTGTAAAAAAAAAGATTGTTTTCTGATCGATTAATTTTCTGAATCGATGCGAAAATACTGCCAGCTTTCCAGTCGTGGAAAAAAAAATGAAAAAAACGAGGAAAAAGAGATTCGTTGTTTTAATGGACTTTCAATTGGCCGGAAAATCGTCGTTAACGTCCAACCAAATGATGGAGAATAAACAAAAGTCGCATATTTTAACGTACAAATAAAAAAACATTTACCCAGGTCACAGAATCGTCGCATTTAGATAATGTAAATAGGAAACCAGTATCTGATAAAATTGTCGCACACAAATGAGAAGTAAAAGAAGAAGAAAAAAAACAATAACAACCGGTGAATATTGAAAAATGACAAATGAACTGTTGAAAATACACGCAAGCATTGCACACACTAGTCTTAAGAGTATAAATGTCCAAAGTATCGAATACACTTTTCGTTCGTTACATCGAGTGAAGATTCTTGCTGGTATTCGTTTTTTTTTTTTTTTTATCTTCGTTTTATCACATTCCATTAAAATTTAGAGAAAGTCGTGAGATTTTTTAGTACGTAGAACGACTGAATCTTTAATTTATCGAGCTTGGAGGTCATTGACCTGCTTTACAACTTTACATCCGCCCAAAACTTTCGGAAACGGTATATTTGCTATTTGGGACTACATTTTTTTCACCATTGCTCAAAATATATTGCATTATTATTTTTTAACATAATATTGATACAAAAATTTGTACAAGAATCACTAGCTAAATCGTTTCAGCAAATTGAACGTTCATTTTCTCTTTTTAGATTGTTCTTCTTTTTTTTTATACTTGTAATTGTGATTTGACAAAATACCATAAACGTTTGCTGATTGTAATAATATTTTTAGCGGAAACATCTTGAACATTTTCTTCATTGCAGACCAATTAATTTGATTATTTTTTTTTTTTTTCACGAAAACACATTTGAAATTCCGTCGAGTTTTTGTAATCACGCAAATTTCATCTGAATCCAAACTCGTTGTCGTAAGAGCACGAGTAAAAAAATTGAAAGACGGTGTAAAAAAAGATTTTTAAAAGTCCATGGCGATTTAGTTCGACGGAATTAAGGAAAAATTCAAATGAAAATGAAATAATAGGAGAAACAAATATTTTCTTCAAATCGTGGTGACTCGTATTAGAATTTAGGAGCGTATGCGTAATATAAATAATGTAAGAATGCATGAGGGCTAGGAAGTGCGAATGTGGAGCATGTATATTAAAACAAAAAGAAAAAGCAAGAAAAACGAAAATAAGATAAACAAGAAGTAGTGATTATACTAAAAATAAATATAATTGAAACAAGATAAAATAAAAATGAAAACAACGTACGAGAAGTATGATAAACATAAATATTTTACAAGTGAAAATGATAATGTACGTTTATTGCTTAATAGAAGATAATAAATTCTGTGTCATAGTGAAAATAAAATTTGTCAATTATTCGATACTCACCTTTTTTAAAATGCTTTTTGACGTTCAAGCAGGCAGCAACGACAATGCAATTAATTTATTAACGAGGGAACCATAAAAAATAGTTCCAGGCTGTGGGGTCGTGAAAATATGATAAAACTTAAAATCTACGCTATCGCAACGACGACGTTCATCAATCTCAGTTCAATATTCGTATCAATAACTGTCTTTATTATTCTTTTTAAAATCATTTCATAAAAAAATACATTTACTTAATTATTGACTAGTAGCTTTGCTCGTGGGTTGAAAATGTTTGTTTTTTTTTGTCTTCTTCCTTGAAGTTCGTAACTAAAGCTCCAGTGGAATGTTGGATGAAGTAAAGAAAATATACGGTGTTTGTCGGTAGATCGATCGTGATTACGGTTCAACGAAAAATTATACAAAAATGAAGTTATTGTATTTACAGATTTTCTTGTCGTTCTAAATATGATGTCGTTGGTGGTTCGATATGTTGTTGTCACTTGACACAAATACCTCAAAATAAATATCACTATAACGACACTGATCCTTTGAGACAAATAACAAAACGAATTATTCGATCCTCTGACGTTCTAAAATAATATTACATATTAAATATACATATATTTACTCTCACAAACTTAATACCGATTCGCTTCCGCAAATCTTAATATCTTACACACGGAGGTTGAAGAACAACATTTGTACAATTTGATCAAAATGCAGGAAGGTTGAAACGAGTCAACGCTTTCTTACGCTCACTCTTTGTCAACTTATAATTATATTTTCATTATTATTATTATTACGTATGCGACCTTCCTGATTTCGACTTAACATCACATCGTTTAAAATCTATATTACAGCTTAATTGTACTTTCATAACGCCAAGTCTTTTTTTTTTATTTATTTTTCAGATCCAAAAATATTGATTGAAAAAAATCACATGACAATGAAATTCGATAACGTCATAACGATTAAAAAAACAAGTTATAGTCGTCGTTTTTTTGTTTATTGCTTTTTTTTTTTTCGAATGACGAAATAATGTTCGATTGATGGACCTCGTCGAGTGCGAAAAGAATTGTTCGCCCGAGTTTTCGATAATGTTTCTTTTTTCTCGTATACAAAAAATGGAAAAAAAATATATATACTCTTGATGGATATGGTAGATTGTTTTTTTTTTTTTCTTGCTGGTGGCATTTGGGGGTATTGTGAAATGAATAACAACGTAATGCATTTGATGAGCGATTGTTTATTATGCTCTTATGATCACTTGTCATACAGGTAACGATGCTTTCTCATGAATGAAAATAGTTAATATATTATATTTTTACTTTTATAATTATTTAACATTGAAAATGGAAAGAAGGAGAAAAAAAAACGAAAAGAAAAAAAACAAAAAAAAATCATACGTTCGAATGGATGAAAGAATATAACAATTCGGTGGAGATGCTAATAAATGTGAGGTGTGGATGGGGTGGTGAGGGTTAGAATGTATAGTAGATAATATAATAATTAGTTTAATTGTTGTTGTTGTTGTTTTTTTTTCTTCAATGGTAAATCCTTTTTCTCCTTTCATTCTTTCTCGTTTTTTTTTCCTTTTTTTTTCTTTTTCGTCATATCTCCGATAATAACTAAATTACCATACTCTCTAATTCGGATATAAATACATATATATATTTATAAATATATATATGTATCCATATAACAATATTCTGTGTCGTGTCTCGACTGACACACACGTCAGAGTGTTCGGGGGGCAAGGGATGATGACAGATGGAGGGGGAGGGAAGGATTTCGTGAATAATATACGTGGAGAATCTCTAAAAAATAAATATATGTATACATACATATGGTATATATGGGTTACGTATATACGCATATTTATATATACACAAATTATGTACCCGTTCGATAAATAAAAGGTATTACCTACAGCCTGGCAAGCCATGTGTGTGATGCATATACATATTTTTCATTTTTTTTTTTCTCTTTTGCCCAACACATGTCTATCGATTGAATTCGTTAAAAGGAAACAAAAAATATAATGATTTTTCATCAAATTTGATAATAATAACACGATAAATAGTGGATTGAAATCATTAAATTAGCGATAATAAAGGAAATTGTTTGTTTTTTTCTTTTTTTTTTTTTTTTTTTTTTTTTGGAGAATAGAGTTCACTTAGTCGATACACACGTCGCGCGGGGGGGATGTTTCGTTTATAATCGAAATATCGAACCTCTTGATTTCTTTTTCTCGTCATCTTGGCTAACACGATTTTTAATATTTATACTTTTTTTCCTATATATTTATTTATATATATGTTCGTACATATAAGAAATATATGTACATGTATGGGGCAAAAGACGCTTGTAGCTTTGGATTTGTGCCTCAAATAATGAATTAAAATGACTTTTCATTTATTTTGTTTGTTTGTTTGTACAATGCAATTATATAGTAGATGAATAACAGAAATAAAAATTGAACGAAAACGGTGAGATCGTGTAATCTCTTATTTCGCTCGAGGTTGCAGCTCGAAATTGCCGTCCAATTAGTTCATAATAAAATGGTACGTGTTAGAAAAACGAAGAAAAATGTATTTCTTCTATATTTTTGCTGTTTTCTTAATTTTTTTTTATTCTTTCAATGTTTTTATTTATTTATTTAGCGTGCTTCCGAGCTGACGAATGCGACAAAAGAGTAACAAATCTTCACCGATAACAATGATAATTATATAATGACAATAAAAGATGGCGTCTAAATCGTAAAGAAGCGAGCTGAAGCGAACTCTATTCTTGCTACCGATGGTTTGACACAACTTTGGAGATGATACATTTGTTTGTTTGTATTTTTTTAAATATTACTTTTATTTTTTCGTGACATATTCGTGACGTAACGTTTGTGGAGGGGGGCGTGTGTGTATGTATGATTGAGTTTTTCGCGAAAATTTACAAGGGATAAGTTCCGACAATAATATGTGAAAGCGAACGAAAAAAAAAAGAAAAAGAAAAACACGTTGTAAAAGAATAAGTTCGTGGTGAACGATAATGGAGTGTGTGAAACGAGGAAAAAAAAGAAAAAGAAAAACACGCGCCGGACACGGATGAGACGTTTTTTGTTTCTTGCACGTTTTTTTTTCTCTTAAAACTTACTATACTCTTTTTTGTTAACTTTTCTCTTTATAGCCAAAGGAATGTTAAGGTACAATACTCGATCGTACTTCACCAGTGACGAACGATCTCCTCTGGGTTCATTCATTTTACGCTCTCTCTCTCTCTCTCTCTCTCTCTCTCTCTCTCTCTCTCTTTCTCTCTTCCATTTTCTTTAACTAGTATTATAATTATAATAATTATTATTAATGTTACTATTATTTCTCTGTTTTTTCTTCATTTTGTTTTTCTATTATAACCTTTCGCAGCCAGCTGCGCTCGATCTCGACGGTGATATTTTATATACTCGTGAAAGTTTTAACCTCTAATTATGGGTGTATGTGTTATTTATTTCCTCTTAAAATCTTCTTCCGTGTGTTTCACTTGTTATTCACCTTTATCTTTTATGTTATTTTTCACTTATTCGATTTTTCTGTTTACTTTTAAATATCAATGTCGTTTTGTAAAATCGATCGTATATCAGTTGGGAACCCCCGGTGGTCGGGCTGTCACGCGTTTTATTACATAATTACGAACAATCTTTGCTATCCTGTGCATGAACATATACATACGTCATTTTATAAATATGTATATGTACAAACACTTACATCCAACGTGACGAGATAAAGCACACACGAGTTGTACGGAAAATTCCACCCGCTTGTTTTTCCCTTTGTTTTTCTATGTTGTTTTTTTTCTTTGTTTTCGTTCTGCAGTGCGTTTGACTATGATTTTTCATTTCAATGCGATCGATCGATGCTCGAATATACATATACTTCTTTTTTTTCTCTATCTTGCACCAGACGGAATCGTCCTTCAGAGTTATGTTGCGATTATCGCGACTATTATTCGGCTATTATAATTTTTCAAACCTGAAATACACATTTACGGATATATATAAATATATATATTCGTATATGCATACTTAGAGTCAACAAGGTACGTAAATATTCATCTTTATTCTCGACTTTCTACGTTGCGCTAAGATTTTCAATATCCTTTCACTTATTTATCTCAACGATTCGATTTTTGTAAATATCGAATTTTTTTATATATATATATATATATGTATGTATTTGTATGCCGAGATAATTAAAAGAAATCGACTTGTTTCTGCTTAGTTTTGCAACGAAAGATGTTATTGCTCGATGGGAAAAAATTAATCTTTCAAAATTTGGGCACATTTTAAAGAATTTTTGGATGAAGCTCGAGAGTGACTTTGTAAATAATTTTGTTGCGAATGATAATTACTTTTTTATTCAAGTATTTAGATTTTTTTTACAACACCGAAACGATTCGGGATTTTGATGTCGTGATTTTTCGCCGAAATGATGAAAAAATATCGAGGAGTCGCTCTCGGGAAGAAATATTTTTCAAAAACCCACGTTTTGGACGATTTATTTTTTCTGAGTTCGAGATAGCGTTGTACTCGCGATATCAGCAAAGAAAAAGTCGATTTTTTAAAATCATCTTCTTGTTTACGTTGATTTATATATATACATATATTTATTTTTTTTGCATGTTTATTATTATACCCAAAATAATTATACCGTTATTAACAATATCTAAACACTATTTAGCTCTCACTTCCGATGAAATAACATTACGTACAATATTTCTTTGTTTGTACAACCCTTCTGACCGTTTTGTTTGTTTTTTTTCCCCGTTTTTATGTCAATTTTTGCATTTTTTCTCTCGGTTTTTTTAATCATTCCTTCTGGTTATTCGATCGATCGAACATCGGTTTTTTTTTCGACCACGTGGGTTTTTTTTTCGTATCTTATGTCATTATTAGTGATGGAGGTGGTGGCGCTGGGGTCGTGATGAACGAAGAAACTCGCGTCGAATGATTGAAATATTTGATAAATTTACAACTTTGGGTCTTTTTTTTATAATTCAAAATTTATGAATTTTAGGCCCGAGCAATAATGAGTGGAAAATGCAGTGTTTTTTTTTCGAATCCACACACGCGACTCGTGGAAATTTAGAAATTAAAATACTGCGAGACTACAGCGCCACCCTCGCAGAGAATATTAAGTGTCGATGGAACATTGAATGTGTTTTTGTTGTTGTTTTATTTTCAAACTTTTATCTTTCCTTAATTCTCGAGTGCGTTTGACGTCTCCTTAAATTTTAATTCACAATGGGCGTGTTTCACGTAATTTAGCAATGCTCGAACGGCAGTTTCTATATTTTTCTACTCTTTGTTTGAAATTTTCATGAATCACTTTTTATAACATACTTAACAATGATTGAAAGTTATTTGCTCTCATTGAAATTTGACGTTCGAGCAGTGCCATTTATTTGTTTGTTTTTTTCGACGTCGAGTTGCCTCGGCGTTTTTTTTTCTAATGGATCGGTGCAATCATTAAGAATTAAAAAAAAACAACCACGCTTCGAAATGCCACGAAAAAATTGGAATAAAAAGCAACTACATTGGATTTCTGGTTTTCTAGAAATTACGAGAAATTAATTTCTCAACAAGGATTTTATGGTTGCTTTTTGTTCAACTGCAATCGTGGGGTTAGGGTATTTCGATGGTAAATTCTTGAATTTTTATTCCACGATGAATCGAAAAAATAGCTGCAAAACAATTGGAAATTATTTTACAAAAAATTTCCAGCCAAACTGCAATTGTTGCACCGATTCACTAGAGTTCCATACGTTTTAACAATTCGAGTGTCTCGCTCGTGTAATTCACCATTGATTTTTGTCTGCCTCTCGTAAGAGCAAATAGATTTTTAGTTTTTTTTTTTTTTCATTAAATCTCACTATTTTCATAAAGATAACGATTTCTGCATTTTCTCTCGGTCTATTGTCAATAGATACGATATAATAAATGTAAATCCGCGAAATGTTTCGAACCTTTCCCCGTGAACGATATAATATTTAATTTTTTTGTAATAAGTGTTTGCAATCTCTTGGAATAATTTTAAATGTTTAAGTGCGTTTTAGAATTGTCTTGGCCACCGATTGTGATGAAGTAATTTTGCGTTTTATTCACATATATGTTTATATATATTTATACGTTTCTCTATAGACTCGAAGTGATCAACAATATTTTCACGTGAACGTTTTGTTACATTTTTAAAAAGAGGAAATAATTGAGAACAAGTGAACTTCGACGTGGCTCTTTCTCTTCCCCTCTGGCCATTTATTTTCTTGTCTATTACGATATAGTTTATTATTTATCTGCTTTCTCTTTCCTATTATTTTTCTTTTCTCTTACGTTTACATGGCTAATACGTTCGTATTCATTAATCTCTGTCAAATAGCACCTATTTAACGTTACACATTAGTTTCTTTCTCGATCGCTCACCTCCGAGTTTCATTTTAACTCTCGTTTTCGCGTGAATTTCAATATTATCAACACTTCGAGGCTTTCATTCAACTTTAGTTATCGACTCGTCGAGTCTGAAGGAAATAATTATCGTCGGAAACGAGCAAAATTAGATGAAAAAAAAAATCAACATATATTTGACGTTCTGTTGAATTTTCATTTGTTTCTTCGTTCTTTATGGAAAACCGATTATTTTCGAGCCAAAGTTTCAAAGGAAAGTGATTAAAATGATTTTCTCTATTTTTTGTTATCGAAGAAAAGAATGTTTCCTCAATTTTGCTCATTTGTCTGGGGCTTTGGTAAAATAAAAATGAAATCCACAAAAATTGCCACGATCCCTCACATTAGTTCGACATTATTGTGTGATTATTGTTTTGTTTTTTCATCACAGAAATCAACATTCGCAGAGTCCGAAAGATTCCGCCTTTTTTGTACGAAAAAAAACATTCGTGAAAATCGACAACAAACGATTGAAATGTCACGTGCTCGAAGATAAAACAAAGAAAAAAATAACAGAGTATAAATCAAATGGAATAGATTGACGAATGTGTGAACTCTTAACATCTTTAACAAACTCTTTCTCTCTGTCCTCGTAAATTCATTTAGTGTGAAACGTTCAAAATGTGGCCAAGTCAAGGGACGCGTATTTATGGCACTGTAGTGATTGAATGGAGTGACTGCATTTGTTTTTTTTTTTTTTTTTACATTATTTTTGCCTTTAGGTACATTTTCCCTTTATATTTCTTTCTCTCTTACCCACACTTTCTAACCCCGCGCTATATCGAGATAAAATTTCAGGGTCTCTTTTTAACGTTATTTCTCATTAATAATTATTTATATTTCTCCTCGTAGTTTCAACCGTTATAATTTAATTCTCTGGCTAAGGTCTTCGGTATTAAATGATCCATGAATCGTCGATACTTCACAAGCATCGACGATTCGATAAAGATCGGATGAAAAGAAAAAAAACAAAATTAAACATGAAGAAAAGTGAATTATGGAATATTTACATATTCAAGACGGGATGAAAAAAAAATTCTTTCTATTCTTGCTCCTACTCGTGTTTTTTTTCCATGTGTTTGATAAAAAAAAAAAAAGTTACGAAATGAGCTCAACTGTTCGATTTCTAGAGTCGTATTCGTTCAATTATCATTTTTATTTTTTTTACTGAGCCGAGTTAATTCTTAAGACAAAAAAATTTATATTGAACTTTATTTATTTACCGATAAACCATTTCATTTGAGAGGTATTCTTAAATTATAAAAATCCAGCAACAATTTTCTGGGGAAAAAAGACTCGAAAGTACGAAAAAAAAAGAAAAAAAAAATCGTGGGTTCGAAAAGAAATGAAACGAAAAATTGGGAGATTCTTCTCGAAAAATTGAGCAATAGAACTGACTTTTTGAACAGGATCTGTCTCTTGTCAATATCGATAGAAAGCACGAGTGGGAGCAAGAGAATAGAATTTTAATTTGATTCATAATTTCGGTCTAATATATAAACGTTTATATCCATAAGTATGATGTATTTGAATGACGTAGCATAGCGCACACACAGCCAAGTTAACGTGACACGCGAATTATGTATTAATCCGTCCCTCGTAGCCTAAACCTCTGCCCCCGTCACGAACCAGAGGGTGTCAAATGTGTGTCGAATTGTAATGATTTAAAAATTATTGTTATCACGAGCTCAGTAGTTTCAATTGGAAATCGAGACGAATCGATACAATTCCTACTCTCTCCCTGACAACTTTATACATTCATATATATACATAAAAATATATATATATGTACGTATATAGTTAAATATTATTTATTTTCTACCATAACCACGTGCAAGACTTCAATAATGACTTCCCGCTCGAATAATGTATTTTTTTCTCCCTTTTCGTATATATATATATATTTTTTTGTATATATATGTATGTATTTATGCATAAATGTATATATACACGTGTACGAGATCCTCAACTACTTTTGGCTGAATTAAAACCTTTTTTTCGCCTCATATAACTTTTCGAACTTTAAACTAAAAACGAGTGGGTATAATGTGACGACGAAAAGAATCAGAGTTGAAATTATGTTGAGAGTAACTTTCGAAATGACTATTTCTCCGACCCTCATTGGAAATGATGAAAAATAAGAAGAAAAAAAGAAATGATTTTCTTTTCGATTGAATTTTCGGCCGAATGGTTCAAAACTTTAGGTACAAAGAGCGTTCGATGCTTTTTGATGAAAACGATTAAAAATAAAGTGAGTTCGAGAGTAATTTTGAGAATGGAGGATTCAATGAAATTTGTAAAAGATTTAAGGACTGAGAGAAAGATTCAAATGTCGTTGGGGTTTGTGTATTCAATGTGCCTTCGAATGCGATTTAATAATGTTTTTTTTTTCGGCAATGCTCGATCGAAGATTCTACGGTGACTGTATTTTTAATCACAACTCTTATTATAACGTGTTTTTTTTTATTTCTTTTGTTTCGTATCGGTTCGTGGGTTCGCGTACAACAAGGGCCAACAATTTGTTTACAACATGAGCCAATTTGTGCGCGAACGTTCGAGACACTACGCTCTGATTGTCATCGGAGCGTAGATAATCGAATTCCATGATATTTTAACGTATTATATTCATATATTTATTTATTTATTTATATAGGTGGTTGTTTTTTTTTTTTTAATGTATATATATATATATATAAATTTCTTTACGATTTATAATGTGTAACGTAATGAAATGTGTTGGTGAGAATGAATGTATTGGTAATGTTTGAAAACGGGAATTCCATAATGTTAACGATTATCGCTTAAAGACATTTTTTTTTTTCCCACCAACGAGACAACATCGTGGGAATTATTATTTCGAACAACTCGCAGGTAGCACCCGATAAAATCGATAATAAAAAGAAGAAGAAAAAAAACAAAAAACCCAATTCGGGGGGAAAAAAAAACGTTTGTATCGTATTCGGTAAAACTTGTATAATTTTTGCTTTTGTTTAATCTCCAACAGGAACTTTGTGTATTAGACTACCAAAGAGACATGCAAAACGGACTTTGGAGAGTAAAGCGAGCTTTTCGGAAGATTTGTCCGATTTGAGGGGGGAAAAGAGAAGAAAAAAATGAATAAATAAACAACAGAACATCAAAGAGCCACGACGCTGGTGTGGAAGGAAAGGGAATCCAATGATTAGAACAGTACGAAGGGGAAAAAAAATTAATAGATATGTAAGAAAACAAAAAAAGGAGAAAAAAAACAGTAATTAAAAGGTTCTCAGCCTCAAAACTCCACAAGTCCGAAAAAAAGCACAAATCTCTTTGATTCTTACCCGAGCTCTCTCTCTCTCTCTCTCTCTGTCTTCGTGAAAGGATCGTAATCTTCCGCGATGTACGCGTTTTATTTTCTGTCTTTTGTGACTTTTTTCTTTTGCCCGACCCCCGAACGGTGAGCGAAAAGGAGAGAGGGACGTTTCTGTTTTGTTTGGTTCTCTCGTCATCGAGGCAATTTTTTTTTCTTTGTTTTGTTTTTTTTTTTTCGCCCCGATCACACTTTTGCCGTTCGCATTGTGATTAGTATGATTTTTTGTTTATATATACCGTGTGTTCAGGGTATAGACACGCAGAAGAAAGCTCCATTATCCCGAATTCGTCCTTGCTCGATGAACGTTCGCTTGCCGCGGAGCTATTTTTCCTGCGCAAAACCAAAATTGCTACATTTTTCACACGGCAATGGAGATTTAAAAAAATATATATATATGTTAATTCTTGTTTAACAATCATGTTTGTCTCATTCTCGTTTTTTTGTTTTTCTTTTTATATTCAAATAAATAGAGTCTCTGACTCTGTTTTTTTTTCTCTCTCTCTACGACAAAAAGCTTTGATCATCGTTCTCGTGAAACACGTAAAAATAGTGGTTAATATAATTTGCTACCCGAAAGTTGTTCGATGGGGGAGTTCGTATTCGTTTCTTGTCCAAAAGGAACATTCAAGGATATTTACATCATTCCCGTTTATCAATGGTAACTTTAACGACGATTAGTGAATGGCATTGACTGTGATGAATGATGAGAAAAAGAGGAAAGAAAAAAAAAAGTATATATGTATATCGATTGATATTTAAAAAGCTGACGACGACGAATTATCCTCGAACGATGATTTGCATTGAGAAAGAGAATGATTAAAAGTGCCAATGAAAATGGCGTTATTAAACAACGACGATGTTCGATCGGAGCTACCATTTCGCTACGAGCTTCCATCGTAAATCTATTTGTGATGGTTTTCGTATCGATGATTCGTTTAATTAATTCCCGAATCATTATTATCCTTTTTCATAAAAGATTTGTTGCTTTTCGTACGATTCAATGTCTATTTATATATTAATCAATGGCGTCATCAACCATTTGGGAGAAAAAGTAGAATAATGATTAAAAAACAAACAAATACGTAGGTACATGATAATTAATCGATAAACGCTAATCGTACAGCACATTATAACACCGATACGATCAACTATATGAAATTTATATTTATCCATTTTTCTTTTAATCCTCAATCGTCCTAACTAACACCAAGATCATTTATATCTCCGAAATCCCCCCCTTTCCCTCCTCCTTCCTCCCCGAAATATGAATGCTCCTCATTTTCCTAATTAACACACGTCCTCCCTGTTATAATATAATGAATAATGTGGTATTTGTGTGACTTTTCGAATGTTTTTGTCGATAATATACATATGTATATATATTATATATATATACATACATATATACACGTATATATATATATATGTGTAGATAAATGATAGGAGCTCGAAGGACAAGAGACTTGCGAAGAGTTAATTCATATAATAGTCAACATATACAATTGTAAAACAATAGTTAATTATGCCCATTATCGCGGACGCAAATATTATGTCAACAATATTTATAATATCATTCTATTTACTTATCATTTCATTTATATATATTTATTTATTTATTTATTTATATATATATATATCTCTTTCTCTATCTCTCACGCTGTATATATATTTCTCTGCATTATTTTTTTCCCTGCTGTCAATATATTATCATCAATAATATGTCATATATTTATAAATATACAATTCATCGTTATTTCTGTATTATTTCTTTCTTTCTTTCTTTTTTCTTTTCATTCTCCAGAAAGCGGCGATCCAGCGCTCTCCGTATTTTTTTTTGTCTCTCTCTCTCTCTCTTTCTTTTTTTCTTTTTCTATCGTTCTACCTTCCCATGAGCTCGCGATTGTACACGCTTTTTGTCAACGATTTTCTCTGCTTTTTTTTCATAAGCCCGCTCCGTTGGTTCCTGCCTCGATAAAATCTACGTCGGAGTTTCTCTTTCGTTTTTTTTTATTATTTATCTATTTGCTGTTAGGTTCTTTCTTCCCTCCTGCGCTTTAATTTATTACGATTACTAACTATATGTCAATTATTCGCTAATCGGCACGAACGAGAGAAAATCTTTTCTTCTAACCCCCTTCTCGCCCTCCTCCTTCTTTCTCTTTCGTCACTGCTCTTCTCAAAATATTCATACGCCCTTTTTATCCACCCGCAAACACCCTGCCAACGGGACTAAATTGCCTGGAATCGAACCCTTCCTCTTTTCTTCCTCGTATAAATATCCCATCATGTCCCTGCCTCAAATTCGCTTATAGTAATAAATATAACAATCTCATTATCATTATTATTATTATATGGACAATTTGAGAACGATCCTTTCCTGCCAGCCTCTCTCAACCTTTTCTCCCTCACTTCCTCTCTCTCCTGTCTCACAGGATTTAAAAAATACCACAGCGAACACCAAAAACCTTCGTACTATTAACACTTTTTTCTTTCCTTTTGTACGCGTCCCTCAAAAATTTACTTCGCCGTCGAACACGAATGTCCGATGAAACTGCAAGAGATCAAATTTCTTGCCAGCTCTTCACATTCTTCATCGTCTACGTACGTAAATTCGTTTCTGATTGTTTTTTTTTTTTTCGTTTTTTTCTTTTATACACCTTTTTCATCATTCTAAATAGCTATGTAACACGAGTTTTTTTTTGTTCTCGACAAACAAACGCCACTTTGAGGCAATTCTTTGATATTTATTCATGTATTTATGTATACGTCTCAGCCCTGTTACGTTTTTTTACGAATTTCTCTCACGACGAGTCATTGGAAAACGTCATTATATAAAATATACATATACGTGGGTGTGCGTGAGTTTTTTTTTGTTTTTTTTTGTTCAAATGTATTTATTTTTTTTGTCTGTTCAATTAAATGACATGGACGAACGACTGTGGGACGAAGAACGAAGAAGATCGTGGAATGAAATCCGAAAAACTCGAACGAAAGTTCAAAAAGTGGAAATAAAATGAAAAATAAAACTGCCACGATGTTTGGAGCTTTGTTTTTGGGTTTTTTTTTTTTCGTTTTGTTTCCAAGATCGTGGGCAATCGGTGGAGAAGCTTCGCAAGTGTGATGGTTTAACGAAATTTATGAAATAGTTGAATAATTCGTTCGAATCGTGAGAGAATTGAAAGGACGAAGAAAAAAAACGATGGTCGTTTACACACGATCTTGACGCCGGACCAGCCAGCTTTTTTGCCCATACACGTGTATGTTTTTTCATTTGTACATTTAATTAACGCGTGTGACACAGACTCACGTATATGTATAAATATATGAACCGATGAATCTTCGACGGAGACTCTAATCGAAATTTTGCCTCGTCTGTGCTTTTATTTATCTTTGGTATTCGTTGAAACGATGTTTCGAAGCAGTTTTTTGTTTTTTTTCTTCACAACGAACGATCAAGCGTCAAAATTTCGTAGAAAAAAACAATGACTTCAAAAAGTTTCTTTACATCAATGTTTTCCATACATTTTTCTTTTCTTCGAAGTATTTATTTATTTATTTTTCAACCGTGAAAAATGCATATCGATCTTCGTATCGGAACTTCCGTGAATTTTGTAGTCACAAACTTTTCAACACATTTTAATAATCGTCAACATCATCGACACGAGCTCGTTCGATTGAAAAAAAGAAAGAAAAACCCTCCGATTCGATCGCAACGATTAGAGGCACGAAATTTCTTTAAAAATTCGTCGTGTTCGTGTATCTCCCTATAAATTCCACTGAATTCCGCGGTTCGAGGTCCAATTTAGTTTTCTTAAACACCCGAATGATTATCATCGAAAACCGTTGCACTGAGAATAAAAATTCGTCAAACAAACCAAATACATTTTGTTGGACGAAATTGTGGAACATCCAACCACTTTTTTGTCGAATCGTCGAGGTTCATCAGAAGACTCGACAAAAAAATCGTTGAATTCATCATATTTTCGTCCACAAAAATGAATTTCGATCGTTCAACGATTTTTTTTCTCTTTCATGATCGTGAGACAAATACATAAATACATTTATATTTATGCATATAACATAGCCTACGTATTCAACAGCTATATAGAGACGTACTAATATATGTTGTATCTGGCTCTTGTGTATATGCAATATGCGTGATAAAGCCCCGTAACGTGGTGTATCACAGAACAATTGTAGTAGTCTATATGTTGATATATATATGTAACGAGAATGTTGAACGTTTTAAATAAAAAAACGTGGAGAAGTGAGTTGGTGGTGTGTGTGTGATGGATGCACGAATGGAACGGTGATGCGATTAAAATAAGAGATGAAAAATATAAATTTAACAATAGAACAACAACAAGAATATCTCATTATTTTCTTTCTTACGCCGAATGTTGCTTTAGTTTGTTTCTTATCGTTTTTTTTTTCATTTTCTTAGTTTTTCATGACCACTATGTGGTATTTTTCGTGTTCTTATTTCTGAATTGGATCGTAACCTCGAGGAGGTGTGCCCTAAGCTTTAATGCTCGATACCCTAAGAAAGGCATTTTCAACGTCAACCAACGGTTTGTTGTTGCTGTTTTTATCGGATTGATAAAATGAAAATAAAATTTGTTGGAGCGAGGCCAATGGCTGGGCCGTTTCGTCAGGATTGCCAAACGGCGGGGCCGACGGATTGGTTAAGTTTCCAATACGAAGGAGAAGAAGAAGAAGAAGAAGAAGAAGAATCGGACGCAGGAGAAGAGACAGTAGTACCGCGTGCTACTGTCGCGAGTTTTGCGTGTTGCAAGTGCGCCTATTCGTGTGTATGTGTTGTGTGTTGTTTTTTTCTGTTTTTCTCTCTTGCGGTAGTTGCCTCGATGTAGTTGTTTTAATATTTTAGTAAGAAACGTTCCAAAGGACGTTTCCAAAGAGAAGAGCGCGTCGACGGACAGGATTGAGTGGTTGTTGGGTTGTTAGTTATTTCCCCCGTTTGATGATAGTGTTGAATTTTAAGGATAAAATGTGTTGTGGTGTGAATATTTAGGCGGGGGTGGGGGGGCAGGGAATAATGTCGGGTAATCAATGAATCATGCCCGCAATGGCATTGTGACGTGCGCGTTTAGCCTCCTCCTCGCTGATCCTCTGCTGTATCAGGTATTCAGCGGTTCCGATAGTACTCGGATAACCCGTGATAGTGACAATTCGATTCCTCGTACCGGGAGCGAATACGCCCTTCTTAGATATCTGTATGTTGGCACCACTCAGATGTTGAATCTCAGTGAGGGAACGACCGCCTGGTCCCAGTATAGCTCCCACTATAATCTCTGCAATTTCTATATCTACTTTCTTGGTCTCCTTGCTGCTGGCGTCTACCTGAGTAGGACTCTTACTTACGAGTGACAATTGATTCGTTCCCAGCCCGAAGGAATTGTTGTTGAGGTGGATTGCGCTTGCCGCTGTGTTGTTCTGTCGGAATGGATCGAACGGCTCGTATCGATCGAGTGGATTTCTCGGTGTCGGGGACGTTGTTCCAAGCGCCGGTACTGTACCGATCGGACCGAACACACCCCCGTTGTTGTTCGAACCGTTCGCCGTTGTCGTCGTGTCTAGAGGGTTACCGAGATAACTCACGCTCGATGGCATACCTATACCCATTCCGAGGATATTGTACTTTGCCAACGTAGCGATCGCCGTCAATATCTCCGTAGCCGCTGGCTCCGAAAAACCCGTACTTCGTAGATTCAATTTTATGTGCTCCAGCAACTGAGTCGTCACCGGTGCCGTTCCCGTTGTTATCGCTGCTCCGAGATTCAAATTCAAACTCAGACCAGCTCCGTTCAGTAGACTCACTGCCCGATTTTTCCGTTTCGTCGATATTAAGGGTTGGGAGCGCCGAGGGAGAGAAACAAACAAACAAACAAAAATATTGTTATTCTACGCTTTTTCGATACGATCGACGTTTACGACAATCACGATGTTGAAGCTTGCGGCATTGGGATCATGAAAAGAAGACTTTTTAAAGATTTGCTTTCATTTAAACTCATTTTTATTTTCGTATTCCAACTGCACGCTTCAACATCGTCCAGGGCTTTGATAAACGATTGCTTCGTTTTTTTCTTTCTTTTCTTATTGTCTTTGTTGAAGATTTCCGGCAATTTTACTTTTCTTTTCAATGAAATTCGTTGTTTATGGAGTTTAATGAGAATTTTAACTTGATTTTAATTCGTAGGAAAGAAAAAAAGAAGCGATCTATTGTTTTTGAGAGGGAAAAAAAACGAAAAAAAAAAGAAGTTTTTTTTTACATTGCTCACCGGTGTTGAGACCAGCAGGTGGCGTATAAGTCGGCGTTGTTGTCGGTGCTTGAGCGTACGGACTACCCGTTGGATTGTAATTTGCCACGGGTCCCGTAATATCAGCGTAACTAACGTTCAAGCACGTACCGCTCTGAGGATCGTCCGCTATTTTAGCAAGGATCATTAGAAGCGCGTTACGATTATTTTCCTTCTCTCCAATCACTGTTATGCAACGTTCTTGCAACGATACGTCCTTGGCCTTTTGGCTTATTTGCACGTACGAGCCGGATTCTTCTTTTATCTGTTTTATGTAGTTGCCGGCTTTGCCGATTATCATACCCGCTGTACTGTTTGGTACGAGTATCTTTACCTGCAAAAAAAAGGAAGAAAAAAACCGCGACCAAACGAGTCACGAATTAATTGATGTTTGTACTAAATGAAATACTATTTTTTAAATCTTATTTTTCAAGATCTGTAATATCGATAAATCCTCGGATAAATTCGTAATCTTTTACGAGACGAACGAACCGATAAAAACAATAAACTGGAGTAGAAACAATGAAAATAGTTGCGAACATGCATCGATCGATGGAACCGAGAAACTCGATGATATTGAAAATATTTACGTTTTGATAATTATGTTGATTTAAAATTCAACTGCACTACGAATTAATTGATAAGATTGACAGATTCAACGAAAAATCGCAGTTGTCAGAATCTTGAATTGTGCATTGAAATATTCTCATTCGAATTTATCATTTAATTAATTAGGGATGAATATTTTCAGTAAAAACGAATGATTTATCGCTCCAGTGTCGATCATCGCGACTGTTATATTCAATAGAAGAATAATCGGTCGCTGATAATACGCCATTTATGGGTTATCTATTCTGAATCGTAATACGATTTGATGTTCTCGGGCAATGAGCGATCACGGTGCAACGTTTAAAGACCGAGAGATACTTGAGCGTCATTTAAACCGTACGAGAACTCGACAACTTAACTGGGTCATTGCTACAGGCAAAAGTCACGTAGAGTGATCTCACTCGTTTGACCATTCAGAGTGGACGATGCATTATCTATATTTCGAATTACTTTGATGATTTTTTCAATTTTACTTTATTTTATCATTTGCCAAATATGGAATTAAATATTCTCGAGAATCCTGGCACGAAACACACGAAAACAAATGTGTGTTACGATATTTCGACGATATAATTACAAAAAGTAAAGAAAAATCTAAATAAAACGATTTTATAAATAAAATCTTGATTTGGATTGTTGCAAAATTGAATTTAATGTCAAAGTAACAATTATTATAGCCACGGATCTCGGCGTGTTACGTAACCACGTAATTTCTATTTATAACAACCTTCTCATGTAATTTATCGTTGGGAACGTTTGGAAGAATCATTTGTTCATTCGGCAAAGACCAAAGCATGAGAATTTTCAGAGAAAATTTTCGTTTTTGAAGCAACGTGGCTGATTCGCACTGTTCAAATAAGTGTTAAATTTTCATAATAGTTGAATGGAAAGTTGAGAAAAATAATTGAATTATAATTTGCATTGATTGTTAATTCGTAGTTCAGAAAAATATAAAAACTGAAGATTTGCGGAACCATCAACGACTAAAATCGTCATTTATAATAATAAATGTTTACTATCGTTTTTAGAGACTCAATAAACTCACCTGCTTGTCTCTTTCAGCCGTCGCTTTTCCTGTGTCAAAGTCGACGGTTGTTTTTGGCGTGAGATCAGGCTTTTCGCGTATTTTTTCCATGATGAAATCCATAACGGCCATTATGGCTTCTACGCTGCCCGATATTAAGCAAACTCGTTCCGAAGTTCCTGAAGCATTTGAAAGAGAAGGACCAACAAAATTAAACGAGCCGCTAAACTTCAAACTGTTGACCGAGGGTTTGTTTTTTGTTTTTTTTTTTCTATTAATTCAGCAAAACTGTCAGTAGAATCTTCTTTTTTTATTGATTTTGCAATTACCTGGATAGAAGTCACGAGCCTTGGACATTTTGACTCTAGCCTCAGTATCTTTTTGTAACTGAGCGATGGTTTCGCCACCTTTGCCGATAATGGCGCCCGCCGCGACACCCGGGACCAGTACTTTGAGGTGATACATTCCATCTCCTCCTGCGAATAACAAAATTCTTAAATCAGTACAATTTATTGTCAAACAGAATATTTTGACGGGAAGGAAACATTTTCAGTGGCGATTAACGTTACAAATATCGAGGCGATCGCTTGGACTGAGGAACGAGGCTTAAATTTTGAAGACACGTAAAAAAACTTGAGGACCGGCTGCTCGAAAAAAAAAAGAAAGTCTCGCGTTCCAACGATGGCAACGCTAAGTTTGTACGAAGAAAATTTGACAAGCGTTTCATAGATTTGATTGAAGGAAAAATGTCGTACCAACGGAGCCATGGATTTCTAAAGTTATATTTTTCCGTACGCAGAGAAATGACAAAAATGAGCTGAGATTTTTTCTGGTTGGACCAGTTTCAAAATTTCGACATTTTTGACAGTTCTGACAATTCGGGGCTCGCGAGTAACGAATCCATGGCCTCACGGTGATCTGTAGATTGCTCTACGACTGGAAAACCTCAGGATTAAGAGAACCTTGAGAAAGAGCGATGTGGATTGTTGATTAAGTTACGAATAAACGAGAATTAATTATTTTAAAGAGAAAACTCACAGAGAATGATAACTTTTTGAATGGAAACAGTTTCAATAGTTTTTTAACTAGTAATTCACAATTTTTTGACATTGGATGATTGTTTCATAGATATTTCTATAAAAATATTGAAGATAACGGATCGAAAGTAAAAATGGATTGAGTTGAATGATCAAATTCGACAAATTTAGGTTATAAAACCAGCACAAAAAGGCTGAATCAATTGAAATCCACAGTAATTAACTTCGATGGGAATTTAAAAATTGATTTACACTCGTGAGGCACTTGAATTTTCAGTTTGAAAAAAAATGAGGCATTTGTAGGTTAATAATCAAAATTCCACTGATTCGAATCCATGAAAAAAAGTCGCGAAGCACTTCCGCACATACAAAACATTGAAATGTTGTGAGAGAAAAAAAAAACCCCACGATTCGCGTGTATAATAAAAGCCTGAAACTCACAATCCGAAGACTCGAGTGAAAAATTCGAGACACAAACATAAATTCCTTCGTCGCACGAACCCAAACAAAGCTGGACGAAAAACTGCGGCAGAAAAAACGCTCGGAGATCGGAGGATCGACGTGTCACATGCGACGAAAAAGAAAAAGAACGCTCGGTCGCGAGAAAAGAAGTTGAGCTGAGAAAAAACGGTGGAAGTATTCGACTTCCTTCATAACTGTAAGAACGTGCGACTCGGAACGAAAGAGAGAAAGAAAAAAAAAGGAAAAAAGAACAACTATAAAAAAAGAGACAACAACGAGGGTTAAATATGATATTAATGTGTGAGAACGAGGTCAAATGTACCGAGAGGACATTTTTTTTTGTTTTATTTCGTACGTGAAATGAATCAGCGCCGGAGGGAAACAGCTGTTTGACAGATGGGGTGTAAATCAGTACCGTGGACTGAAAACTCTTGAGTCGCTCACGGAACTCGGCATAGACCTTGACCCGAACTACCGAGGCGCCCTCGCGTATTAGGGGCTCGTTTAGTTCACAATACATATATATATATACATAAATATATATATGTATATAATTGCCACGAAGGACTCACCGATGCGCCACATCCTGGGTAACCACGCGCCACCGTGGTACAAGAGTAGTTTAGCACGACTGACACGGTGACCCGCCGAAGCGAGGAGTCAACGAGCGACCGATAACGTTTCTACAAATAACGGTAGAAACCGGAAGCTGGCGTGGATCCCTCGAAAACATGAAGAAACGGCGGTTTGAAAAGAGATTACGTCGTCCTTGGACGTGTATATGTTAATTGCACGTAAACCGGGAGATGAAAAGGATTGCGAAACGTTAAGCGAACTCGCGACGCGCAGTTATCGCCGCCGACATCCGTAAGAGACGAAGATACGACAATGAACGGAGAGCGGAGAGAGAAAAAAAAGGAGGAAGAAGAAGAAGAAAAAAGCACGTCGCGGGAGAATCAAAGTTGCGTAGTCACGGAGCCTTCTCAGCGCCGTGACCGCGGACTGCTAGCAGCAGTAGCAAGAATCCTCCATTAACGAGAGTTTCGAGACGCCCACGCATCGCAGCACGGTGTGAACGCGTACGGGACCGTCAAATTCGAAAAGAGGAATGTATGTGCACGCGCGCGTGAATATGACGTTTCCGCGCACCAAATGTTCGAGGAAGAGAGAAGGAAGTGGGCGCCCTTTTTCCATTCTCCCTCCCCCTCCCTCCTGCATCTTGCCACCTGACGGAAAATTTATCCTGGGGGTGCGCGCGCGCGCTTTTATTTGATCTCGAGTTTGAGACTCAATGGGAAGTAGAAAAAAAATGATATTGTGATTAGGGAAACCTTGACGAGCTTAAATTAATGTTTCACAAATCTGTCGTATTATTGTGGACGACAAATCCGAGGGAGGTAGAGACAAAACAAACAGTGGGTCAAATCATTTGGCAGCAATGGAGGAACGTGTGCAATCCTCGTTTCAATTTTCCCGCCAATTTTTTGTCGCCCATCGGAAAAAACGTGTGATTCGTTATCTCCAATGGCAGTGATTGAAAAAAAAAGAAACGAAAACGAAAAACTAAGTAAAACATGGTTGCCCGCGTACAACTGGTGGACTGCAATGCGGGTAACCGAGCTCCCCCTCCCCCTTCCCCTAGCTCTTTCCTGCAGTGACAGAAAATCGAGGTATGCACGTCTTGCGTTTTCTGTCGCATGAATAACGAACGACAGCACTTGTCGATCGAATGAAATTAAGTGGATCAACGATCTAGAAGGAATAATCGACTTAACGAAAAAAAAAAAAAAAACGAGTCTTAAAAAAAAAAACAAGACGGAGAAGAATGCGGAACGGAAGTCGACAGTAAGAAATATCGCGACGTCCGTGAGGCACGACGGAATAAAAAACAACCACGTAACAACAGACAGGAACAAAAAATCACAATACGAAAACAAAACAATAGAACGCAAAAGAACCAAAACAAAAAGAAACGAGCCTGGGGTTTGGATAAACGCAGATTGCATTGAGGTGTCGAAGAATTTCTTGAATTCGTCTAATAGACGAAGAAAAAAAAGAATTCGAGTTAAAGAAAAAAAAAACAGAAAGAAACAAGAAAGCAAGAAAAATAATTGATCCTGAATCGTAGACGAAAAATTTTTGTGAATAATTACCTGAACCGTAATGAGACCTTTTGGTTGCCCCGTTTTCCACGTCGCAATCGAGGGGTCGCTTCCTCGAGTCCGCGATTTCTGGGGAGGGACACGTCTCCATTCCCGAGTCGGCAGCCATCTTGAGAGTCGTTAACAGCAGCGCACGATTGTGTATGCGTGCGCTTTTTTCTATACACACACGATCACAGAGCGAAATGTAGACTCATGTATACTTTTAACACAAATATGTGTATACGTATATTTTATATATAAATATATATATGTATATATCCGAGCGATACTATGTGTATTTTGTGTTTATTAGTATGTACGATAGGTGGCAGTATTGCAATACATGAGAAATTTCTTTTTGTCTATATCTATATATTTACAAAACCGAAGATATATAGAAATGCCTCGTATGTAGGGAAATACCGATGGAGCAAAGCAGCAGCGATAAGTGTGTCGATATATGGGACACTCCGAGAAACAGAGACACTAGTATCGCTTGCACATATATATACATAATAAATACATATCCTAAAGTAGTGTACATGTCACGAAGAGCGAACGATCATTAAAAGTGACGATTGATATAAGAGAACGAGAAAAAAAAAGTGATAAACTCCCGTAATATAAACGTTACGAAATAACGTGCGAGCGTAATCTTACGTTAAACTTGTGGCAAAATTTGACGTTATAACGCGAAAGTATGATTTTGGCATAGGAGGGTATATTAATTTTTCGACATATCGTAAAAAACTATTAGCGACTACAAAAGCGTATTTGGGTGACGATAAGGATTTCAGGTGTTTCCTCGGTGTGTTATGTATACGTGCGCGGAAGGGGGGGCGGAGGTGGGGGGGGGGGGGGGGGGGGAAAAAAAAAAAAAATTACACGTACACGCACGGAAACACGCGCGCACCCGAAAACGAGGAGGAGGAGAAGAGTAAGAAGGAGGAGGAGGACAACGCGCAAAGTCCTCGCTCAATCTCGCCCTGTGACGAGGGGGGAAGGCGCCTCTTTGACAGATTAAGAGCCCCGAAAAACTCTTCTCCTCCGTTGTGATGTGATATACCCTTCGACTATTTTTTTAGTCGGACACGCACACACAACACACACACTCGATTTCTAGTGCAGCACGGAGCAGCAACTTGTGGTGCGCGCCTCCGAATCTCTTGGCGAGCCTGTGCGGTTACCCCCTCCCCCTCTTCTCCCTCGACCCTCCCTGTGCCTCGAGAGAAAGAAAGACAGAGCTATAATCACCGCGCGCGCTCCTCGATGTAGTATAACTGCTGGCTGTGTGTAGGTGGTTGGTTGGTTGGTTAGGTTGATACTTATTGCGCGAGCGCGAGAGACCGACGATTCCTGTTTGTACCACACGGCGCGAGAGCGTTATAATACTTGAAGAATTTTTACAACACGACACATACACACAAGCACACACGGAGTACGAACCACATAGAAACACGCACAGCACGTCCGACGAAGATCCAGGTAACCGTCGAAAGGTGTACCGAACGAATGATTCCCGAAATCAACAATTTCAAAACTTTATCTTTTTTTTTTTTTCAATTTTTTTTTCAACTATATAACGCGTGTGCACACGACTGGTGCACACGATACTTTGTGTATATATATTTATATATATATATATATATGTATATGTATATAAATATATTACGAATTATTCGTGTGTATGCGCGGGAGAGAAAGAGAGAGAGAAAGAGGACGATACACGGAACGGCTCGCGGGCTGCCGCGTCTCACTGGCGACTGCTCGCGGCTCCCTTGCCAACCAGCTGGTTTGATACTCGACGAGTATCGTCTCTCTCTCTATCCTTTTCTCCTAACGTTACATCCTTCTTCCTTCTTCCTACCATTCTCCTGCTCGCTCTCGCTGTATCTCTCGTTTTCCCCCGAGCTAGCAGCGTCCTCTCTCCAACCTGCAATCGTACGCAGCGCGCGCGCACGCTCTGTCTCTCTCTCGCTCGCTCTCGTTATGTATTACTCTGCGTAGTGTGCCGCTAGGGCGATCCCCTTCTCCGTCCAACCGCTCTAACTTCCCCCTCCCTCCGCCACGTCCCCACCTTTTCCCTGGCGTTGAGCGCCCTCACACGTCCGAACCCGCATCATTCTCCCTCTCGCTCACTCTTCCTCTCTCAAACCACGCTCCCACCCCGCCTATCACACTCTTCCCCCACTCCCGCCAATCAAATCTTCTCACTTCCTCTATCAATTCTTTTCCTCTCTCTGTTGCGCCGTACTCCCTCGTACTTCGTACTATCGCTCATCCACTCTAGCAGCGCTACCAGCGCTTCGATATATTCTCGCTTTGGCCCCCCCCCTCCCTCCCCGCCTTTCCCCCAACATTTGTCCATCTCCCTTAGATTCTTCCTATATATCGCGTTAGATCGCAACCATCGCAACATATACACACACACACACTAATGCGCATGTACCTACACTTTGCTCCGTGCCCAGGGCCGCAAGCCAGTGATCCAGTCCCGCTCGCAGTTGCAACGAGGCCGCTCGCGCTCTCACTCTCCCATCCCGAGACTTGCATAAAGCCCTCCCCCCCCCCTCCCCCGCCCATTGACACATAATGCGAGCTTCGCGCTCCCACTCCCTCTGGCCCTCTCGACCCGGAGGGCAACATCGCCGTCCTTACCTCCGCCGTACGATAACGTACCGTCGCGAACGTGTGTAGGCGACCCAGCATGTCCACCACACAACGGACGACCATTATAAAAGCTGCTCGTTTGACTCCCGCGCGATGTTATTATTATTATTGTTGTTTTTTTTTTCATATCCCCCTTACTCGTCATATATTCATCCTCGTATTGAAATTTCAATCGAATTCTAACTCACGGCTAATGAAAGACCAGGGGAGAACGAAGATGTGAAAAAAAAAAAAAAAAACATCACGAATAAAAAGAATTTTGAGCGAAGAGTGGAAGTAAAATAGAAAGAGAGCTTTCCCATCATGCTCTTCGGTAAGAGACCTCGCTCTTAACAGAAAACATCTTTGCCAAAGAGAGCGTATAAAGCTTTACGGGAAAGTACTACTCTTCCTCTCGTATTCTTGTTTTCATCTGCACAACACTCTTCTTCGTCGAAATACTGGCGAGATTCACCAGAGCGCAGTATAGCTTTGTCGAAGCACTTTAATCTTTGTACTCTTACGTTTTATCACGAAACATGTAAAACCGGGTTTTATTTTTCGGAAAAAACGCTTCAACGGATATTTTTTGCGATAAATATATTCGGGTTCTCGATGTTTTATGCTCTGAAGAAAAAAAAGATCTATTCGAATCTATTGCGTTGAGAAAAGACAATTCGATTGTCGAACAAAGTCTCGTTCAGTTGGAGGAAAAATGGTTGATCCAAATTTTCTGAGTATGCTTGAAATTCTTATAAATGATGCAATTTAAAATAACGTCGATATGTAAAGGAAATAAATAAACGTTATTTCATCAGGGACAAGTAGTTTCAGAGGATTTTCGAGATTTCCTATTTCGATATTTGCGTCAGAGAGTAAAATATAAATCCGTGTAATTTCGCAATGAATAAAAAAAAAAAAAAAATCGAAGGCAAAACGTGATTTTCACTTGAGCACTCTCCCGCGTCTCGATGAGCTATATAAACCAAAGGATTTCTACAATCCCGCATCTGCAATTCTATACCAATCTCTGTAATGTAACACAGACAAACCGATTTTAACGGAAAAACTGTTGGAGAGAGTTCAAATGTCGGTTTAGTACGAGTGAGATGAGTAAACGGGAAGAGAGAGAGAGAGAGGGAGGGAGAAATGAAGTTAACCTTTCGCTTGTTCGCTGTATACTCGACGTACATATTAAGACCAATTGGATGCTCTTTCTTTCTAAACATGCTTGTATATAAAATCTCAACCGAAAGCACATTAACTGCTACACACGTGTACAATGACCCGAGTCTCATAACCTAAAAGTTTCTCTTTTGTTTGAAAGCCGAGAAGAAGAATTTTCTAACAAAAGTATCTCGTCGCAAATATGTTACAAGTTCGAAAGCTCGTTAAGCCGAGGGAGCAACGAACGAGATAATAAACGTTAATAGCGAAGAGACGATGCGACCGATTAACACGGCATATAGCAGTATTTATAACGAGCCTTTCCTCGCGGCACACGATAATGAAAGAAGACGAAGTGAGAGTGTCATAAATCGCTCTACTCGCAAGCACTTTTACTATTCGAAATAACAACATTCAATGAGTTAAGTCGTCGTAGACCGACCGTTAGACTTTTATTTATCAATCGATGTAGGAAGCATTCTTATCAAATTCTTTATTATTATAATCGCCCATCAACTCTGTCGATAAAAATGTTCAATTTTAATAAATGTGGAAAAAATGGTGAAAAATTATTTTACGAGGATCGAATTATTAAATGTAAGAAACTTTTCAACTCATTCCACGGCCTGTTGCACAGATTTATTCAACTTTTATTTTATATTTCTGATCAATCACGAGTCTCGATTTTTTTTTTCGATCTCTATATTATCTTGACAATTAATCAATAATATTATTTTATTTCACTGGATATTTATCGGGTCAGGTATTTTGGGTGACGAAAAAAAAACAACAAGTTTTTTTTAAATTCCTTGTACAATAATTTCAATATATTTATCTCGTAACATCGTATTGATGATGATTTTTTATTCTTTCATTTGAATGATGCCCTCATCCTTGACATCGACATCATGCATTACAGAACGGTCCGTGAACGCAGCCATCGCATCAGCTGTGGACTCTCTGCGTAACCTCAATCGTTGTTTCTCTTCTTCTCTTCGTTACAAAACGCCCAGGAAGTGTTTATTGCTATTGAGTATCTCTATGCGTAACATACATGTGTGTATTCAAGCATGTGTTTGACTCTAGTGTATAAGCGCAGTGTTGGAATTGGCTGGTACAATAGTCAACCAACTAAAAGACATAAAGCAACCACATACCGCATACGAAATGCAAGTCGTTCGAGCTCAATGGAACGAGCTAGTATGAGATCCAATGTTTTTCATACTCGTTTGACAGATTTTCAGTTTTGTATTAATTATTTCACAGATTAAGGAGGTTCGATCGTTTCTCATGCATTCGTCGATAAATTCAAAGTTTAATTGTTTAAAATTCGTACAAATCTCCGTAAAAATCCTACTCAACTGTGGGTAAAATTCGAGGAAGTTTGACCGCGTTTAGAAATCGAGTTATTATTTGTAAAATATCGTCGTTTTTTCGTAACTTCCCATAAGACCTCCTGTTGAAGTTTTTTTAAACACTGAATATCTCGATTTCCAGACATTCTCAAATAAAAATTCGATAAAGTTGAACAAGTGACCATCAAACTTGAAAATACAAGAAAATAATGTAAACTTACTGCGTCTCTTGTGACGTTTATTTTCTCGTTGTGTCAGAATCGCCTCCTCAAATCGCTTCAACAGCTTCTCCATTCGATTTTCTTTATCTTCTTCCTCGTTTCAATAACTACGCTGTCTTTTCGAGCTCATAAATTAAATAATTTACAAAATTCCCTATTTTCCCAGGAATTGTCTTTTCCCACTACAACCACTGCCATTTCTACCTCCAGAAACGAAGGTTTTTCAGCTAAGTGTGCGAGTACATGTTCTCGAGCGAATCTCAACTCCCCCTCGGCCTACCACCCTCTTCACCCCCGCGTCCCCACTCGCCAAACTTCTTTTCCTTTCCAATTTCTTTCGTATATCAAGTTATTCATTCATTGCTTTTCTTAATCGATTTTATTCATTTTAAAAATCGATTTAATTCAGAAAATACAAACCCATCAGTATTTTAATGGATCCTTGAAAACAAGCAAAAATACGTGAAAAAAAACACTCAACTTTATTTTTCTTTTTCATGCCCTCACGTGAATTACTAATCGATGATTTTATCGAATCAAAATGAAGCATTATTTTCATCTCTTCACGAGCTACGTCCACCATTGGACAAACTGCATTTTTTCTTTATTCTGCCTTGCCTGATGGATTTTTCAGTTTGCCCTCAAACGTAAATGCTTCGAGATCATCCTCGTTGTTTGATCTCTGTTACTTTCACCTGATCCTGTCAATATATTCAGTCGATATCATTTTTTCAACGACTTATCAATATTAATAAACCTTTTACGTTAATTTTTTTTCATTATTTTTTAACGCTCGATTTCAGAATGTTTACATTGAATATTATTTTTAATCCATACACTAAATCATACGATTAAAGTGTCAAAAGCATCATTTAAATTTTTCTTCGTTTTTGACAGACTGTACTTAGATAAAAAATGGTCGTATCGGGAATTATAAAAAATATTTTGAAGCTAGAAGATTCTAGTAAATTTAAACGTGTCAACAGCAGTTTAGTAACTAGTCACGTCTAAGTTATTGTTTTATGATGACATTGCTTCAAGGACGAGGTATTTAGCACGTAGCGATTGTTGAATTTCATCGTCTTTGAAATTATTTCGATATTTAAATTTTTATATATTATCATCGCGTAAAGTTGTTTTTTTCTACGGTTTTCCTCGTTCTTTCTTTTTCTTGGCGACTTTTTTCCCTAATTATAGAGGTGTTTTACGTTGACATTGCTCCAAACGCAAACAAAAACCGATTAATACGTGACGATTGTTGAATTTCGTCGTTCTGCAAATATCTCTATTTTCGAGATAACGTACCTAAAAAAAGACTATAAATGCTAGAGTAATCCACAATCAATTCACAAGTTTTTTAGTTACCGAACAAGAAGCATAACTAAAATGTCGATGCTGAAATTTGTTTTTTGTGTTGCTGCTCTTTGCATCGCGGTAAGTAGGCTCGATGGTTTTTCATCCTCGCAATTTTCAATCAACCCATATTGTTTTTGTCACTAACGGACTCGTATGGCGTTGTAAAAAAAAAAAAAAATCAAAAAAAAGATCGCCTAAAGATTCGTAATTTGAAAAATTCACTGAAACTACAGGTCACGTCAATTTTTAGAGGTTCGACCATAAGGTTTGGAATAATTTCAATATCTTTTTAAGGAAATTGTGAATTTTTCTTCTGAGAACAACGTGTATCTATTTTTTTTGTCGACCACGAAACTGACAGATCACCTTTTTCATCATTGCTCTTCTATTTTCCAGTACCCTTATACTTTTAAGTTGTTTTTAGTATCTTGAAGGTTTATAATAAACGATAAATAATGAAAAAAGTGAATATTTGTTCATTTATAATTAATTATCCATAATTAAAACGAAAAAAACTCGTTTTTTTCAGAATAAAGTCAGCTGCTCTCTAAACAAAGTGTCGAAACGCTTTGAATTTTTTTTCACATATTCTTCAAGTCTATTACTAACTTGTAAAAATATTTCAGATTTTTCGACAGACTCAAGGCTGTCAAAAAAAAAATTTATCAAATTTTCTACAAAACGGAATTGTTATCAAATTTTCCATTTATGTCCGTAACAAATTTGCAGAATTCTTTTTATAAAATAAAATGAAAAAAAAAATGAAAAATATAAATCGCTGGATCGTTAAAATCATTCAGAATTATAAAAAATTAAAAAAAGAAGAAAAAACAAAAGAAAACAAAACGTTTAGAAACAACAAAAACATATTTGAAAAAAAAAAAACGTAAAAAAAAGTGGAACTTTTTTTTCCCCACGTCCACGTCGTTAGTTCTCGGCCATGCCTAGAGGGAGGAGAGTACGAACATGTTCACAAATTTTCAGTGTCAAAGACGCTCGATTAGAGGTATATTTTTATACTCATGACTAGTATACAAAATAGTCGCCATTTTAGGTCTACAATCTTGAATTTTTTTCATTCTGACGTCAGAATCTCAACCAGCGAGCCCAAAAACCCTAAAACAACCTATAATTTTGGAAACTAGTTTCATAGAAAAAAATCCGAAATATCACGTGTTGCAATCAGAGCAACAAGTATCCGAAGAAAAAAAAATTTCTCATCGTTTTTCGGAAAAGCCCTCAAACTGCATAATTACCAAAAATCCCCCGCAAAGGGTTAAAAGTTTTTCCGAGCTTATTCGAAAACTTTGAAAGTTTGAAAAACTTTGGTCCGAGTGCGATGACAGAGAATATTATCATTGTTGAGACTATAAATATAAATATCAACGACGTTTAATTCAGTTGTCAAATATGATAAGTCTAATGCAAAGTGTTTTTATTGTACGATTTAATATACGCAGCAAGCGATCGCCGGTACCAAGGCTCTAGATAAAGACGCGGTGATTGGTCGGATTGACCAGGCAATAAAAAATATCGATGAAAGCGCCACCAAAGTATATCGTCGATTTGCCGAAATAGGTCCTCTGGACCCTGAGAAATTGTTCGATCGGTATATCCCAGAACCGAGAGAGGCAGCATGGAATTTAACTTCAAACGTAAGAATAACCATGAAAATTTAGTCCCGATTTGCTGGGGCAAACGTTGCTTCTTAATATTAAATCATAATCACAATTTGATTTTATTCAATTTGTTCTCACAGGTGAAGAACTTAGTAGACGCCTACATTAGATCATCGTCGTTAAAAACCAACGAAGAAAAAGAGGCATGCCGAGCTGTTCATGATAGTTGGAGGGAAAAATTCATAGATGCTGTTCAGGGTAGTATGGAAGGTTCACCTTACAATGGATATTATTATTCGAACTTGGCCTTTGGGAAACTGTTACATGTGGCCTCTGAAAATAAGATTGTACTGAAAAACCTCAAAGATCGAGTACAAGCTGGTAGTACAACTGAATGGAACGAGGTAAGTAAAAAAACATTTTTCCAGTAAAATATACTTAACAGCTTAATTTTCAAAACTACAAGGACAGTGGAGCTCTTCCGAGAGAAAGGCCATGAAAAGCCTCAACCTTTTTCGACTTGCACACTTGAGTCGAAAATTTGAGTCCGCAATTTGTTTTTTTCCGATTTTAAGCATTTTAAGCTTTGAATTCTAACGAAATATTTAGTCGCATTGTATTTTTTCCTTCCAGATTATTTTGAATGTTGAAAAAATCTCCACTAATTTTTCGAGCGATGCTGCAAAAATTCAAAAGTATTACGAATCGATCGTCGATGGAACGGGTATCATGGCACTAGTAAAATCCCGAACAAACTGGGATGAAAACTTCAACAGCGGAATAGAGATTTTGCAAAAAGTTTTCAAGTGCGCGAAACCAAGGGTCGGGATGTACCTATCTGACTCTAGAGCGTTGCCTCACATTTTTAATTATGATTATGATAGGATGGTGAGGGAAGGACTGGGGAATCACGCAGAAATAGATCTGGTTTAAAAAAACAAAAAAATTACGATTCATGTAGATGCTCATAGCTGGTGGTGGACGTAGGGAATTTTGAAAATATTCATTTATGTATTATTGAAGAGTGCCAGGTTTGATTTGAAAATAAGAATCAAATTGGTGACTCGATCAATTTAATAGCTTGTGACAAATAAATAAATAAACATCTTAAAAGCATCTTGGAAATATTGTATTTCATCATTTTGCCGTTACTTTGTATACATTAAATTAAAATCTAATATGAGATTTTTTCCTCAACCTGTTTCCTTGTGAAGACGATTTAAAGTTTCTGTGACGTCATAAAACCCCTATTTTACTGTATATAAGAGTACGGCAGCTCTCGCGGTACGCTTTCTTTTTGAGGTAGTTCTATCGTGACATTAATATCGAAAAATTGTTTTTCAGTTTTTCTCACATACAAAATGGTTTGCGGGCATAAGTTAATAAAGAAAAGTTGTTGTAAATTGACTAAAGAACAACATACTCCAAATTCAAGGTCATCCAAGGTAATATGTCCTTGCTGGATAATTACAAAAATTGCAAACATTTTTTTCTTTAGATTTCTTTGAAAAACTAAATGTAGCTTCTTCGATGTTGCATAAAAATGTATGCAAAGTTTTAGGAGGCTTCAACATGTAGGAGCCAAAATATTTATTGATGAAAATGTAA
>JACEOJ010000179.1:94840-116254 GCA_013761285.1 Campoletis sonorensis
TTACATTTTCATCAATAAATATTTTGGCTCCTACATGTTGAAGCCTCCTAAAACTTTGCATACATTTTTATGCAACATCGAAGAAGCTACATTTAGTTTTTCAAAGAAATCTAAAGAAAAAAATGTTTGCAATTTTTGTAATTATCCAGCAAGGACATATTACCTTGGATGACCTTGAATTTGGAGTATGTTGTTCTTTAGTCAATTCACAACAACTTTTCTCTATTAACTTATGCCCGCAAACCATTTTGTATGTGAGAAAAGCTGAAAAACAGTTTTTCGATATGAATGTCACGATAGAACCTTAGAGACAGTGAATAAAGCAGTAAAAGATTAATTAGACCAGTAGGGAGGATGTTGGTTAAAACAGATGATAGTTGCAGCAATACTGCAAATACTTGTGTATACAGATATAGTGTTACGTTGCGTAAATAACGCTCGTGACCGTGACACGAATGAATTATATTTTTATATAATGATCGTGCGAGAGATTCGCTGCAATGTCTAACTCTAAATAATCTGTAGTAAATAACTCGCGTATACATATAAATATATGTATGTGTGTGTGTGTGTGTTTCAAACACGCGATGCATCTGTTTCGAACGTTCAAGTGAATCTGCGACACGAGCTTGAGCCATTTTTTTTTTCTCTTCAAATGTCACTTTATTCGTTTCCAGTTTCTTTGCAACTGTCTCATTAGGTTTTTTGGATTCTATTTATTTTCAAAATCATCATACGGTTAGAACGATTTCTTTTTTTTCGGTATCGGAACATTTTGGGTGTACAAAAAATATAAAAAATTCATAAAACAACTTAATTTAACATTTAATTAAATTTATATTTTAATTAATTTAAGATAATTCGAAAAAATTGATTTAAATCGATTAGAAGATTTAATTTTTAATTAAATTTATTTAACTTTTATATTAACGAGCATTTTTTTTTCCAAAATCAAATAACTTGATTTTATTTTTGCCTCGATTTTTGCATTTGCGTGAAACAAAAGTCAATAAATTATTAGATTTTTGGAGCAGGAATTAATTAACTCTTCACTGGAGCAACTGCGGTAAGTCTCTCGGCAATAAGTAATTGTTTCGAGTGCTTCATGAGTTATTGTCGTTATTGCGTTTGGTTGAGATTAGCCACGATATCTCGCGTAACAACGACCCGAGGCCAATAGTCGTACGTTCTTATCGCGAGGTTTTCTCCTCCCTGCCACGTTTTTTTTCTCCATCTACATATTCATATACACACAAGTATAAATCTCGTGTTTATCAACGCATTCAGCCATTTCGAAAAAATCAACTTTGTGTGCATACGAGGAACTTTAAGACGTTCCTAAAACCACCTCAAAGTTTCGAAGCAAGTCGACAAATTTATTGAACTTAGAAATAGTATCGTTGTATTTTCGTGATTTCAATAAATCGTTAATAAACCGCAATTAAAAAGATTTTCATTGCATTAAACCCAATTCCGTAAAATTTGTTCCGTGTCCAGTGAATTTTTGTGCCTTTTACTACCTAAATACGCTGAATCGGCTGACTAAGAAAAAATATACGAAAAACATCATTTTCGAAACGTCATTCTCTCGTGTGTTGGCAAAAGGTACGACGATATGAAAAAAAATGTTCACATATTCTATAAAAGTCGTTAAAACGTTGAAAATAACTTATTGTTTAAGAAATATTCATGAATTCCATGTAATTGTTAATGTTAACAATTATTTTTTATTGTTTTTGGAAACAAACGTGTTTTTGCGAGGGATAAAGCGAAGAAAAATGATTTTCAAAAGACCGGGTTGATGGGCACGTTGATTTCCACAGCTGTTCGAAGATTCAACGTCGTTCGTAGTTTGTCATAAAATGGATAAATAAAACCGCGCAGTGTAAATGAATTTGCGTGAAAGACGAAAAAAACAGACAAAAACACCGAATAAATACGATGCACCGTTATGAAAGATGGCAAATATAAAGAATACAGTATCAAAAGTGTCGAAAAGAAAATATTTATTTTCCGACAGCGGCAAAGTAGATAGATCGTGAAAAAAAATATAGGAATAAAAACATCAGCAAGAGAGGAGGATATGCAGCCAGAAATAAATCGAATATGTGAGTTATGTAAAAAGCTGGTGTTCTTTCATCTCTTTTTCCTCTCTATCTATTATGTATACGCATGAAAGAAAAAGAAAGAAAGAAGCAAAGAGAAAAAACGAAAAACAGCAGAGAAAAAGCAACAACAAAGAAATGAGGGAGAGCCCTGTGACGACCGAACGTCGATGAATAAAAAGGGACACTAGACACACTATATTTTTGGGTCGTTCTGTCACACTGTGTCGCAATGCTGTCGTTAGAACGAAAGAAAAAAAACCAGATAAAAACAAAATGAAAGAACGTCGTCAGCGCCAAGATCGTATATATTTTTCCTCGTTCTACACACAGCGTCCACAAACACACGTTCAAACGAAAGCGTTTGAAATAATGATAATATATGTGCATACATGACACACATATAGCAACTTATTACCTTATAGCACACGTGCGTAGCTCATACACACCAAGTATTTCTGTGCAGAGGGCGTTTCAGGTCAAATCGACGTTTCCAAATAAAACATTATTTGTTTACGGTGTTTGTTGCGTGCCTTTGGAGGGGCCTTTCACGAGTATGCAACAGCGCATGCGTCAAACACGTAAACTATCCGAAAAAAGTGAAAAAGTGAGGTTAGGGACATGCGTTACGTCGTTATACACAAATTTGTTAGAGATTATCAAAGATTTATTTTGTTCTTTCAATAAATCCATTCAGAAAGAAGGCAAAGGGTGGGGAAGGTCGATTTTGACTGAAATTTCCCATGTATATTTGTATGCAAGCCTACGAATGTTCATTCTCGAACGTCCCAAAGGCACTTCTTCGCATCCATTCTGTTTCGTGATTTCCCGTCACTCGAACACCTCTATTTCTCTCTCTCTCTCTCTCTCTGCCTCTCAATCTCTATGCAACATTGTACCGGACTTCGTGAAAAAAAGAAAAAAAATCAACGTACAAACTTTGAAGTACGAAGAAATTGAAATAGACGAGGAAATAAGCGAGAAACAAAAAGAACTACATCGCAGCGCTTCGTGTGCAATCACTCGGATAATTTTTTTCTCTCTTATTTTTCCATAAATTAACTCGGTATCTGAAAACATTGCGGTTATCAAGTTACAGTGGACTTTTCTACAACTCATGATTTTTAACAACCATAATAATGCCGTGTAGCCGCCGTTTAAACAAGTTCTACCAGGTAGAGATTATTTAAATATTTAATTCGATGCTAATTCTCTTATAACGGATGTTGTTTGCAATAAAAATGACTTCAGTCTATCGTAAGAACATGATTTTTGTCACACAACTATCGAACTGTTAAAATATCGATAAAACTGCATGAATTAAACTTCTTTTTCATGAACGCGTAGTTTGAAAGTTTCTTGTGTCCGGATGCGATCGGAGAATCGAAGATACTGGAGTTCTAGGTTCAACCGAATATTGTGTATGATTTTATATTTTTTCAATGTTTTCTGATGGTCGAATTAACAAGGTTTTATTGCCATAATCATAACAGTAAATACCAAGTAACAGCGAAATGATCAAATACAATTTTTCCAAGACAATTTTTCGAAATTTTGCGTGAATCTTCTCGAGCGTCGTATTGTAATGTGCCAAAAATTTGAGAAGGTTTCACCGTCTGGTGATCGAGATATTCAGTGTTTAAAATCGCAACTTTAACACGAGGTTCTATGGGAAGTGACGAAAAAAGACGAAATTTTCCGAATAATAATTCGATTTGAGTATCATTGCAGAGAAGATTCGTACGAATTTTAAGCAATTAAACTTGGAATTTATCGAACGCAAAAGAAACGATCGAACCTGCTCAACGAATGAATTAATCGCTGTCTATATATTTTATTTGTTCAATTTTTGTTCTGATAATTCGAATGAAAATAAAATGATTGTTACGAGACTGTACCTTTTTCATTGTGCTTCCCGTGGAAACGAGTAACACGTATGGAAAATCACGCTGGATTTTCACTGCAGGTTACGTCATATTGCACATGTGTATAAATTGCTTCCCTCGCCGCGACGCGCTCTCTTTTAGCATGGGAACGTTGCGGAAAAACGTTTTTTTAGCTTATACTACTTATAC
Organism: Campoletis sonorensis; assembly: GCA_013761285.1. Taxonomy (NCBI): domain Eukaryota; kingdom Metazoa; phylum Arthropoda; class Insecta; order Hymenoptera; family Ichneumonidae; genus Campoletis; species Campoletis sonorensis. The sequence continues at coordinate 99,021 of JACEOJ010000179.1, forward strand.
GAAGCGTAACGCGATAGATCTGCGGAGCTATCCGCAACCGGTTCACCGAGAGCTCATGGACGCCTCTTTTTTTAGATTATAAATTATTGCATTTGTGTTCACGTATGGGTGTGAAAATATTTCGAAAAACTCGGTCTGTACGGGCGTGTAGAAAAAAAAATTGCAGAACCGTGACCCTTATTGCCTTATATTGAGACGTGCATGAAGAAACAATAGATGAAAGAGAACTCATTTAGTTGATTATTATTATTATGAAGAGACGGGAAGAATTCTTGCGTAATTTTATGAGCAATTCATTTTCGTAATACAATACACGCGTTTCAAAACGAATATCAACATTGATTTAGATTTCGGATAAATAATCCCTCCTTTTTCGAGATCCGGGGGTTCGGTAGAAAAAATTTGCACCTTGGCTGTCACGCCTGCATAAGTTTATTAATTTATTTCAAGTTTATTACATTATTGGTGTTGCAAAGATGTTATTCGATCTGTCATTGAATAGAACGTGTCTAAAGTTACGGGCAAAGAAAAGAAACAACACGTACTGCGCCTTAACAGAGTAAAGGATTAGCAATTAGTACGGATTAGCGCCGATAGAGTAGAAGAGTGCAGCAGCATCGCTGCGAGCGTAGACGAGACTCGGGAGGCTCGGGATTCAGCCTGGCCGCCGAGCGAGCAACGAAGAGAAGCAAAAGCGAGCGGCGTAGACAGCGCCACTCGATTGCGCAACTGGAAGAAAACGCGTTAGAAACGTACAATTTATTTAGCTTGATTTTTTACATCGAAAACTTCCTTCCAAACGTTCACGAGGACGATTTCCTTGCTCCGCAGAGAAGCCCTTTTTATTCGACCCTTCGTGCACGTGTTTACACCACGATAACTCTACGATTTCAGCAACGCCCCTGCGTCTCTATCGGTCCTCATATGCATTATAATCTCAACGTCGAGTTCTCGTCTCTACCCGTCTATACCTGTCCCGTTCTTTTAACCAAAGCCGAACACGTCGCGCATTCACTCTCGGATTTTCATGTTTACGTATATATATGCCTGTTATATACATTTTTATAAATATGAGCGTGTACATATATACAGTTAGATATGAAAAGTTTGTGTGTAGATACTGTCTATAAAAGCCTTTGAATTCTTATCTGAAGGACATTTATCTAAACGCTTATAGCCCTCAAATTCCAAAAAGTCAGTCTGCCCGCAAGAACATCATACTTTTTTGTGACCTGGATCCTATTTTCATGTGTTGTCGATGGATAATTCACAACCGCGTTGCGACGAAATGTTGTTAGTTTGAACAATTATCAAATAAAAATAATAAAAATGTTCTAACAAAATACATCGTCGTTGCGGAGAATGAAAAATCCGTGTACAAAAAAGAATAATTTCTTTCGCTTCAACGGATCGTGGCATTGGTGGTGCGAGTTAATAAAAATAAACTATTCATAAGCAGGCTCGAAGACGCTCATATACGAGTGTTCGATTGTGCAATTTGCTACTGTCATTCTAGGCTGTATCGATCGCAAGAGTTAATTATTTTTTATTGCGTTCTAACGCGTTCTCAGCAGCAACGATGTATACACAGATACTCGTACGATAGTTGCCAACCGCCAAAGTCAAGTTCATGCTAGCGAATGCAATGAATTTGTAATGATTTTTTGGGAGTGATTTCGAAATGTAAATTTACTTGGGTGAATAAAGAGTTAGTCGATTGTGGGAGCGGAGCTGTTTGCATTTTTTTCTAAAATAAATCCATGATTTTAATAATTTTATTAATATCATGATTATCAATTAATTACGAATACATTATTAATATCGAAAGATCTCAATCGTTTGTTCTCCCCTTTCCTCACACTCCCCCCCCCCCCCCCCCTTTTTCCCCCCCTTTCCCCCCCCCCCCCCCCCCCCCCACCCTCTTTGTCCGAGTTTCAACAGCAGCAGCGATCAGCGACGATGGCAGCAGCGCACGGGTCGATTGCAACGCGCTTCCTTCTCCCGATGACCCTATTTCCCATCTGACCTGATTATCCCATCCCCTCGTTCCGTGTGCTGTGCTCTACACACCTCAGCTTGACGATTTCGGACTATATGATACTAGACCTTCGAACCAGGCGCCGCTAGGCTCAAATATTTCGGACGTCATCACCGCGTGGCTCAAAACAAAACTTCGAATACCGTCTGCTTCTGCAGGGGACACGGTCGGTCGGTAAAAACACTGCCTTCGTGGTCTCTCGTATGTTCATGATGATTGATATGTAATATTTTGAGAAAATAACGAAAATCCTATGACTCTGTCCGTCTAATAACAACAATTCGCTGGCGGCTTTGTTTTTGTTTCAATAATACATAAAATAACACGTGAGAGAATTAGAGATGCGAAAACAGCTGTTTTCTGACACTTCGAGTCCGCAAGTGCTGCTCCTCGGTCGGTATATATTTTGATTCGTTGTTGACGTAAAAATAAAAGCAACTTCAATTGTCACAGTCGACTGAGCTCGATTGTTAAAAGTGTGTAATTACATATGAGTCTGTAAATAATGTAGAAATAATTGATCGTTATCTTGATTAAATGATCCTTTGGTACCGGAGGTTGAACCTAACCTCAATTTTTATAAATTCTAAGATGAAGGTTGTAGTACATGTGACTCTGTCTGAACGTTTAGCTCATAACCTCATTCACCAATAATGTACCCATCACGCCTATCTCGTTAGTGCCCAACCAATTAGAATCGATGAGCGTGCTGAAATTACGTAAGATTTCAGATAATTCCGTGTTTCATGACTGTGTTTACGTGCGGGATTCCTTTTTTTGTGATTATTATTTCGAGATTACACGTTGCTCGCGGCGGGACTCTACTTTTAACGATGTTATCGAGTTATAAGTCGTCGCTTTCGAGAAATCGTCACGAGATAACTCGTAGTCTTTCGTGATGGATGACGGTGAAAATACTCACGATACAAGAAACGTCAGAATTTACTTTTTCGCCAAAGCACGCGAATTGACAGGTGTCAACGAGAATCGAATAATCGTCGATAAAGTTTTGTCATACGAGCAACTTGTTGATCGTATTGTTAATCAATTCCATTTGGAAATCATCCGCGACAATTTTATTATCGCGGTCAACGAACAATTCGTCGAAAGAGAAACTCTTCTCGAAATTAACGACGGTGACGAGATCGCGGTTATTCCTCCTCTCAGTGGAGGTGAGCATTTTCAATTTTATACATTCATTTTCATCACAATAATTATTCAATTACAATAAACGACTTATTAACGCATTTCGTCAAGTATTTCGCAAAGAATCGAAGTGTCCACGATCGATAAATCGATCAAAGAGAAAGAAAAAACGAATTATAAATTTCCCAACGTTGCTTCGAGCAATTTCACCCCAATTTTGTATAAACTTTTGATTAATAATTAATTATTCCGACAATTAAGCCCGAAATAATGTCAAAAATGATGAAAAATATTTGCTTTTCATTACAGGATAAAAAAAAACATGGAAGAACCAAAAAACATTGTTGAGCTTCATAGAGAAAAGTTGCGATTGGACGACATTGTAGATTCTGTCGCGTCGTCCGGTTGCGGCGCGATCTCAACGTTCATCGGAACAACGAGGGACAATTTTGACAATAAAAAAGTGTTGCAATTGGAGTACGAAGCTTACGACTCGATGGCGATAAAGGAAATGACTAAAATTTGTGAAGAAGTACGTTCGAGATGGGCGGTAAAGCACATAGCGATTCATCATCGTTTGGGCCAAGTTCCAGTTTTAGAGGCGAGCGTCGTGATAGCAGTTTCGTCGCCTCATCGCCAGGAATCCCTTAAATCGGTGGAATATATCATTGACACTTTGAAGGCGAAGGTTCCAATCTGGAAAAAGGAAATTTACGAGGAGGAGGAGCCTCGGTGGAAGGAGAACAAAGAGTGTTCTTGGTCGACGAGTAAATAGCGAATTCTTGAATATTATCAAAAAAAATTGTTCCTCTCAAGCGTTGACCCTGTATTTCAAAAGCTCGATTTCACCAATTAATAAATCTGTTGATTATTCGTCTAACAACCTGTTTAAAATGAACCTTTTTCTTTTTTTCGCTCTTTAACGTAAACAACGAAAATTCAAAGGGAACAGCGAGGATCGTCGAATCAAAGCGGAATGCGATTCGGATGAAGATTGTAAAGTCGATGTCGTCGATCCTGACCAAGTACAAATTAGAGCCGACAATGAAGAACTCAACCGAAGAATTGAATCTTTTATAACGAGAAAACGTCAGCAGGTAAACGCCGTTAATGTTCAAGAATTTTGCAGTCACAGGTGAGACTCGTTCGACTTTTTATTGAAAGGAAATCAAAATAATTTTATGTCCAAAAAAATAAATAAAATTAAATTCAATTGAAATGAATAAAAAAAATTAAAATTAAAAAACAGAATCAAAATCAAAATTTAAATTGATAAAAATTATAAATTATAATTGAAATGAAAATGAAAAAAATAACCAATTAAATCAAATTAATAATCAAGTAATAATTTTATTAATAAATAAAATTAATACGTTTTCAGGTATCTTAGCGAAGAGGGTGAAATTTCGTGCGCAAGAGTCGATGCTATTCTCGTAAGACGAAAAGATTCAAAGAGTCACGTTAAAGGTAAAATGATAATTTATTTTTAATAAATTGAAAAGTCTGTTGATGGACCAAATTGACAAGAAATCATCGAGTAAATAAGTTTGAGATTTGAGTGATAAATTAACTTGTTTTATCGACGAGATTTAAATGAGATTTGACAGTCCACAGAGTCCGGAATTTGCGGGGACCGCAGACGATGGATCCTCTGATGTTATTCGTCGAGTCGAATAAAAGTTCGAATAAAGACTCGAGCGAAGTCTTCGACAATCCGGCATTGGAAGAAAGATTGGGCGTTGCGGAAAAATTTCTCGGATCAGCAAAACCAGTCTCGAGAGATATTTACCAGCGTATCAAAAACATCGAGGACAAAATTCTTCATCTCGAGAGTATTTCCCCCGAATACAAAGACTTTTGGGTACAACTCTATCTCGTTAAGCAACAAATTTTCCGACTCCTGTTTACACAAGAAGCACTCAACAGTTTTTGATGAATTTTTCATAGAAATAGAGACAACGATTGACACTGACTTGCAGGCTGAAAAAAACATTCCGCCAGATCCTTTTTTTACGGAAATACTAAAAAGAAATTCAAACTTTTGAGTCCACGTCCAAAGAAGTTGCCCGATTATCGAAAAAATAGTTTAAAAAAAAAGAAACGAATTACCTATTCAAAGATCATTCGAAAACGAAGAAAACGAGCGCTCCCCGGAGCCAGAATTTTGTCTGGAAATAAATTTGCAGCTATTTTCGTGATTTTCATTTAAAAATTTCATCCCATTCAAAAAAAAGATATTAAATTTTGGTAAATCAGCTTCGTAATCAAGAAAGTTTATCCCACGAATGGAAATCATAAGAAAAAAAAGAAAAATGTACGAAAGAATCACGTAATAATTGGAAATATTTGTTCGCAGATATCTGAAAGTCGTGATAATTCGAGGGACTATCGGAAACACGTTAGAAAAAGGGTGAGAAGTCATTAGTTCGTGAATATCTTCATTTTATTTTATTCTCTGTATTGCCAACCATGATGTGTTTTTTAAAAAAAATGGGGTCAACGTTCATTGTGAAACTTTTGTTCTTAGCGACAAAGTTATTCGCTTTTGCCGCACTATTCGCTTTTATAGTCATGTTCGAATGACATGCGACAGATATTGATGACATACATAGATATACGTGCACGTATTTCCATTGTTAAACGTGTGTATATAAGATTATCGTCTGTATATTTATAAACATGTGTTTATGTGCATAGAAAATTTGTATAATAACATTTTATGTCAATGCGCATGAATCCGTCACTTTGACAGTTAAATTGTAGTTGAATTTCAAAGGCGAAATTTCTCTCGCGACAATCAAACGCGATTTTAACCTCGTAAATTTGTTCAACCACCGAAACGCGATCACGGATATTGTTTTTCTTATTTTTTACACGATCGCGGTGCTGGCCTCATTTTCATAAACACACAAAAACCCACGGTTCCTTACACGCGATTCTTAAATTTTTTTTATTTAATTCCGACTCTTTTTTTTCAGACTTACTCGAAAGCCGAACTGGACAACAAACTCTCGGAACTCGAAAATCGATACGCCAAAAAAATCAAGTGATCCTCGTTAGAGGAGGAATTTTTATTTCTGACGAATCAACATCATTTTTTCAGGAATTTTTCTACTCGATCCTCATTTATTTTAATGAGTTATGAATTTAAAAAATAAAAACTGAAAAAATTATGGACTGCGACTCGTTGTTTATCGAGTTTGAGTGATTTTTGTAGTAAAATCCAATCGATTGGAACAATGAAATTTATACAACATTGAAAAACGAACTTTCGATGAATTCTTCGAATTTTTCTATGGAAACGATCAGCATTTTTGTGTACGAATAAAAAAAGTGATTTTTTAAATATGAAGGAATGCTGTTGTTCGTGAACGAAAATACAAATTATTTCCATGCTGCTCGATCGATTGAGACAAAAAAAAAGGTCAATTCACCCTAAAAAAAGTGACTAAAATAGGCAAAAGCTTAATTCTTTATGGAAATCGGTCTAGAGTCTCGTGGAAAATGTTGAGATTCAAGTGTACAGTTATTTCTGAAAATATATTATTTTTTTTAACAAAAATACACGTTTAAAAAGGTATTCAAAGTTCCTAGAGTTTATTCTGTATTTATAACTGCGATGTTATTTACAAAGTCGTTTATTGACTTTACAATAATAAAAATATATGCAGACAACAAAATTTCAATGTCACGAATTATTTTTAACTCAAAAAACATCGAAACCAGCACGATTTCTTTTTAAACGATTTATTTCCAAATTATAAAACGAACGACAAAATTGGTCTGAACGTCCAAACGATATGGAGTTCAATGGAGAAAGAGTAGTTTTTTTAAAAGAATTTTCTATGTTTTTTTTCGTATAAAATTCGAAAACTATCGATTATTTGATTATTTTGCAAGCTTTAGTTAACTTTTGGACGTGACTGTGACGAAAGTATTACCTTAAAATGGACTTGGCCGGTTAATCATTTGGTTGTAGGTTTTTCTATTCGTTCTTTGGGGCTGTCTCTTTTCGAAGGAATCCACACGAAGCTCTTCGATTCAATTGCTGCGATATATCGTTACAGATCTCAATTACAACATCGTGTAATATCGTTTTACATTGTTCGATCGATAAGCTTGAGCCTTAGTGGAGTGAATTCGGCGCGAAAAACTAACTGGGCGATGATCGGGCGTGTATCAGAGGGATAAAAGTACGAGAATAAGAGAGAGGTTCAAAGTTTTGCCGTTGAATGTACAACGACGCGGTGTAGTTTGCCATCCGGCTGTTAGAGGGGCAGCAGGGGCAGTGGGCACTGTAAGCAATAGGCAGTCGGCGCAGCGCCGTGATACGGTATGGCTGCGATTTTTGTAGGACGGTGAGGTTTTTTGTTATCTCTCTCGTATCGCGTTCGCGTGTCTTTTAGTTGGTAATAAGAACAAAAAAAAGCAAAAGCCGAGTGTCAAAGTGACTGGAGGACATTGAGAAATATGTTGAGATAATGATGGTGAAAACGTGAAAATCCGTTCGAACGTTAATCCGGCGTCAAATATAGCGAAATAAACGAATATTCGGTGAGTCCACAACAACAACAAAAAAAAGTATTATCAAGTTTAGGTCTCTAGCGTTTCGACATGGGGTCGAGAGAGAAAGGTGACTGTCACGCACGCGGACACCTCATGTCGTCTGCCACTCTCTGACAAGCGTTTTTGCCCTTCTTTTTTCCCTGTTTTTTATACCTCTTCGTTTCCGAGTATTATGGATTCTCTTTTGTTTTTCATTCGACCACACTATGAAAAAAAAAACAATCGTGCTTTTCGCTATCTCAAGGTCAAGATTCCCGGGAAACCTGGAATAAAAACCGGAACAGCTGAAAGATCGCGCGCCGAAAATGGACGAAAATAATCGAACCCAAAGGGGCACGTCAGTATTCGGCGTTTTATTACTTCCGCAGTAGGGCCTTTTCGATTCTGTTTTTTTTTTTTGCGTTCGCAGAAATGAGCTGTTAGTTTTATCGGCGCTCATTTAAATACACGTTCTCGATTATGACCTTTTAAGTTTTCGTATATTTTTCACATTATTATTCTAGTTATTATAACCTCGAAAAATTGTGCTCGTAATTTCAACGATCGCGACGTACATTTTAATTAGGAAAATTGATTTCGAGCAGAAACGTTTTGTTGTTACGTGTCAATTAACGTCTCAACTCTCAACTGAAAATATAAATTGTTATTTCATCGCACGAAGAATAACGAATGAAACATAATTATTATGGGAATAAATAAATCAAGACGTCACTCATGAAAGAGAATGTATTTTTTTAACCGTTGAAAGTATAATCTTGCAGATTTCTTTTTCACGCGAGTTGTTCATTTTCTATGGTATTGAAGTTTGAATCGTTGGAACGCAACGGAAAATGTATTTTTCTTTCACTCTATTAAAGAAAGTGAAAATCGTTTCGATTTTTTTTTTTGCAGATTTGATTTTTAACCTCAACATCATTCAGTTTCACATAGTTTTTTTAGTTTCTAATAGTTTCCATATTTTCTCGTGAATTTCTACGAAAGCAGGTTATGAAATTGACTCGTTTGAGGATTTTCGAAATCGTCGAGCCATCGATTGAATTTTCTTTTCATCCCGATGGTTCGTTTAAGAAGGTTCGATCGTTTCTCATGCGTTCGATAAATTCCAAGTTTAATTCTTTAAAATTCGTATGAATCTTCTCAAAAATCATACTCAACTGTGGGTCAAATTTGAGGAAGTTCGACCGTTTATAAATCGAGTTGTTAGTTGTAAAATATCGTCTTTTTTCGTAACTTCCCAAACCTCGTGTTGAAGTTGCGATTTTAAAAACTGAATATCTCGATTACCAGGCGGTGAAACCTTCTCAAATTTTTTCCACATTATAATACGAGGCTCAAGAAGATTCACGCGAAATTTCAAAAAATAATCTTGGAAAAATTGGATTTGATCATTTTGCCGTTACCAAACAGTGATTTTTCTCACCTTTATTTCGTGCTTTTCAAATGTTTTTTCCTCTCTCTCTCTCTCTCTCTTTCTTTCTGTCTCTCATTCTCTGGATATTCCAACAAGTCTTGCAGACGTTTTGTAGTTGATTCTTTCGTTATCGTGAAGTGAAATGGTACACAAGAAACACGAAGTTTATAAATAGTGTAATGGGCTCGACTGAGCGACGTAATCTTTTTCCAAGCACTGCGGAATACAGAACTCGGTGAGCGTGAGAGGAAACAAAGGGAGGGGAAGGATTGAAAAAATTTCAAACGCGATTGAAATTGGAGAGAAGAGATCTGTTCCAGGCAACGAAAAATCGTACAATCTCGAACACGAGTAGCTCCTGCAATATATTTTCCGACTAATGCGCTATACTGTAGAGCATTGGAGCTTTTTCATGTTACGATTAATCCTATTACCGTGCGGGCTCTTTTTATGGACGATTTATTGCACTCTCATTTATCGGTTAAGTTATTTTTAGCACGTGTCGAACGATGAATCATCGGGCATTGAACTCTTTGAAGAAAAGTTATACTTTTAACCCGTGTCTTCGTAAATTTGGGCAAGTTTTTTTCGAGTTTCCATCGTTGGCATTCAATCAAAAGAATTTTATTCAAAATTCCCGCCCAATTTTCCAAGCAAATTATTCTTAAAATGCTTCCTCGACACCGAAAATATTCTTTAACTTCATCGAAGTATTTAATAAAATAAAATTAACATATAAAAAATCATAAAATCGACGTTTTTTAAATTATTTTATTTATTATTTATTTATTTATTATTTCTATACACGTAATTAATTTTTTTATAAAACAAAAAATTATTTTTCAAATGAAAGACAATTGTAGAAAGTAAAAAGAAAATTCTCAATATTATTTTTTTTCTTATTTTGCGTCCAAATCATAAAAAGCTCGATATTACTTTTAATTTATTCACAAAATGAATGCGAACGTTCCTTCAGTTAAATTGTAGATCGCGATCGTTAAAATTGACGAGAAATAATCGGTGAAAGCAGACGTTGGTCATCGCGATTTTCGTAGTTATATATAGGTAGAAAAATAAAAATAGTAAAAGACTCTGTCGATTCGTCATGTGGAACGAGGAGGAACACACACAACCGTATTCGAAACGCGAAAAGTCTGTTCTCTTGTAACTCGCAGCGTTCCGAAAGTTAACGATCAAAACGTTTCTCGCTCGTTTCAGATTTCTACTAGAAAAATTGTGGCTAATAAACGTCTACGTTTTCAAACTGAACTGAAAGAGAAACATTTGACTCTTGTTGCCGCATTCATTCTCCGCATTTTTCGTCAATATTTTCTAGAGTAAACAAAAATTTTCTCGCCAAAATACTTTCGATTCTGATTAATCAGTAAATCTGAGCCTTCGATGCGATGAAGCACGAAAAAAAATGAGTTAAATTAACATTTCGCTTGAATTATAATTTGCTTTTTCAATTTAAGGAAGTTCTATCGTTTTCTTAAGATCTTGTTGAAAATTTGGATAAATCTTCTTTAATGTCAAATGCACGTGTGTAATAAATTTTAGAAGGTTTCGCCAAACAGAACGTTCAGATATTTATTGCTAAAAATCACAATTTTCGGTAGTCTCTCAAAAGAGCTCGTGTTAAAAGTTACATTTTCATCAATAAATATTTTGGCTTCTACATGGTGAAGCCTTCTAAAACTTTGCATACATTTTTATGCAACATCAAAGAAGCTACATTTAGTTATTCAAAAAAATCTAAAGAAAAAGATGTTCGCAATTTTTGTAGTTATCCAGCAAGTACATATAACCTTGGATGACCTTGAATTTGTAGTATGTTGTTCTTTAGTCAATTTACAACAACTTTCCTTTATTAACTTACGCCCGCAAACCATTTTGTATGTGAGAAAAACTGAAAACCAATTTTTCGATATGAAAGTCGCGACAGAACTACCTCAACGAACCATCACCGTGAATAAAGTCTGTTAGAGAAAAAAGATTTGATTAAAAGTTTACTGTTTACTGACAGCCATACGTTTATATAGACTCGTTGCTGGCAAGATCGATTACCTCGAGTCACCTTGACAGTCAAAAAGAGGACTTTGCGGTCGCCGGTTTGAATAACTGTATTTTTATTTTTCTCCCTCGCTTCTCGTCGTCTCTCTTCATTCCGGAAATTGGAATGTTCGTAGTGGCGAGAGAAAACATATATATAGCGATCGATTTAATAATTCAACGAAGAAGGAAGTTTCGTGTGAAATTTAACAAAGTTCGAATAGGTGTCGGTTTTATTCGATAAAAGTTCGTCCCTATTTATATTTATACGTATATTTCTAACATAAAATAGATGCATAATACGATACGACAACAAGGGTTCACAGTCCGGGAGTCCCTTGAACTTATTTCTTTTTTTTTGTTTTTATTTATTTTTTTTCGAAGCCCACTTCGAGCTTCTCGTTTCAAGGGGTTCTACGACCTTTCCTAAATGTCTCTCGTGAACAAATCATCACATTCACTTCGCTTTATCGCGTGTCTCCAGAATAAATTTATCGTTTCGTCCTGTCTTCAGAGAAAAGGATGTTGTTTCGCGACACTTGTCAACCGTTTATCCGCCCTTTTGACTTTAACCTATCGACTCAAACAAGTTTAGGTGCGTGTTACAGTTGAGGAACGTTGTTCTTTCGAATAATGAGGGTGACAGTTTTTACGCTGTACCCAATAAATTATATACTCCACATGAATTTCCCTAAAATAAATAAACGCTAAAAATATGCTGAAGAGTAAATCAGAACGTCAACTCATTAACACAATTTTCGACCTCGAAATATTGACGATCTTTTGAAATATGAAGAAATAAGCAAATAATTAAATTCAACGAGTGTTTCAACCGAAATTTTTTCATTTACACTTTTATAAAATATTTTTCAAAGACAAAAACTTATTGCGAGGTTCCCAGATTTTTAGATTTTTCATCTTTTTTTTTCAGAACGAATTACAAATTTCGATCGATTTTTTTTTTTACTTACGTGGCGAATTTTATTCACCATTTTTTTTTCTACCAATATTGAAGTTAATGGCAAAGAACTTGTGTCCAAATTATTTATTTTAATTGAATGAAATAATGATGTGGAACGACGACAAAAATTGGACTTGCCTAACTGTATTTTTTTGACGTGCTGAACAGTTATTCGTTTTGACGTTTCGTTATTTCCGGTTGGGAAGGAAGTTCGCTCGTATTTAGAATTGATTGAATTTATAAGTCTCCCTTTTCAACCGATTATCCTCTCTTTCTTTCCGCAAGCCACTGGTATGAAAAAAAATGTAGTAGTGACTAAATATTTGCAACATTAATATCGAGTTATCAATTTTTATCAGCGTGCAAATCTGAATTTCTTTTTTACTTCAATTCTGACGGAATTCCCACAATTTCCTGAATAAAAAAAAGTCCCTATGGGCTTTTGAGGTACACGAAAAATCGGATTTTGTTGGAACCGCAAATATTTTTGTTCAAAAAAATTATTTGCGGGTACGAATCAAATTTTTGTCATCTCATCGTCACATTTTCTTATTCAGCCGAACACACTTTTGTGATTTCCAACAAATTTCAACGTAATATCAAAAACATTCAAACAATCTTTTCAGTTTCAACAAATTTCGAAAATATTATACGAATTTTGAGTTCCAACAAATTTAAAAAATATACAAAATTAGCTGCACCATGTGAATTATTCAATTTTCTCTCGTTGAACTTTTCAGTATTATCTTGATATTTATTTATTTATTTATTATTATAATGAACGCATATTGCTAAAAGGTTGCAACAGTTTTGATATCGTGTTATCCGTACCTAGCCCCGATATTCATTGTTCAATTATTCAATGATTTTTCGTGCTGATACCAATTACGTCGAATTAATAACGGGGCCTTTGGCAAAGGCATTATGCCTCACGTTTCCATCCGGTTTGAACGAGAGAAAGGAAGAGAGAGAAAGAGAGAGAGAGAGAGAGAGAGAGAGAGAAAGAGAGAGAGAGAGAGAGAAAGAGAGATAAAGAGAGAGAAAGAAAGGAGAAGGAGGCACCAGGAGGTGCCCGGTAGCGGCATATCGGAAATACCTGTTGTCGGCCTCATGAATGAAGCCAGATACACGCAGAGAGACACGTAACAAGGCGTGTATAATAGTAAGGCCGTAACATAAAACCTCTATCCACACATACAGCAAAGTTTAACAAAATTTTACACACAAACAGACGTTAGTAATGGAACTTTAGGAGCTGAGAGATGATTACTTACGCCCATTTGTCTGTTGGATATCGATGCAGGCTGCTTGTAGACTTTTTTTTTTGTATTTTTGGTTACGGAATTATTGCACAAGAGCAAGACAGAGAAAAAGAGAAAGAGAGAAAGGGTATAGTTAAGTAGAGGAAGAGTAGAAGGGAAACAAAGAGAGACAATGATTGATTGATACGAAAAGAGAGAGAAGAGCGTATAGGAATAGAGACAGAAACTTATCAGAAGAGAGAACATGGTAGAAAAAGGAGAGAAAAGGAGAGCAAAAGAGAAAGAGCTGTGGAGAGAAAATGAGCAAGAGGAAAAGAAAAGGAAAAAGAAGGAGGGAGAGAAAGAGAGAGAGAGAGAGAGAGAGAGAGAGAGAGAGAGAGAGAGAGAGAATGCATGTCGTGTCTAACGTGCCCCAAACATTATCGGAACGCCCTTATCCTCTCAAACTCCTTTCTTCTCCACTCAAACAATTTGCATAGATAGCACACTAACCGCGAAAAAGCTCGAGTCTTTCCAACAGTCTAAAATTGTTTCCCGGCGCTCGTCCATCATTTCTGGCTCCCGCCAAACTATCTTTTCCTCTCTCTCTCTCTCTCTCTCTCTCTCTCTTTCTCTCTCTCTTTCTCTCTTTCTTCATTCAACATATCGCGCGGTTATGTACACACGTGTAAGTGTCTACTTGTCTCATTTAGTATTAAAGAGAACAAGTCGGTTTAACAGGTTAACCGAAAAATTGAGTGATTCGTTTCTCAATGCTTTTATTACCTATTGAAATAGTAATAGACTTGAAGTTCGAGTGCATCGTTTCATTAGTTTACGCAGCCACGACACAAAAGTATCGAATCACCGGAACTTTTTTATTTGTTACTTTTTTACACGAATATAAATAAATATACTTTGGTTTTTCTTGAACTATAATTTTTAAATATTTTCTAAAACGTTCAAATTGAGAAAGTATGTAAACGATTTAATGGGGATTGAAAAATTTGCATATAATTTTATCCAAAATGTCACCGTAATCGATATTTGTCGAAAAATCGTAACCCCTTCATGAAAAGACTTATGAACAAGTCTTAAGAGACTTGTAAATATTTCTTTCACTTCTATTTACAAAATTTGTCGTCTATTAAATATTTACAAATTTTGTATTTACTTCTATTTACGAAAATTGAGTGAATGCAAATTGGTGAAGGTCATGGCCTCGTGAAATCGCGTGGAATGCTTTCACACAAATGTGTAATAAATACATATTTACGAGGTTCTTTCGCCATAATCATAATAGTGCATACAAAGCAACGGCAAAATGATTAAATACAATTTTTCCAAGACAATTTTTTGAAATTTTGCGTCAATCTTCTCGAGCCTCGTATTATAATATGTCAAAAATTTGAGAAGGTTCCACCGTCTGGTGATCGAGATATTCAGTGTTTAAAATCGCAACTTTAACACGAGGTCTTATGGGAAGTTGCGAAAAAAGACGATTTTTGACAACTAATAACTCGATTTCTGAACTGTCAAACTTCTTCAAATTTGACCCACAGTCGAGTATGATTGTTAACAAGATTCGTACGAATTTTAAACAATTAAACCTGGAATTTATGGAACGCATAAGAAACGATCGAAACTCCTTAATTTACGTATTTTCTTGAACGTGTGTAGGCGATGTAATCTAGCGAGGACATCGAGCTATGCTTCTCCTCCTTTGCGAATGGCTCGCGTGCATTTGAGAAACTCGCATACCTATTATGTACATCAGTCCACAACGATTCTAACGACACGTACGTCTTCTCTCCTTATCCTCCTTCACATCTGCACATATATCCATCGTATTTTAATACTAGCTCCGCTAGCTCGAGGAATATACGTAGTGGTAACCCAAAGACTAATTAGAGGATGTTCATTTGTCAAACACAAATGTATATTCATACTCACCCATATTTTTATAAATGTTGTATAAGTGTGCGTTTAGGTTTGTTATAACTATTCGCATGTATTCGATCATCTTATCGTATTTATTTCTGGACAAGTTAACCCCCTTATTTTGACATTTACGAGGACAAACTTTGTTTCGAGGGTTGACCTTTGTTCGAGACATTTTATCATCATTTATTACAAATGTCTTCAACTAAATTGCTGCTCCTCGAAAATGTCTAAATGTTGTTTCATTTTTTCAAGATACTCTCTTCCAAATTTAATCCCACGTCCAATTTGTTTGAATCTCTTTTAATTTCTTTTTGGTTTGTCAATTTTTTGATTTATGAAAAATTTTCCAACAATCAATTGGATCAGTGATTCACTGACCGATTTTTTTTCTTCATATTATTATGTTATTTATATTTTATATTTTTATTATATTAATATTATTCATAAATAATATTAATATTTTATTATATTAATATAATAAAATAATATTAATATATATTATTATATTATATTGATTATATTATGTTTATTTATATATTTATATTATATTTTTATATTATTATGTTTATTTTTTTATTTGTATATCGACCAGAAAAAATGTCTCAAAATGGGTGAAATGTTTTGTTTTACGTCAAATTTGATGCAGTCATTGGACGCTGTGTGTAATGAACGCTAATTTTTTTTGGGTTTCCAGGATTTAATTTATTTCTTCGTAAATCCTTTCGTTTTGACGTCACAGTTTAAATTTCTTAGTTTTCGGTGCAAAATATTTGTGGGTGCAGCCCATTTGTCACGCGTAGAATTGAGGTTTTTTTTTTGCACCTGTCAAGAGTTTTTTTTTTACGATTTTTGTCGTCACTCAACTAGCCAATTGGATAAACTCGTGCTTGCCAAGTATAAAGTGTTTTGGCACGCACACTCGAAAGCTTCCTGAAGGCAAGGACAAAGCATTTGTGTAAAATTACTAAAAGATTAATATTTAGATGCTCGCAAATGAAGGCAAAAAGTTCAAGGGGCCAAGTGCAGTAAAAAAACGATGAAAAAGGCAAAAGATTGTAATTATTTCTTCTTTTTTTTAATTCGTATCACCAAGTTTCAACGTGGAGAAGTGCGAAATAGGGAAATGCACAAATTCTCGTGAGCAAAAGTCGAAAATTGGGTCGACCGTTTCGTTCGGTGCTGAGCACGCAATCAACCGTGATAATTATTACGTTGCAAATCAACACAGCCGGAAATCCGATGTAGAAAAGATTTTTGTTCCACCCTGAAACTTATTCCTCGAACCTAGGGAAAAAATAAAACCTTTCAAAGCACGATATTTACGAGACTTTTCGTACACTCACGAAAATTAATCTCAAGAACATTTTTCAAATTTTTTTTATTCTATCCAACTATTCGATCTTTTCAAGATTTTTTCTATTCATTAAAACAGTTCACGCAGGCAGGACGTTTAATGAAACTAGATATTTATGAATAAACAAATTTTGTGTATAGAGATCTTGGCAAAGATTATTAAAGAGTAAAGAAAAGGACGTCGAGTATTAAAAATAGGATTTCCAGACAACAAAGCGACCCTTCAATATCCTTGTAATTACTTAAAGAAAAAAAAACGGAATCGTCATTTCCGAATGTAGCCAAAACGATTGCATTGATGATAAAGTAGAAAAAAAGACGTCAGACGATGGATTGGATGGATGTATTCGATGGATTGGATGGATGGATGGATGGTTCAAATGGATGGATTGGATGGATGGATGGTTCAAATGGATGGATTGGATGGATGGATGAATTGAATGGATGAATGAAATGGATGGATTGGATGGATTGGATGGATGGATTGGATGGATGGATTGAATGGATGGATTGGATGGATGG
>JACEOJ010000179.1:116264-134516 GCA_013761285.1 Campoletis sonorensis
ATGGATGGATTGGATGGATGGATTGAATGGATGGATTGGATGGATGGACAGGATGGATTGGATGGATGGACAGGATAAACCAGTGTTGCCACGAGATTTGTTGTGATTGGGTATATTAATAAACAAAAATCTTTTCTAATAAACAAATATCTTGTATAAACATTTAATAATAAGGTTATTAAATAATAAATTCCACTTACCGACAAAGTTACATAAAAACAGACTTGTTCTACACAGTTCTAAGAAAATAAAATAGGATGTTCGGTGAGGAAGGTCTAATGCATCGTACGCAATGGAATGTTAATCTATTCATCGATAGAGACGTAACTCTTGGCAAACCCACATTCGGTATTGAAGTCGTTTGTATCGTTAACGAACCAACAAAAAATCTTCCCGTCATTTTTTTAATTCTTTAATAATTCTTCAAATTGGCAGAATTTCTCTCCTAATTTCGTTCATCGATTTCTCCAAAAATATTTAATTAATTTTTTTCATCAATTCATTATAATTCCAAGCAATCTTTTGTGCTTTTTTTTGGGTTACATAAATATTCTAATTAAAAAGAAGTTGGAACCGTTGACAGTTCCTGGAGAATCAGCCTGTATAGTTACGAAGTAACAGGTACGAATTACCTGTAACGATGTCCGGGTATTCAGAGCAGTCACTCGCGGTTTAATCAACACGAACGTTAATCGAGCCGTTCGGTCTCGCGCGTGTTTCCACTCTGGTGATCGACGACAACCAAGACGACAACAACGAGGGCGACGTGCATCAATAGCAGACACGCGTAATTTCCTCATAAGCTCGTGTGAATGCAAATTGGATGAATTAGAATCGATGATTCTTACGAAAGAAATGATTAAACGAAGATTATAGCTTAGCATTTCTTCACAACAAATATTTGATTGAAGGTTTAATCAAATTTCTAGACGTTTTTTGTAAACTTGGTTTATTCCGATCGTTTCTCATGCTTTTTATAAATTTTAAGTTAAATTGTTTAAAATTCGTGACAAAATAGTTTCTTATACAGAGCTCAATATCGAAACAATTTCAGGTACGAATTAAGGAGGTTCAATCGTTTCTCATGCGTTCGATAAATTCCAAGCTCAATTGTTTAAAATTCGTATAAATCTTCTTAACATTCATACTCAACTGTGGGTCAAATTTGAGGAAGTTTAACCGTTTAGAAATCAAGTTATTCGTTGTCAAAAATCGTCTTTTTTCGTAACTTCCCATAAGACCTCGTGTTAAAGTTGCGATTTTAAACACTGAATATCTCGATTACTAGACGGTGAAACCTTTTCAAATTTTTGACACATTATAATACGACGCTTAAGAAGGTTCACGCAAAATTTCAAAAAATGATCTTGGAAAAATTGGATTTGATCATTTTGCTGTTACTTTTTAATTCACTCATATTCAATTGTTTGACTGATATCAACATAAGTTTCCGAGACTCAATATGTCAACGATTGAATGTTCAAAGATTCTAAATTCTCAGGCAAGAAAAAGCGTCCACCAAAGAAAGACGAATGGCAATTGATTTCAAGTAACATTAGTTTCGATCGAGTGTATTCTATCGACGAATTGTTTCGTCTGTTTACATCGACATTGAAAAATCAGTGAAATTACACTGAAATGAGAGATTCGAAGAAAAGAATAATAAAAAAGCTTACAAATCGCTCAGTTTTGTACTAGTTTCAGAGCTGACCTCGGCCCTATATTCGCCCCATTCTTGCCGTCAGGTGGTCTGCACCTTCGATCGATATTACGCGTGTCGAAACATTTGTTTCATTTTTACTCTCCCCCCCTCCCCTCCCTCCAGTGTTTATTGCTGACCCTGGTAATTTACGCGACCCATGTGTGACTGTTTTTATTATTAAAGCTTGCTCCATTGAAATGAAATGAAAATGCTGCTTTTCAACAATTCCCTAACATTTAAAATTTCGAAAAAAACTCCTGCTGACTCTTTTTATGAGTTTTTGAACCGAATAGAAAAAAAATTAAACAAAACAAAACAATTTTTCATCACAATTGGAAAAAAAAAATCGATAATTTTTCACAGACGAGTCTCCTTCGCCTCAATCTACATTCGCTCTTCTCTACACTTTTTTTTACTTGTGCCTGCTTAGAGTTTATAACTCTCGTCCAAGGCTGAGAGAGTTTTCAACGGTATAAGAAAGTCTCTTGCAGTGAAGCGAAGAGCCTCGAAATTATTTCTCACTAAATTCGTAGCTCTATTGACGAAATTTATTTTTTACGGATTTTTTTTTAATTTCTTTTTTATTGGGCTAATAATTAATTCAAGTATTTAAGAGAACGAAACGAAAAAACTGGTTTGACGTGTATTTGATTGAAATGCTATTTAATTTTCGTACGTATAGTTGATCTTCAATGGTGAGAAAATTTTTTGAAGTTGAAGCGAAGAATTACACGAAAAATCAAATGTTCGAACGAGCACATTAATTGTGCACGTGTTTACGATTTGTACTTCTCTGAAGCCTCTCTGTTTATGCTTTGTCGAGTGGAAATAATACATAAGAAAGAATATATATAAAATCTACAGGCGCGACAGCGTCTTGGACATAATACTCGATAGAACAAAGACCATTATCTATGACTTGTTTTCAACGTAATGACAATTTAAGTGATTTGCAAATTGAAATTGTTTCTGATTCAATTACAGAGTCGTCTCAATGGTCATTTGTACATAATTATTTTTTACGTTCACATTTCGAGGATGGAAAAAAAAATTGCAAATAAATAGATGCATATTGTTCATGATTAGTAAAAAAAAAAAAAATGAGCCATACTTATTTCAATTTTGTACAAATTTCAACACAACTCTTTTGCTTGCAATTTTTTTCATCTGACGTTAAATTAAGGAGTTTCGGTACAAGTCGTACAACGTAATGGTTCAGTTTATCTTTAGGGATAATCAGGGAATGAAATTCTATTGTTCTCAAACAAAGCGCTAACTTCACACAACAAAATTTTGTATCAAAATTACACGATTACTGAAAAATTCATCGTTTTCATTGACAAAAAAACGAATAATTAATAAACGATGTAGACGAATTATTTCATTTTCTGGTGACATAATTGTCATGATATTTTGAGTGGTTTGACACTTTTTTATAACCTTTTTTACATTTTTTCGTATTGTTTAATGCACTCAACTGAAGTTTGGGGACAGCGTGGGCATGTCTCGATGTTAAAAAGTGACGTTTTCATTTGAGAATTTTGTGGAAACGGTGTAGACAATAGTTTTAAAACCTCGAGGACATATTCAGAAAAAGTCGAAGAACATGCTGTAGAAATTTGAATAAAATGGTTAAATTTCGTCACTTGTACCGAAACTCTTTAAATAATTAAATAAAACGTAAAAAAAGAAGTGACATATTCACAGTTATTTAATGAGACAATTAGTCGTGATGGAATTACAGTATATAATTATAATGACACAATAAAAAGGATATTTGTGATACAAATTATAAAATAATTGGGATTCTGACAATGGTACGAGAATTAATGAGAATATTTTTTGATTTTACGCTTATGACGAGCACGTGGTAACTGGTGAAAGTGAAGTTTGGCCTATTCTCGTGTTGCTTTCTGTACCCGGACGTAAATCAACGTACAAAAAATCATGATGAAAATAACTAACGAGGGCAGTTTTCGTACGATCCGATTTTTCAACCATGTAGTATCTCAAGGGTCCCCAGCGCCGTGCACCTCCCGGACACATCGAACAAAGAGCGTCCCTCTCGTTCTCATCGACCTTACTAACGTGGTTGGCAAACGTACGAAATTGCATGCAAGTCGTCGATGCTGAGACGAATCTCAAACGATGACCCATATCGCCGAGTATACGATAAAATTTTAATCCACGAAAACGACTTCCTCGGATCGTAATCGTATGCAGTCGAGAACATCTCTCGAGGATTCTTATCAGATAAGCAGGACGAAGATACAGATTCGCGGAAGTGCCTGCTTTGATATTTTTAGTCCAGAAATATGGGGGAATAAAATAAAAATGAAAAATGAATAAAAATTCATCTTTTTATGACGACAATCGTCTTGTCAAATATTTGACATTGGTACGTGACCTTCAAATTTAATAATACTTTTTATTTACTTTTTTTTTTAGACTGCAAATCGATTTGGCTCGAGTAAAAAATCTTTTGGATCGAAAATCTTCATTCGATGTTTGATTTTGTTGAATTTTTAATTACACTGTCATATTATTTATTAAAACCATGTTTTTAGTCACCTGTACAATTCAATATGTTGAGCCTCTGCAATTTTTTGTTACTGCACGACAATTGTCGTAATATGTCATCGCAGTCGTTTCTCGCCTCGATACTTATTCTTCTTAGATGTGGCATTCTTTTTAATTCGTCAATTACTTCAGAGGTCGTTGGTCCTGTATTGCTCACCTGCGTGAAACCATCTTACGTCAGTCGACATTATTCAAGAAAATTATGTTTTTTAAGTCGAATTAGAAATGTGAGACAAGGGAAAAAGTCGATTTTATTTCATCAAATTCTTTTTGAATCAACGAAATGTTTTTTTTTCAGGCGAAATCGGTTAAAAATTAGGGTTGACGATGGAATAAGTTCCTAGAAACTTGTTTATGTATAAATCACAAATCTAAAGAAAAAAAAAACATCTACAATAATATCTATTTATTTATTAATAATATTATAGGATAAATATTAATATAAGATAAAAATATAATAAAAATAATCTTATAATAATATAATAATAAAATGATAATAATATATTGTAATTATTTTATTACATTATAATTACAATATATTATTATTATTATTATTATTATTATTATATTATTTATTATATTATTTATTAATATTTATTAATATTGTTATTAGATGGTAATGGTAAAAAGATTCATTAACGTTAATAAAAATTAGCAATTAACCTCGAACGTTGTCCAAATACTGGGTTCGAGTACGAGACGTTCAAAAAATGTAGATACTCCTCGTAGCGAGTATAAATCTCGACAATCGAGGTAGGACATAATCTCGAGTAATATTTCAACGGGTATCGATAAAATTCCAAGTTTACTTGTATCGTTCATGACAAAATGTATTTTTTCATCAAAAAATCGATTATCAGTTTTCATGATTCTTCGTTTCTTGGACGTGGGAGTATCTTCATATTTTTTGTAACTTTCAAAAGTTTTAACTCGTTTTCGATTGCCCGAGCAGTCTCCGTCCGAGTTTTCCATTCTCCTCGATGTACATCAATCGAGCCACACCTTAAAATTCTCCTTTTTTTAATTATTTTTATTGTTTTTCCAATACTTTTTTCTTCACCTTCTTTCTCAACGAACATTAATCCCACGCTTTCGCATACTTTTCACTCTCTTTCTCTCTCATCACGAACCCTTACATAGAATTTTATTTAGCGTGAAAAAATAAAAAATACAGTGCAACAGAAGGATATAAAATTTAGTGGTCGATTGTAAAATGTAATTAGAAACTCGTAATTTTCGTCTTAATGGGTTTGATGCGACTTTTGCATCATGGCATATTTCACGGTTAATTTTGCGAATCATGACATCTGTCGGACCTTTCAAATTTTCTAGTATTCTTTTTTCTTAGTCAATCGAAATATATAGACTTTTGATTTTTTTTTGTTTTTTTTTCAATCTTCCTTGATTTTTTTTCAGAATTTTTTTCTATCGGGTAATGATTTATAATTTTTTAGAAAAAATACGATTTTTTTCGTTCATTTACCCATAAATTGTTGAAAAATGCACCGAATTAAGTTTTTTTTCGTTCAACTCAAAGGATTTTCCTCCGTTCTTTTCAGAGGTATTTTCAAAAAAATGTTTGGCACAAGTTTGATCAAATTTTTTGGAGGTTGAAGCAAAAAATCATTGATTTTAAGCACATAACATATTTCGATTATCTTGAAAAAAATTTCAACAAAACTTGAACCAATTTGACGATTTTTAAGACTAGTTTCACGACGGTCCGCTTTTTGGTAATATTTTTTCGTAATTTTGAAAAAAAAAACCTTGTCTAAAGTCTCAGGCTGGGCCGATGATATTCAACGAACTTATAAATTTATTCATTTATTTTTAAAGGTCTAAACATATTGGCCGATGGTAACTCGAGCGTAATTTTGCCCCAGTAGTACAATTTCCGTAATAATGCCGTATTGGATAGTCTCGTTCGTAACTAAATATCAAAAGGAGCCAACGAGCGCCTCTCCGTGTGTATTAAAATGTCCGAGTTCCGCCCTTATGAATTCAAGTGTTTTGTATATGTTGGATAGAAAGGTAGGATGTCTCTCGTTATAGTGTGTACGTCGATAGCAGCACGTTTCGGTCACGTAATTACTGCAGTGAGTCACGCGCTCTTAACTCGTTGCCGATAGTTCGCCTTTTTTCCCCTCGTCCTTCTCGATCAACACGCACCACGATATTTCTTGTCATTTTGATTTTTGATTTTCGAGCCCATTACATTTTCATTTCACAAGAAAATATCTTACCATTTTATTTTTCATTCGAGAAAAGTGTATTTGTGAATATAAAAAAAAAAACATAGTGACGAGGTATTCGATTTTTTGACGTCTAGCTGATTAATTGATTTTTTTAATTCCTTTCACAAATATTTTGAGATAACTGTGTTTATATTTATACGGTTTTAAATTCTCGAAAAAAGTGGATACAGATTTTAGTTTTATTTCTTTTTTTGCTGTTGAGAAGCTCGAGTTGACATTATTTGAAATATTTTTATTTAATTATTTAATTAAAACGTCAATTTATTAAAAAATTTCATATCGACGAATGAGAAATCGATAGGACCTTATTGAATAACTGGAAATATTTATCAAGAGACGCGGCAGCGGCTCGACGTCAAGTATTAAAAAAAAAAGCGTCGCGCGAGATAAAATATAATTGGAAATATTTTTATTTAATCTTTTAATTAAAACGTCAATTTATTGTGATTTTTCATATTGACGAATAAGAAATCAATGGGAACTTATTGAATAACGAATTTTACTGTAACATACGAGCCACAACTTCGACACAACAACGTAAGCTATTCTTTTTATTCAGTGTAAAACACACCCCTCAATTGCACACGAACAACCTCGCCCTTTCAAGGTATACAATATTTTTTTCCTATTGACCTTACTGCGATTCGTGACGATCTCTTATCTTTGTGTGAAAGAGAAAAAAAACTGGCTAGACGACAGTATAACAGGAGTGCTCTTGACGATTTATTGTTTTATTCTATTATGAAAAATTAATCTTTTAGAATAAAGACGATCGAACAGAAATTCGAAGAAAAACGTACTTGAGGAAATTTCAATCGAATTAAATTATTTTCCTAGGGTTGTCAAAACTTAAATCAATTTATAAAATGTTGATGAACAATTGTTCATTTTTATTAGTTTTTAGCATAAAACAAAAAAAATGTTCAATATTTTCCAGACACGATGCTGGCACCGTTGAAAACCAAGTCGACGAGGAGGCTGGAGGGCAAAAGGCCTAAAGAGTTAATGTCGTCCTCCAGTCTTTCGGGAATGTCGCAGTTGTCAAACAGCAGCGAGGAAGGTCTCGAGCCTTTTGTTCACAAGCCCAACAAAGCGGAAAAGACGGAAAGGTAGTTGTTTATTTAACTTTGTAACAGGTAGTGGCATCAATTTTTTATCATCTCGGAGAGGTCACATGGAGGGCATGGCAGAAATAAATATTCTTCGTAATTAGACGAAAATCCAGTGGGATCGATAATTATTCTAGCAGCTTTTTTTTTCTTCTTTTATTTTCAATTTTTCTGCATTTGCAGGAATTAAAAGAATAATAATGACGAAATAAAAGTGCGAAAAAAATAATAAATAGTTGAAGAGAAAAAAAATAACCTCGAAATTTGTTCTCGTTCGATGCAATACCTTCGAGATTGATCTGTTTGCAAATCGACCTCATAAATATTGTCTTATTTACATAAATCTCGCTCGATCTACAACGATTTAATGAAATTCGAACAAAACCATTGGTTTTATCGATTGAACTTACTTTCCTTTACATCGACTATAAAATCACGTTGTTTTGGGCACAGCAGAGCTCTCTGTCTGTCAAACGTAGAAGCTTCATAATCCACGTTCGTCATCAACCTCTCATACCGACTCTCCGCACACGCTCGCAGCAAAATCAAAGTCCGAGAGAGTTTAATTCGTCGAATAAAAGAATTATTTATATTTTTGTCTTTTAGTACATCGACCGAAAGTGCAAAAGGAAACGAGTGGCTCATCAATGGTCCAGTTGGCAGTAAAACTTCTCTTTTGAAATTCAAGTGAGTTTCGTCTCCTTAAAAATATATTTTTCCACTTTCAGGCCTAATATTTCTTACTATAAAACTAATATTTCGAATAAATATACATTTACGGCCATAATGTTGTTTGTAGTCGTTGAAAAATTTCCAAAAGCAACAAAAAAACAGAATTGCATAGAAACAGATGTTTTTTCAAAAAATGGCGACATTCTGAATTTAAATTATCGATTTTTTGTACACGTTTCCCTTCCTACGGATCATGAAACTAAACGCGATAATTATTTCGACTCGATTCTCAAACTGTGCTGAAAAAAAGTCTCACGAAAATTTACTCCAAATTTCGACTCAATATTTTAGAAAAAAAAAACCTTCATAAACTTGTTTATCTTTTTTTTTTCTTTACTTCGAAAAAATGTATAAAGGCGTTTTTAAAGGATCAATAATTATGTGTACAAAATTTATAATTTATAATTTAATATAAATTTATAATTTGAAATGAAATAAAATCCCAAATAGTTTCAAATTGATTTTATCCTGAAAAAGCTTTTCGTAAACAGAATTTTTATCATCAATCAGCCTCAAATATTTTGTATTTTATTTGAGAAATAATTTGTCGTAATTTTTTTCATCAATTTAGTTGAGCAAAATCAATGTTTTGGTATAGTAGGTCATTCGAAATTTCATTATTATTCAATGACTTGAAAACGTATTGATCGAATAAAATCGTTAATTCACGATTTTCTTGACAGATGTTCCGCATTGGCAACTCCACCGGAAAATCCTCCAGCGAAGCAGCTCTACATGACTTACAAAATCTTTCAAGCTGACACTAAGCTGATAAGTCTTTTGCTGCAGGCTCACGGTTTCACAGAGGTCAGTTAAACATTATCGTGATTATGTTTGATTTGTTACTTTTGCTTGAATGTGCTTACGTGAAAAAAAAGAAACATCTATTTTCGACATTATTTTATATTGAATTAAAAAATGACTTTCCTCGGTGTTCGTTTACCGAATTTTATTTTATCATTTGTTGAAGGAAACAAATCGTAAAAGCAACAAAATTCGAGAAAATCTTTTTCCTTTTAATACTGAAAAAATTCTGTACACGTCGATCAATTGTGATTATTTTTTTCGATTAAGAACCAAATAATGCTCGATTCGGAAAAAAACATTTTTTTTACTTAAAATAAGAACTTAATTTTTTTGAATGCTGCTTAATTTCAACGTCCGGATTAATTTGTACGTCGAAACCAACGATTTTAATTAATAAAACATTCATCTTTGGAATAAAATTAAGTCGTTGAACACTCGTTTGGGTTTGACAGTGATAAAATGAGGTCAGAATAAAAATCCTTTAAGAAGCATTTCGTCGATGATCACAAATCGCAAATACGTTTATTCTGAAATTGTCTTTCGAACGATTGGCAAATACTTAAGTACCAATGATGAACGGACGAGCATTTGAAATCGATATTTCGTTTGACACCGATTTCGTTGACTAATTCGATTTCGTAGCAATGTAGGTCCCAATTGTCAAGATTGCCGATTCGTTCTAAGCGATCGCAGCGTTGCATCAAGTTGGTGACAGCTTTGGTGGTGAGTTGATTGGCTTCGTCGATGTAAAAGCAGGTTAAATATTGGGCGATGCGATAATCAGTGGAATTTTGAAAGTTCGTATTTATCTTTGCGGGGCTTTGATTTTGAAGTAAAATTTCAAGATGTCGATCGTTCAATTCGTTGCAACTTTTAGCATGAAGCGAAGTGAGTTGAGGGGCAAGGGTCAATATTTGAAGGATGGCATTGGCGGTGACGGTATTGCCGATTTGAATGATTTTTAAACGTTTCAGAGGCTGGATCGGTTGGTCATCGTTTTTCCAAACAACGTGGCTTCCCTCCTTGGTCAGGCTAACAAGGTTCGGGCAATTGATGAATATTTCACGGAGGTCGAATTCCAATGGGTTGTGGTTGTTCGTCCTGTCTCGTAAATTCAATTGTTCGAGTTTGGAACCGTTCGCACGAAGATAATCGTTGAGTGAGCCGCTCCAATCGGTATCCGAAGGTATCGCGTCGAGAGTGAGGCAAGTTAGAGACGAAAATGCTTTCAACGCGATCACCGGATGTCGTGGTTGGAATATCGAGAGTTTTTCCAAGCGCGGACAAGCTTCCGCGAGCGATTGGAGCCTTTTCGTCGTCGTTTCACTGTCGAATGCTTCCCTCAAACCAAAAACCTGCCTCGTTCCACACTCGACGTTTCGACTGTTGATTTCAGTCACAGAACTTATTGGATGATAATCTGCCAACGATTCGAGATTAGGCACTTGTGACAACAGCATTAAAACCCCATTCGTCGTCACTCTCGTTTTACTTATGTTCAAAAGTCTGAGAGTGTCGCAAATCGGATTACGAGTTTCGCTGATGTCGAGCAAATACTCTTCTTTTCCCTCCTTCTTCTTGTCCTTTGTTTCGAGCTTTTGCAACAGGGCTTTTATCCTCGACCACGTGGTTTTTCCTCGACGACGATTATTCGAATGCACAGTCTCGTTGTTCGCATCGTCCACGGCTCGCTCAACTATTTTTATCGGATCCCTCTTTGCGGACAGACGATACTTCACCAATAAATGCTGAAGCCCTCGATCGGTAACTTGCTGCGAACACGCCACGTCCAAAACAACCAAATTTGGACAAGCTCGTCCTATCGATGCGAGGATCGAATCGTCCGCTATATTCTTCATCGTCAGACTCCGCAAATTCGTCATGTTTGTCAATGCCCCTCGTAACAAATGCGAATCCAAACGCAATATCGCCGTTCGCTGCAGCTCCAACGACTCCATACCGATCCCCTCGATCGATAACAACTTCAATAAATCCGCTTGGTGACTGCATCCGTAATAACAACACAATCTTATACGCAATTTTTTAACATCCGGTCCTAACAGTATCGTCAATAAATACAATGGCGTTTGTATCAAACCCGCCGAATTCATGCTCCCGTAGTAAAGATGATTCCATGTCTCGTCAATCATTTGAGAACGGATTGTTCCTGGTAATGAATTTACGTAGTATGGCCTCAATACTCGCTTTGCATATTCCAACACGTATCCACCCGACGCACCCAATGTCAATAGACTTTGCAAACTTTGGCAAACCCCCTTGAGAATCTCGCAGCTTTTCTTTCTGCTTAAATCCTCCAGGCTACCCAGGACAGGCATCGTCTTTACTCTTTCAAACTGTAAACAAACAGGATTATAAATTTAGTTATTTTTTCAATTCTTTATCACGGGATACGTTTTTTTTTCGTCGATTTTACACAAAGTAACGGCAAAATGATCAAATACAATTTTTCTAAGATCATTTTTTGAAATTTCGCGTGAATCTTCTTGAGCGTCGTATTATAATGTGGGAAAAATTTAAGAAGGTTTCACCGTCTGGTAATCGAGATATTCAGTGTTTAAAATCGCTACTTCAACACGAGGTCTGATGGGAAGTGACGAAAAAAGACGATATTTTACAACTAATAACTCGATTTCTAAACGGTCAAACTTCCTCAAATTTTAGCCACAGTTGAGTGTGATTGTTAAGAAGATTCGTACGAATTTTGAACAATTAAACTTGGAATTTATCGAACGCATGAGAAATGATCGATCCTGCTTAATTTTTAATGGAACTAATTGGATTTTATTGTTAGGATCTCCAAAATTATGAAGCATAGCATTTTTTCAATGTGTTTTATAAATTCATCGTGCATCTGAGAATAATTATTCCATTTAATTTCGTGGAAATTTGTTGATAATCGGAAATGTTATAATTCTTAAACGGTTTAGTGAATTGTGTTGGAATTTTCACAACAGCCCCAAGTACTTCAAATGTCCAAGCAATCAATCAATCAACATTTTATAAAATTGGTTAACCATTTTTATCAAATCTTCTATAACTCCTTGAAATTGTTTTTTTTTGCTTCTGTATTTTCTACATAAATTAAAATTTTATTGAACATTCAATCTGGCGGTCACTCAATCGTGAATTATTATTTTTCTTGATCTTTCTAATAACCAAGGACTTCGGATTTTTTTTTTTTTCAATCGTATTTGAAATATTGTCTTTCGATGTTGAAAAGTTCTACGAACTCTCGAGGTTGCAAAGAAGCTTCTTATTCGAGTACGCGATGGATTTATAAAATAAAAAATGAAGAAAAATAAAGAAAAAAACAAACAAAACGTCTTCGGGACAAAACTCTTTGCGATTTTATTCAAGGAACGATGCCGAGTACGCGCACTGTTTATTAATGCCTTCGGGTTAATTATCCACGACTTATTTAAACGCACACGAATGTCTTTCACCCGCCAACAACTTTCCTACGTAAAATTACGCCTCTCGACACTTGTGTAATTATACGCATCATCGAATCAATTATAAGTTACAATAATGTGAGAAAATTTAAACGTCAAATATAACCATTTAAATGGTCAATCGCACTGAGAAAAAAATTTCGTTAAAAGAACAAAATTCATTTTGTTGGACGAAAATTAAGTCGATAAAACCCATTTTTTTATGAATCGCGGATCTACGTCATTTGATTCAACAAAAAAGTAGTTGAATCGACCATATTTTCGTCCAACGAAATGAATTTTTTTGGTGTAACGAATTTTTTTATTCTCAGTGCGTTAATCGTGAAACTGAAGATAATTTTTTACTCTACATTTTTTTGAAAATGCAACAATAATCGTTGACAAAATCAGGATAATTCGTTCGTAAAAAAAATCAATGAAAAATATTTCGATTTTTTGATAATTATTCATCGTTAAAATCGACATTCGATTTCTGTCGAGTTGATAAATCATTCGATCGAGTTCAACGTCGTGACTCAATTTTTCCAGATGCAAATTCTTGTCTGTATAGAAAGATTGCGAATTTAAGTCTCTTTGACGGAATAATGAAGGAAAAAAAAATCGGAAATCTGCGGTGTCGAAACGCTCCCACGAAAAAACTTGTGTTTACCACCGGAAATATTTTGTTGTGGAAATGGATTTCGTCATAAAATCTTTTATTCCATTTCAGCCGTCAAACAATGCAGATGAGGAAGTTTTTTAGTTTCCTCAATATTTTTTAAAAATATGTACATCCTATTGTGATTAAAAATCTTCATTAGTTTGGTCAGAAATTTTAAACTTGAAAAAAACAACAAAAAAATCATTCGAAACTAATTGATGTCTCGGGAAACTTTTAAATCTTTATCGCGATGAATAAAAAAAACAAATCGACGAGTTTTGGAAAAAAGTGGTCCGAAATTCCATTAAAAAATTTCTGAAAAATATGTTTGACTTATTTCCACAGAGTCATGAATTTCAATAGCAAAATTCAAGTCTCAATCTCTGCTTTTCTCACTCATCGAATTTACGATAAAACCTCGTTAAAATTTTTTTATTTTTACCAAGAATTTCGCGATATTTTGTCTGTGGGTCATTAGCAAGTAAAGAAACCGTCACGAACCACTTCAGTATAAAAGATCCGGAGTATATAAATGGGATATAGGATACACAGGGAGTTCCAACGTATATAGTCGATCAGGTTAACTATCACCATGACACGTGCCAATACCCGCTTAAACTCGATCCACCTGACTGAGATAGAGATTTCCCTCGATCGCGACGCAATATCTACGCGACATATGCACCGAGCAACAAAATGCAGCGTATGTAATTCATGATAAATTATATGTAAGAATAATGCCCTGAATTATTCGACATGTACGTGTTTTTGTGCAATATTTCATAATTCTTTATAATTATATTAATTTTCGAGTATTATTCTTTCAATTATACGAAATAATGGAATATTCGAAAGATTATTTCTTGAGGTCGCTCCTTAACACTGGTCAAATATGTGTCAAATTTTTGCGACAGTTTAAAGATGAGTTTAAAAGACTAATTCAATGAATTAAAGGTTAATTCATATTGGAGAAAATCTTTAAAACTTTATATAAATCTAATAATAAATAAATAAAGTATAATTTTCATGATTTATTGATTTTAATAAAAACAATTTATATTATTCATTATATTATTTATTAAATATAAATATTGTATGATTTATAACGTTAAAATATTTACGTATAAAATATTAGTAACCATAAACTTGTGAAACAAACAACTTGCTAAAATTTCACAATGTTTTATATTCATCGACACCTTTCAAACGAATAAATCGTATTTTTAAAGCGATCTTGTTGTAGCACTGTTTATTTTGTTGCTTTAGAGATTTTCTACCGATTTTCATATTTTTTTTCACAGTAAGAAAACATTTTATAAACAAATAACAAACGTAGAAGAACTCCACGTCATGAATTTTTATCGAATCTTTGAAGGAACAACATAAACAGTGGTTCATTAGAAACGCTTTGAAAATGTGGATTATTTTTGGGTAAAAATATCGATGGAAATATGACATCGTGGAATTTTGCATTTTTCAGTTGATTGTTCCGCGAACTTATCGTTATTGATGTATTTTTTTAGGTTAATAAGTCATACCGTGATAAGAAACCATCGTCGATCTCGTTTAATTGTTGGATTAAACTTGACGTGAAACTATTGTGAAAATTTAACACTCGTTTGACCAGTGCGATATTTTTTACCTCAACTCGACATTTTTTTATCTCGTTTCATCGGTACTGCCGCCTTTTTTGCAAGATAGATGTTGAAAACAACGAGTTTGGGGGATTTCCAAATCGTCCGTCTTTAAAGATTTATATTATTTCGCGATCGGAGAAGTTTATTTTTATCCTTAATAAATGTCTACTCTCGAAATCTTGCTTTTGTGCGAAGTCGTGTTCGTCGCTAAATTTTATTACAACCGGTCTCCTCCAAAATTTCATCACGATAAAATAAGATGAATGTTTTCAACGACTATTTGTTTATTCGCTTTTTTGAAATGACGAGGGAACTCAAATTCTAACGAATATTAATTTACGAAGAATCAATCGAACGCGAAGTCAAGTTGAAATATTCTTGAGCACCGGGGCGCGTGTCATCAACGCGTAGGAAAAATGTCGTATATTTTTCGTACTAATTCACCGAATTCAACGTTGTCGTCCGAAGTGTTGCTTTTATTTACTTAGAACACGAGTGAAAAAATTGTTTTCTTTTTCCCAAATTGCTCACACGACGAGATATCGACTCGTCGCGATCGATTGACATTTCATCAATAAGGTTGACCTTGAAATCAGCAAACACGATTCACGTTCAAAAACACTGAAGATTTCGACTAAAAGTGAAGGTGACCAGGACTTTCGTTTCTCTCGCGTACTCGAGCTTTTTTTTTGAACCATTTCTTTAATAATGAGAACTAGAAAATTATACATTCGAGTTCACTTTTATATTTATTGTAAACTGTAATCTTCTTTATCGTCAGTTGATGGAATTCAAAATTGATGACACTCGAGAATTCATTTGCAATATTTATCGTCGAAATTATTTAAAAATGTGAATTAAGAACTTTCGTTATTCAGAAATAGTTGAAAAAATGTCACAACTCAACACTTTTGAACTTGAAATAACTATTTATCCATTTTTCATTCGATTTCTTTTTCGTCGCGAACTTGGCGATGTTTTTCGGTTTCTTTTTCGACACTGTAATGGTTTTTTTTTTGTGTAAACAGTGAGGTTTTTTCCCCCGTAAATTAAATAAATGAGACAAGGAAATTGTGAGATTAATGGGGTCTGTTTCTCACTACCTTGGAAGAAGCAAGTCCCGTGTTGGTGTCTCCTGAGCGGCTGCTCGTGCTAGACTGATTGCGAGTCTTTCTCACCGGGCAATCGTAACCTCAACGACTCGATTCGTCGTCTTTTACTCGCTAACTCTCTCGCTCCCTCTTTCTCTTTCTCTCTCTCCCTCTCTCTCATTCTCTTATTCGTTCTCTTTTTTCTGCCTCGCTCACTCACTCACTTTTAAGACGATCGCGACCTCGTCGATGTCGACGTCGTCCTCGTAGTTTGCACATTGAGTTTACACTTTTTCGATGCCCCCACACATCGCTAAAGAGCACGCGTCTTCTTCCCGATATCTCTCCATATTTTGCAGCTTCCATTCGCTCACGTTTTTTCTTCTTTTTTTTCTTTTTTTTACATTTTTGTTTTTATTCTGTAGACAAAGTTGCTCGCATCCGAGACTTTTTTTAATGAACCACATTTCATGTCTTTGGCCTCTCTCTCTTTTCCTCGAGAAGATCTCCGACCATCTGAATGCTTATTTGATAGTGTATTTTTTTTCAAAGCTTTTTTCCTTCCTTTTTATTCATCATCCTTGTTTTATCGATATTTTTTGTTTCTTTTCAACTTCGATCCTCTTTTTCGTCTTCATTGTTTCCTCTGCGGTTTTCTTCACTCATTTTTTTACCTTTTGCATCAACGAGTCTAACCAATAACCGCGTAATTACTTGAGGTCACCTAACCTCACCACGAATTTTCGAAATAGAAATTTGTCGACATAGTTTTACTGAAAGGTTCTGTCGGCGAACGCAGGACGATGGCAAAAATCTACTCCCAGAGGCTTTTTCTTATCGGTCAACCCGTCTTAGTGTCGAAGTATTGAAATCTTGAAATCTGTAGAGCTATCTCTCTCGCACTCACGGTCGCGAGATACCGACTTACCGACTGAGCCTCAAGGGCTTGTTCGGAAGAGGGTGTCAAAAAAAAACTTCAACTTCAATAACTTTTTTTGTACACTGAAAAAATCCATTCATTCAAACAACTTTTTGTTTATTTTTAAAAACATTCTTATCAATATAAGTGAAACATTTGATTTAAAAAAAACGACAAAGTTGACGACTTGTTGGGCTCTTTGTGTAACAGTTTTTCGCAAAAAAAAAAAAAAATCCTCAAACAAAATAAATATTTATTCAAAAAGCTGACAAAAAAAACCAGTTTTCGTCAAGGTTGGATTTTTAAAAATGCTTTTTTCACGAAATGGCAAAGGTTTCAATCGCAAAATTGTGATTTCGTCTTTTTTTTCTTTCCTCATGTATTTTAAAAAACTGTGATGTTCAAAACGAATAAAAGGATCGACAAATACTCAAAAACATTATTTAAAGAAAATCTTTTGTCGAATATTGATGGGATTTTTCAAATAAAAATGTTTCTAGGACGTTAATTTTTTTTTTTTACCTCTTTAAATTTTCAAGCCCTTTGATATTTTTTTTCTAATTTAAAGCTAATTTATTTAAATTTAGTTTATTCAATTTTTTCTAATCTATTTTGAATTAAATTTTTTATTTTTTATTTTCTATATTAATGTAATTTTTTCTATTTTATTGTTTCGATTTTACAATTTTATCGAAACAAAGAGTAGTAACTAAAATTTGTAAAAATTCTACAATCGTTACGTTCTTTTATGAAAAAAATCGTGCTTCGTAGCACGTACAACATAAAAAGAAAAACAACGGACGTGATCTATCAAAAATTCAGAATGAATCTATGTGTTTAATTGCGACGTCGAAATAACGCGTATTTGAGAGATTTCCGAGACATTCCATGTCCCCAAACGTGCTAAGAGTCTCATTTTTTGTAATCGTTATTCTTTCATACACTTTTTTTCAAATTGGGACGATTTGAAAGAAAAAAATAAATTTTTACTATCCATTGTTCTATTCAAGGGTTTTGTTTTTTAATTTTCTTTGGAAAACAGTTGGATTTTGATCGACTGATTGATAAAAATCTTTGTTGTTTGTTATTAAAATTGTTCACTTGCTCAAATGCCTGTGAGAAAATAAACAATTTTAAGAAGTAATCGAAGGTTTTGCTAAAGTTCGAAATACCAAGTTTTCTCATCAAGAGCTTCAACGATCTCATCGAGAGTGAGAGTGCACACATTTATGCATCAACGTAATAAGGAGAACGAGAGAAAGAGAGAGAGAGAGAGAGAGAGAGAGAGAGAGAGAGAGAGAGAGAGA
>JACEOJ010000179.1:134526-230185 GCA_013761285.1 Campoletis sonorensis
AGAGAGAGAGAGAGAGAGAGAGAGAGAGAGAGAGAGAGAGAGAGAGATTTTCTACGTCAATGTGGGTCATACGCGATGGATGAGAACCCTAGAACGAGAGAAAGAGTGAAATGTCGATTCGATGAAATGACGTTGCACGTAAAGAGCCCTGAAACTTGGACTTCCTCGTGTTATTTTCTTGGCACGTTAACTAAATCCGTCCTTGTCATTTGATCGTCACGTTTAGCATTCGATAATACTGCGAACGATCGCAACTGCGAAATCGGTAACACGCTCTCATAAAGAGATCGAAAGAGACACAAGTTTGTCTCGGAATAAAATTTACGAACTGGTACAAAAATCTGAAATAAAAATCAAGTAAAATCAATTATTTCTTATTTTTTTACACATTTTTAGTGATCATAGCAAATCATTATTCAATATTTTCATTGAACTCTTTATTACTCGTCGTTTTTGATAATTGTTTATTTAATATTTTCACTTGAAAGACAATCGTGTCAGTGATTTTATGAAAAAATAAAATAAAATAACATTTTCGATTGAAACATCAATAAAGGACTAAAATTCATTTTATTCTTGTGGCAATAAAACAAAATTGCGGTTCCCATAACCACTCGATCGTTAAACACGTGACGATTAGAAGTTCGAAGACAGCGTCTTTGCAAACGAGCGTGAGGTATGCAAGGTCGCAAATAATTTAATATCTCATTGTCGAGAACGTCAAAAATGGTCTCAAATGAAAAATATAATAAATATTTCCCTGAATAACTGACTGGAAGAAAAAAAAGTTTGACAAGGCCCTTCTCGATGACCTTATAAAACAATTTGAAAAATTTAGGTCATTGTTTATTATTCACATAAATTCTACACAATAAAATGCGTGTTTGAAAATGTTGAGAAAAAAGAAAACACTCTTCGTCGAGCAAATTTCGACGAGAAATTGAGTTTGTCTTCTTTTCTCGTTCAAAATCAAATAATTTTTTTTTTTTTTCAGTCAGTTTTCAATAATAAACTGTGACAATGAACAGGTTTTTAAAAAAACTCATAAAATGCTGTTGGAAAATCGTTTTTATATTATTTTATAAACTTTTTCCTGGACGCACGGCGTACGATAAATTATGCAGTCCGCGTTCAATCGTCTGACACACAAATGCATCCGGGAATTCACCGCTCTCGAGGGATCGACTACATCGACGAATAATCTATAAATAATTAATCGATCGAATTAGCTGATACTCATTAACCGATGATTCCACATCCTCGGAGTAACAGTTCGTCTTTTCTTTTTCCTTTTTCTTTTTTTCTATCTTTTTCCCATACGTCACATTACTTCCCGTTTGCGTCTTGTTTCGCACGAGTGTCACGCGAGATGAGATCTTAGCTGATTTCTCTTTAAGGATGTTTCACTAGACACTCTTAGCTAAAAACATTTACTTCGATATTTAAACTTTCGGTATTTAGCGAGTCGATGAAAATCGTCAACAGAAATAACTGTCCTTGAGATGTCCTGTGCAATGTGATATTTTTTGATAGTGCCACGAAAGTGTCCCTTAAGGTTATTCTATTGTTATATCGTTTTCTTAAGATTTTGTTGAAAATTTGGATAAATCTTCTTTAATGTCATATCCACGTGTGTAATAAATTTTAGAAGGTTTCACCAAACAGAACGTTCAGATATTTATTGATAAAAATCACAATTTTCGGTAGTCTCTCATAAGAGCTCGTGTTAAAAGTTATATTTTCATCAATAAATATTTTGGCTCCCACATGGTGAAGCCTTCTAAAACTTTGCACACATTTTTCTGCAACATCGAAGAAGCTACATTTAGTTTTTCAAAAAATCTACAGAAAAAAACGTTCGCAATCTTTTTAATCATACAGCAAGTACAAATTACCTTGGATGACCTTGAATTTGGAGTATGTTGTTCTTTAGTCAATTTATAACAACTTTTCTTTATTGACTTATGCCCGCAAACCACTTTGTATGTGAGAAAAACTGAAAAATAATTTTTCGATATTAATGTCACGATAGAACTACCTTAAATTGAAAAAATCAAAAATTTATTACTACTTTAAAAAAACATGATGTTTTTACGATTGCACTCACTAATTCAAACGTATAAACGGACTTGACATATTTTATGCATTTCGAAATATAAAATCGATTTAGTATCATTACCACATTTGATTCGTTGCATCTAATGAATGATTGATCAAGTGCACATAATGATTAAATCGATTTAGAATTTCTATACTCGTTGATTTAGTGTATTTTAATGAATCTAATGAATTTTGTGCAATCATTTCAAAACTGTCGATTAAATAGTCTTCATTAAATCAATACAGACTGTGTAGTCGATTGGATACGAAGCATTTCATTGATTTGGTGCTGTCGGTGTCGTTAACCCGGACTAGCCACACTCCCATCGAGCATTCATACCGAGGACAGAAGTACCATTTGGCCATTGTCAAACGGTCGTATCAATAATTCACAAGAATTTAAAAAAAACCCAGTTCCTCGAGGAAAAAAATCTTGAATAATCCTAAAAAATGACGTTTCTTGAAAAACTGAATTTTTCTGAAGTATATTTTGCTGATTGTCTCTCGAGGAACCAAATGAAACCCTTAAAAGTTTCGTGAATCTGGTTATAATAAAAAAATATTTAGTATTTAACAAAATATTCGACTCTTTTTTAACAAAGTTAGGTTTTAAGTATAAAAAATAAAAGCGAGCAGATTCTATCGAACAATACGAGTGCAATGTACGATTAAACGATACTTATTCGTCGGTTTCGACGCTCGTAGTTCTCATGGTACAGTAATTACAAAAATCAAGGTAGAACATTGCATTTAACCGGAAGATCAATTGACGTCGATTCCGTATTACGTGCTCTGACGTCACATTAACCAGCGAACTATATTTCTCTGTATATCTCGGTTCTTGATTCCCCATCATTTTTACATTTCTAACAACGACAACCCTCGCGATGTGACGGAGAACGCCACGGTCGATTATAAAACGCGTCATCCGACGTACCGGAAACATTAATAAAGCAGCTAAACGTCAACGACAATAGAATTCAATTATTTGCAGATTTATTTTCGGACAATAGCGATTTTAGGACGAAATATATATATTTTTTTGATTTTCTCAACAACCACAAAAAGATAAAATGGTTTGTCCTCGAAAATAGAGCAGAACAAAAATAATTTAGACGACAAATACTTCGTTTTTTCTTTCTCGATGCTGTGTTCTCGTTAGAATGAAAAATCACGAGGTTACGAACAAGAAACATTTTTAACGATAACTCAATTTTCAAAGTACTTTTGCACATGTTTATATTGTAAATATAAATATGCATATTAATGGTCACATTGAGGGACATCGTACGGTTGTTATTTTTCTCGAGAGACCTCGTTCAACAGCCTCACAGATCCGTGACTTGACGAACCAATGAATCGACGAGTGTCGTGTTTATTTTTTTTTCTCTTTTTTGCGACTTTTCCTCAAGTTCTATGTGTACCATGGCCAAGAACGTTTCAGTTTAATGCTGCTCCAAGCATCCTTAGAAAATTCTAGTTCCGCATTGCTCGAATCACAACAGGAATTAACTTTTCCGTATATCGATCTATTATTCTTTAGTCACAGCCAGAGGCGAACCGAGTTTGATGTTAAATTATTTTCCAGATATTTTCAAAGGCTTTTTTCTTTTTAATCGCTCGTTGGATGAATTTTTATTCATTTTGTGGGCTGGCTTCGTAAACAGATTTTCGTAAATATTTGAGAATACATCGAGAAAACGTTTGTTTACTTTTGTATTTATTTTTCTACGTAACCTTGACAAAGTTTCCTCCGCCCAAAGTATTTTCTTAATG
The DNA here is from genome assembly GCA_013761285.1 of Campoletis sonorensis. NCBI lineage: Eukaryota > Metazoa > Arthropoda > Insecta > Hymenoptera > Ichneumonidae > Campoletis > Campoletis sonorensis. Next base: position 138,403 of record JACEOJ010000179.1, read on the forward strand.
GGTTCGTTAAATGAAAAACATCAAAATTGTTTTACTTTTATTGAGATTTATTATTTAAAAAACTTTAAAGATATTCAAATTGATTTTTTTGGAATCTTAACGTTCTCGATGTCGCGAACGAAGAATGAAATGTCGTTGGACGTTTCATAATGCCCAAAGAAACGAGGAAATATGATTTGAAGTTTGAGGGCCTTTGGGAACATTATCGAAGGAGTTGGAGCGTTGTACAAAAAAAAATTGGTTCACGGTCGAATTGACGCTCGAGAGAACGAGGCAGAGAAAGAGACTGGTCGAAGGAGTTGGACACTGATCACTTCTTATCAATACGAAATACAGTTTCTGTAGATGGCACATTCGCGCCAAAAATATGATAAGGAACAGGATTCAGACGTTTGGGGGTTTCCATTCAATTATACCAAATTAATTCAGTGGAAGAGATAAAATATTCTTAAATCCGTGCCAGAGGTTATGTCCGCAGGGACAGAGAGTTGTTGCGAATTTTCGTCACGTTCAGAAACTTCAAAAAACTCTCAAACGCAATATTTTCGATAAGAAGCTTTAAAACAAACAAAATAATCATCGTAAAGATGTACTTGTCAATTATTTATGTAATTTTGTATCCAATTGATTGAGATTTATTATTAATGGGCTTTTTTTTTTCGTCCGAATATTAATAATTTGAATTTATATAAAATAGTCTCTCATAGTTTTCGATGCGAACAGGTCGAGAGAATTACGAATAACTGGTAACGCAGCAAATATTTAAAAGTCAGAAAACGTACGAAGATAGTCCGTATGGCGTTATAGCTCGAAAAGCGAAACCCCAAGGTCACCTTGAATACACACACGCGACGATGGCCCGTGCAAGTTATATCGGCGAGCGAGCCGAGAATACAAAAAAGCCACATTTGTTCTCGCAAGGAATATTGCCAGGATTTTAATGAAATTGCCACAATTTGCAGACTTGAAAAAAGAAAAATGTCAACAACTTCTGAGAATTTTGGCGCGATCTCAGCTTTACAAATCTATTTTCTTTGTACTTCAGACTTTTGTTTTTCTCCCTCTTTTCGAAAATCACACGTCCATTAGTGACTAATTTCTTTCTTCACAGTTTTAAACATATTTTTCCTTTCTTTTTGTAGGTTGGACCCAAAGCTACTGACTTTAATCTTCTTTGGATGGGCAATCACCCGAAACCCGATGTGCTCAGTAGTCTCGCACCTTTTCACAAAGTCAATCACTTCCCCAGGTAAGTTTTACGATTTTTTTGTCCAATTGTTTCGATATAAAACAGTGAAATGTGAAATATTCAACAAAAAATCATTTTTTTATTATTATTCCATGCCGAACTGTCACAAAAATAAATAAAATACGAGTTTTCGCGATTTGAAGATAATTAAAAAACGAAGAGAACGAGTGGGGACTGGGTTTCGATTTCCAATTGAAAAAAAACTTACAATATTTTCGTTTTTTTTTTATTGTTTCAAGCTTTCAAACCTTTTGACATTATTTTGAATTATTTTGTTACAGATCATACGAAATAACTCGCAAGGATCGCCTTTACAAAAACATCGAAGGTATGCAAAGAAGCAAAGGCCTACGCAACTTTGACTTTATACCGCAAACGTTTTTACTGCCAAGCGAGTCGCGCGAATTGTTAACAGCCCACTTTAGATATCGAGGACCCTGGATTGTAAAGCCAAAGGCGAGCTCTCGTGGACGAGGCATTTACATCGTTAATAGTGTAAGTACAAATATTAAAATTTCATGAACAAAAAAAATCGCCTAAATAGATAAAAATTGAAAGAATTAAAGACCCAAATTCATGGATGCAAAATTTTATTAAATACGACTCAAGAAAAACTTTTCAATTATATTTCAGTCACGAAATCAAAATTCTATCGCAGTATTTGAAAAAATTTCAAATACTTTAATTTCAATTCCTCAGAATATCAATTGACTCAAAATTTTTCTTAATAATAAACAGCCGGAAAAAATTTTCACCGAGGAATCAGTGATCGTCGCCCAATACATAAACAATCCATTGCTGGTCGATGGACACAAGTGTGACTTGCGTCTGTATATAGCGGTTACGAATTATGATCCACTGTTGATTTATCTCTACGAAGAGGGACTCGTCAGATTCGCAACTGTCAAGTACGAAGGTGGCAATCAGTATATTTGGAATCCTTGTATGCACCTTTGTAACTACAGTATCAACAAATTCCACGTCGATTACGTCAAGTTAGTATGAATTTTATATTTTCCACGCGATATTTCAACTTTTTAAACATTTTTTATGTATTTTATTGATTTTTTATTCATTTATTTTATTTTAATTCCATTTTAAAACATTTTAAACCAAATTTGAACATTTTTTTTCGTAACTTAAGTGCATTTTGAAAATCCAAAATGGATCTTAATAACGCACTATAATTAGTAAACTTAATATAAGATTTTTTAGAAATTGTGATTTTTACAACGATGACTGGGTTTTTTTTATTGAAAAATTACTTCGTTCTGGAGAAAAAAATATTCTGTTCATTTAGCAGAAAATTCTTTTCTTAAAATGAACAAGTTTTTAAATATAATTTGACTAAAAAAATTATACACCAAGTTCAATGGTGCTTTGGTTCCTTTGAAAGTCACACTCTTTGTTTCCGATTAAAAAGTGTATTTAAGTTATGAAGAAAGAAATTCTTGTATTTTTGAGCAATAAAAGGAATGAATATTAAGATAAAAATATTGTGTGGCACAGAAGCGACGATCCAGATGCTGAAGACGTTGGGCACAAATGGACATTATCCGCTCTACTTCGACACTTACGATCGATTGGCCAGGACACAGAATTGCTCATGCAAAGAATCGAGGATATAATAATTAAATCGATTCTCGCGACCGCCTCAGGAATAGTCAGCGGGGTTAAACAATTCGTCAAACACCCTGACACTTGTTTTGGTAATTAACAGTGGTATTCATTTTTTATGGTTTCCGAAAAAGCCTCTTTAGTTGCACGAAAATTGTTTTTCATTGTTAAATCTCGGTTTTTCAATATTATCCTTTGCTAAAGTGTTTTCGAAACTCCTTGTACGAAAAAAAATCTGCGAGTTCAAAAGTTATTTATAATTTTTATTTTTATCGGTAGCAAACATTTTGTTTTGAAGATATAAAAAATTGCAGCCTCGAAATAATATAATGAAGCATATTTTTACTGTTTTTTATTTTTTTTATATTTATAATTTTAATTTTTTGACTATTTTTGAATTTTAATATTGACGTTTTCGAGTGAATAAAGTTTGACCTGTTGAGAAATTGTCTTTGGATTGTAAAAAATGACCATATACTTTTTTTTATTTTGCAGAATTGTTTGGCTTTGATATCCTCATCGATGACACTCTCAAACCTTGGCTCCTCGAGGTTAATCTTACACCCTCGTTGGGCTGCGATTCACCCCTCGATGTACGACTCAAATCCGCTCTGATGTCGGATCTTCTTACTCTCGTTGGGATACCAGCGGTTGATCCGATAATACGTCCACAAAATCTTCAATACAGACGAGTTCATTCGGCCGAGACACTGGCTCATAAAAGACGTAGCACGACGAAAACAAAAATTAATCGAACGGGTCTTACGTCGGAGCAACAGAGAATAGTAGCGTCTGCGAAAGCACAATTCGAAAGAAGAGGCGGATTTGTTCGCATTTTTCCCAGCCCTAAATCGTGGCAGCTCTATTCACAATATTTAGGTAAATTTTTATCACCAAAAAACGTTTTTGTATTATAATGGAATCTTAAATGAAAGTCGAACTTGTATCGAAGATGTTTAACGTCAAAAAGTATTGAGGTGCACGTTTTTTTTCGGGGAGGCTTGATTTTCTTCGTTTTTAACGAAATTCTATCGCCATAATCATAATTGGATATACAAAGTAATGGCAAAATGATGAAATACAATTTCTCCAAGATCATTTTTTAAAATTTTGCGTGAATCTTCTTGAGCGTCGTATTATAATGTGTCAAAAATTTGAGAAGGTTTCACCGTCTGGTGATCGAGATATTCAGTGTCAAAAATCGCAACTTTAACACGAGGTCTTATGGGAAGTTACGAAAAAAGACGATATTTTACAACTAATAACTCGATTTCTAAACGGTGAAACTTCCTCAAATTTGACCCACAGTTGACTACGATTGTTAAGAAGATTCATACGAATTTTAAACAATTAAACTTGGAATTTATCGAACGCAAGAGAAATGATCGATCCTCCTTAAAAACTTCTCAAAAAATTGACACATTCAAATTGCTTTCTCTACAGATCCAACAACAGGTATTCCTATAGTCACTGATCCTCTCGGCCCCGGCAGAATGCCTCAGCAAGTCAACACCAATCACAATTTGATGCTCCATGAGCAATTGTTTCCAGCTGCTAGTCGGACCACAGGTTTTCCACCACCGGAAGTTGCCCTCGATCGATTATCCAGGTAAATAAAAGAAAGAAAAAATAAACTAAAATTATAAATATTGTATGTATGTTTATTTTTCCATGAACTCCCTCTCGGATTTTTACACTAAACACATTTTCTCAATCGTAGATTCTCTCCATTTATAGTTCAAGCCAAAAATTTCTCTGAATAGACATCAACGTTAAAAACTAAATGTTATAATCCTGATAATTATTGATTTTTGTCGTAGATATGCGAGATACGAGAGAGCACTCGTCAAGGGTCACAAACAAAGTTTGGATCGTACCGACAGCAAAGAAAATATGGAAATTGATACTCATCACAAATACAAGGATCAGGTGACGCAGATGATGCAAGATGGAAACAAGCTTAGGTACATTTTGTCTCCCTTTGTGTACAAAATTTTTAATTACTTTTTGAAGGTCCTCAAAATGATAAAAAAATGATTTTTCTAGCACTGGAGAAGCGAGAAAAGCCTTCGGTTTATATCTGCGCTATATTCTCCGTAAAATATCGCAACCCAGTACCGATTGGGCCTGTTGTGATCTCGTCATGAAATTCCTTCAACAATCCTCGAGCAACTTACGCACACCATTTTTGTTTACTGTGAGTCATTAACTTTTCCAAGTATTACCAATTTTTCTCCAACTCATCTCCAAATATAATTAAATTTGTAATGCCTTGTTATGATATTTTTATTACAAAAATTACACAAAACTTAAGGCGATCAATCACGTTTCGCTAAAAAGTCCGATGCAGATTGTTAAAAAGCAAAGATAAAAAAAACTACTCAGCACAACGAAATGTTTGAAAAAATAGTTAAACTCATTAAAGTATATGGACATTTTTGAAGGTACCTTCTTTCTTGTTTCAGTCACCGAGCTGCAAGCTTAGTGATAAAGATCGTGCAGCAATAACGGCCAAACAATTATCGGATTTTTTGCATTTGTACAATCGTGAAACCGAACTGTACGCTGACACCGTCGATCGGCCGCGAACAGTTCCGAATCAACTATTTCAAAAGTTTCTCGTGTCTGCAAGGTGAGTTGTGAATTCATTTTTCAACAATATGCCGACATTTTTATTAATTTTTGGAAGGAATTTTCATTGAAATTCTATTTATTTAGATTTTTGGAACTTAAGCTTCAAAGTTTGGCTGGATTTATCGATTTTTTATGAATTTAAGTAACGCGAGAAATTGTCTTTTGCAGTGAAGAGGATCTCGATGCTATTCTGATCCTTCAAACTCGTCTGTACAATTGCACTCACACGTTTTTGGGAAAAAGCAGTTTTGCGGGAAATTTACGTGGCAATAATTTGTTGGATTCGTTGCCACAAATAACGTCGAGAGTTCACTCGAACGCTGTGCTGACGGAACCGTGCAAATGTTTCCAGCCGAGCACCAACAGAATTGGAAAAGCATCGACGAACACGTGAGGTTCGCAAGTTCGTGGCAATATTGTCGCGATTCGTATATAACTGTCGTTAGCAAAAAACACACAGACACACAAAAATCAACGTCGACGGTTTCATATGCGAGTTGCTAACCGTCCAAAAAGTATAGAAAAGTATGAAAAAGATATACCTCAAGAAAAAAAAGAATTAAGAGCGAAAAAAGTACGCGATTATTAATCGCGATAGCAAATTGATTTTGCACGTAATATTTCATGAGAATTTTCAGCCGTCGTCCTTCACCGGTCCAAGTCAGAGTATAAACTTAATTCCGAACTCAAACTGCCTCGTCGAAATGAAATTAATGATCGAAATGGTCCTCGTCTAATTTTCATCGTTGATCCTTTCGAAAACTCGTTTCCGTCATTCCAGTTTTTTTATATTATTCTCTCTAACGATAACGATCTCAATGAAAATGTTAACTTTTGATAGATTTTTCTTGTTTTTTTATTCACACAAACGAAGATTAGAAATCATGTTTGAAAGCACCATGGAAATATCAGGTTCCTATTGTTTTAATCAATTTATTTGAAAAATGTTGGCTTGATAAATGAGACGGACGAGCCGGTACGAGATAATCAAGGACTACGACTCTCATTTATATTCTGTATTCTAGCTCCTAGTCATGCAGATGTAACGATTATTTAAACTCGTTACAAAACTTTGTTGAGCCTGTCATTCGAAACAGTTCTCAAAGAATCGTTGAAAACGATTATTTCATAAAATAGTATAAAGAAATATCTTTCGAAGTACAAGTGTCGGCACAAATCCGCCAAAAAAAATGTATTTTTCCGGTCGTACAAGAGAAATGACGTTATTTGTAGTAGTTAAAATTTGAGATAATCATTTAATTATAAAGCAACAGAACGAATTAAGGATCTCAGTGTGCAACTAAATTCGGTAAAAGCTTTGGCTACAATTTTTTCTATTCATTGAATTCTGCAGAGATTTTAATCGCATTTAAATAACCATTAACCTTCCAATGAACAATCCTTCGGAATAATATCTCAATTAAACAGTTAAAACGATTTAGAAAATTATATTCTCGAATATTTATTCGGGACAACGAAAAAAAAAACTTCAAACAAAACTTTTCGCCGTCATCGTCATCCTCATGAAGAGCCCGCAATCTTCTCCATATTTTTGCACAATTTTTTAGCTATACAAACGAAAAATTGGCGGGTCGATCCGTCTTGAAAATCGGGAGATGCTTTTGTCGTTGCTTATCGTCCCACGACCGCTTGAAAGTCGATTTACGATGTAAAGCGTTATAGTATTTATTGTGAGCCGCTTTGCAAACCGTCTCTAAACAAAAGAAACTCCCAAAAGCATAAAAGGATTGAATTCCATTACGATTGTAATCCACACGTGCTGTGATACGAATAATTAATTTTATTGTCAAGAGAGAGAGAGAGAAGATTAGGCGAGTTTGCGAAAATATCTAATGAATAAACGATTAGAAACAGAAAAGTCTGAAGACAAAGAAGATTGACAAAATAATAATGCTCTTTCGCTACAAATGAAAATCAGTTAAGAGTCAAAAATACTTTTGACATACAGCGCATTGTTTCATCGATTACACAACTTTGCAAAAGCGTCGATTATTAATCCGTGGTATTTTTGTTGTTATAGTTAATGATTAAATAATTGAACAACGAATATAATACAAAGGGCACAAAACTCGTATGTACAGACAAAATTTCCTAACGTTGCGCTGCAATAATTTTGTTTTCGCTTTTCGTCAACATTCGAAATAATCGTGAATCGAATAAACGAATTTGTATGTCAAGTGATCCGAGCGACGCTAGCGTAATGTTTGTTTCATTTTTGTTGTGTTTTTTTTTCTTTAACAATATACAAAAATTAGCAAAAAACTTGAAACACTCGCGAGGATCGCGTACTGAGTGTAATTTATTTATTAGAATCGATCATCATAAAGACACGTGCATGTAAAAATGGTGTAAATACTAAAAAACGAATTTTTATACATCAAACAGAGAAGTCGAGAGTAAATTCTCAATTTTACGTTCAGCACGCGCTTAATTCATGTCTAGCTCGTTCAGTTCGTTGTTTTGATATGATGTTTTTTTTTTTTTCTTTACAACTTATCACTATTTTATGTTTCGTTATTGTACGTAAATGTTTATATTTTCGTTTTCTTTGTGTTACTAATTTTTTTAAGTATTTTTCGTGAGCGCGTATTATTTTGTAGATTTTTGTATGGAAATTCGCACACAGTAGATATAATATAAATAAAAAATAATATTTATTGAATACAGTTGTTTGATGTCGAAAGCATAAAGAATTTTTTGTACGAAAGAAAAATCTGCGGTGGTTTTTTTTTCAAGGCTGTTAGCTTTTTTTTGTTCGTTTATTTATAATCGGAACGTTTTTTTTTGTCACGAAGACTCGATTTAGAAGAGAATTTTCATTTTATAACGCATATCGCTCACTGCTCGGACGAAATTCGAGAGTAACGTGATAAATAATCGCGTTTTTAAACTGCCTTTAATCGTTGTTTAAGATTCTTTGAAAAAAGTTCATTAGTTATGACATTAACGAATGAAAAAAATCGCATCGTTGCTTTTTTTCATCCGCCCTCACACCCAGATTGGTGTTCATTTTATTAATTATCCAACGATCGGCTTAACTTGAAAAATAAGGGAGAAAAAATATAATTGTTTACGATGCTCGATGTACTTAATGAGTTTCGTTATTCGCAATCGAGACTTTATATAAATGTGTTCAACGCTAATTCATTGTGTCCGAAAGAATTTGCCTACGTTACTTGGTAATATATGTTTCAAGGCCTCGATAAATAATTCATAGGTTCAATTTATTAATGAAATAAGAGAGGAATATTAGAAAAAGTGTGCTGAAAAATAACACGTGTCAATAATGCTGCATTAACGAATTTACTACGAAATCTTTTTTTTCCCTGCAATGAGAAAAAAAAAATAGAGATATAAAAATATATCCACGTATAATTGAAACGTATGTCCCCGTTACAATGAAATGTTACGATTATTCTCTTTTACCTGTGATCTGTGAAATTTGCTAGTCAGCTTTCAATGGCTTTTTTTGAATCTTTTGAATAAAATGAGAATCATTCGGCTACAATTCTTCAGCCTTTATTTTGTCTCACATTTTGCAGCACGAATTTCTCGTTTGATATCAAAATTGATTAATAAAATTTGCCCATGAGGTGAAAATAGTAAAAAAAATGATATTTCGTCTTTTTTCACATCTTCTTTATTGATCCGTTGTACCAAACAAATAAGATAATAAAAGATAACTAGTGAATTCCGCAGGCATAGTAAAATAAACGACATAAAACAATCGAGTTCTCGACAATTTTAGTCTAAGGTGAATTGAAGGCTCAATACATTAACAACTAACAAATTTGCTATGTAACTCGTGAAATAAGATAACGACGTTCGTTATGTACTGTTTGTACATCAGCCGATTTTCTCCTCAGACTAACAATCAATATGAATAATTAAACCTTAAAACAATTATTGTAATTAACGAATTGAAAATATTTAATCTTGGATTTACGCCTGGATCGCCGAGAAACATATTTTTCCCATTGTACAGCAATGTCTTGAAGAAAATTTAAAACGATTATTAATAAACAAATTCAATAGATACTTCAACTGAGTATTTTATTACATCTGAATTCAAACTTCGTTTTTTAGAGACCGGAAGAGCATCAGAGTTGCCCGCGCACGCGCACACAAAACTTTGGAATTTTACTTGTTCTAGCCCCCTCGCCATTGCATTGTCAATAAATAGGCAACAAGCCGCGGTTTGTAGGTTTATTTTGTAAACATACAACACCAACTATGCCTACTTTTACTTAAAACCTCAAAAAAGTATTACAATATCGTTATGAAAATGAAGTATTTCGTATTTCCAAACCTGATACGAATTCAATTGGCCTCATGCGTAAGTTAGCACGTAATTTGAGGTTAGAAGCGATAGGTGTCAACAGTTTACGTAAATTCACTCGTATAAATGAATTCATGAAAATTCAACGATCCCAGCGTTATTAAATTTAATAATGTGAGTATAACGATAATAATTCATACTGTAATATTACTACAAAGAACCCCAAAACAATTACGATACTAACCTCACTTTTTTCGTACCAGACAAAATGGAACCTGAGGAAACCGCAATTTTTAACCATTCCGGAGAAAGTGTCACTCACGATGTCAATGAATTCGAAGCATACAAAAAAATGGAAAGTGAAGCAACATTGTTCGTGAATAACGAACCGACACAGTCGACGGAAAAATCTTTCAGTTGGTCTGATATTTGTAGAGTTTGTGCCAATACCAACGACCACATTATACCAATATTCGAGGCTGAAGGAGCGCAACATGATTTATGTGACAAAATTCACAAATATCTGCCTATTCGGGTAATTTTCACGCATTCTATGTAAAAAATGTCATCCAAAAAGATCAGCACTTAAAAATAGAACTTTCAAATCTCCCCAATTTTTCAATCATTGAAATACAATTATCCCCTTTCTTTTCATCTTAAAAATTTGAAAATAATTTCACGATTAGACGTAAAATGAAGTTATATTTTTCAAAGTGCAATACTTTCAAATAAACTTCAATCAACGATTTGTTAAATCGATTAATAACTTTTCAGGTCGACAAAAGCGACACCCTGCCGATACAATTATGTTATCACTGTGCGGCAACAATTCTTGCCTGGCACGAACTGCTGGAAGGTTGCGTAGATGCGGAAAAACAACTTTTGCAGATGCAAGTCGACCGGAGCTACAAAGAACAGAACGAATCGAAATTCAGTGAAAATTTGAGCGAAGAACTTATCGACGATCCTGAATCTATGGACAAACAACAATTAAGTTCGATCGCTGAAGAGGAAGGAGCGACGGAGTCAGGCATCATCGTAGAAGAATCAACTTCGAGGTACAGTAGATATTTTTTAAAATTATATCGATTGAATAGTTGAAATGAACTGAACGGTACAACCGATAAATCTGCTGGAAGCGAGCAAAAACGAAAAATGATTTTGCAACGATTCGGAATTCAATGAAACGAGCTAAAGAGAAAAAAAATGACGAGTCGTTTAAAGTACCGTAAAAGGATAACCCAGGAGTGGCGAAATCTCGGAGTTCGACCGCTTAGAGAGCAAGAGAGAAGACCCGAATGAAGCTTTGACTGTTTTGCAGGTCCGATAGAGGCGTGGAGACATTTTCAGTATTCCTTGACAAGCAGCATTTATGTCGAAATTCAAGAAGAGTTAAAAACGAAGTTAGCCAAGAATCATTTGATAAAAGACAAAATATGACGTGGCAAGAAGATTGCATTAAAGAGGAAACACTTATGCCGGATGTAGATTCATCGGAGGCTGGAAACTTGAATAACGAGGAGGGCGATGGGGGCGCAAGGGTTTCGAGAGATCGAAAAAGCAAAATGAATGGCGTTGGGAGTGCGAATAAAAATGATAAACCTCTAGAAACCAAAGAGTTAGATCAAAAAAATTCCATTGCGTCCGATGTCACCGGAATAGAATGTACAATTTGTTCCAAAAAAATGAAGGATACCGATGAATTAATGAATCACACGAGAGAGCACAAATACTCATCGAGCTCGAGAACAGTGTACAAGTGCAACGAATGCTCGAAAGCTTTTCGAGTCAAGGATTCTCTGATTCGTCACCAACGCATTCATCGTGACGAGAGACCGTTTACTTGCCACGTATGTGGCAAACAATTTCGAGATTCCGGTGGTTTGTCGCGACACATCAAAGACGTGCACGCTAAACTGAAAAATTTCACTTGCGACATATGCTTCAACAGTTTCTCCTCAAAAGCGACCCGCGACGATCATCGCAGAATTCACACAGGGGAGAGACCTTACAACTGCGAAAACTGTGATAAATCCTTTAAATCCCGAGCTTCTCTTTACATACACAGCAAGCTCCATACCGACGAATATCCGTATCCTTGTGCTCATTGCGACAAGAAATTTCGTCGAAGGCAAGAAATGCTGGTTCACGTTTCGACGCACACGGGCGAAAAAAACTACAGCTGTGACGTTTGTTCCCGAAGATTTCGCGTCAAGACCGAAGTCGCGAGACACAAATTGACGCACTCCGACGAGAAACCGTACATTTGCGCAAAATGCGGTTTGAGTTTTCGACAGAATCGTTATCTCAATAACCACATTAAATCGAGACACCCGCAGTCATTGAACGATTGAAGAGACGAAATAAAATCGCAGCATTTCTGTATAAACCTGTAATTTGGGTCGTACGAGAAAAAAAGTAAAAACGAAAAATCGAAGATCGAAATTTGAAAGGTGACTCAAAACAAATCTTCTGGCTTTTGTTTTTTCCAGATTCGAAGAAACGAGAGACACGAGGTTCAAGAAATTATCGAAAAAAGGAACGGAGAACGTTCAAGTGATTTTGCCTCGAGGACAACAAAAGCAATCGATCGCGAACGAGCATTCTTCCGGAGAAAAGAACGTGCAAAAATTACAGAATCATATGTTGTCGTGTGACAGATGCTCGAGAATATTTAAGAGAGAAACGAATCTAAAGCGCCATCGAGTTAATTGTCGATTTGTAAATGAAGCGAAAAAAGAAGCCAAGGAGAATGATTTAACGGAAAACTCCCAGGAAGAAACTTTGCAAAAATTGAATTCGTGTCAGGAAGACAAGATTTCTTTGAAAGCGCGAAACTATTATTGCAACGACTGCAGTTATGTGACAGCCAAGAAGAATTTATTAAAACTGCATATAAAAGAGGATCACGGAGAAACAACAAAGAATAGAACAAATAAAAAGAAACATCGTGACGTGGACGAGGAAATGGTGGTGAAGGCGAGAATGGAAGCGAACGGTCGCGTTTATTATCACTGCAACGACTGTGGCAAAAACCTTTGTTCTCCTTACACGTTCGCATGCCACATGAGAATTCACACGGGCGAGAGGCCATTCACGTGTCACGTGTGTGGCAAACAGTTCCGCGTTAATCAGGGTCTAGCTCGTCATTTGCGAGAGACTCACGCAGGAATAAAAAACTATTCATGCGATATTTGCTCTCGAATGTTTTCGACGAAACGCAACGTCGAGGATCATCGTCGCATACACACCGGCGAACGTCCATTCGTTTGCAACGTGTGTGGAAAAGCTTTCAAGCAAAAAGCCTCGCTCTTCGTTCACAATCGCACGCACACCGATTCCTTTCCTTTCAAATGCAACCATTGCAATCGAGGCTTTCGTACGAGGCCGCCTCTCGTTTTACATCTCACCAAACACACGGGTGAAAAGGCTCACACTTGCGACATATGCGATCGCGCTTTTCGCATAAAGCACGAGCTCAAACGTCATCGTCTCGTACATTCTGAAGAAAAACCTTGGCGCTGTACCGACTGCGGTATGGGCTTTCGACAGAAACGTTATCTCGTTAATCACCGAAGAAGCAATCACGAGTGTAGGAAAAATTAGAACAAGGTAAAAAAAAAAAAACTCTTACGAAAACCCGAAAAAACATTAATTTCATGTGAAAGAAAATTGAACTTTGGAGAATGGGAACGACGAAAAATGTTATAAATTTGAAAATAGAACGTAAATTATCACCGAAAAATTAGTTGTTTCTCATCATTTGACTTGGAAAAGATTATTTTCTTTATTTCTCGCCGAGGATTGAATCCTTAACGGAAATCGATTGTCACGTTTCAGATGCTTCGAGAGTCAAGATAATACGATGGATCGAGAAGACAATCCTCAAAAGAAACGAAATGGCTCAATAAAGAGACGAAAGCTCGACGTTGGAGCCGATGAATCCGATGAATTGTTGCGATCAAAGATCTGCGATGGAAACAAAACGCGTTACAAGTGCGAACGATGCAACAAAATAATCTCAACCTCTTATAATTTCAAGGCTCACCTGAAGATACACAGCGGTGAAAAGCCGTACGCGTGTTACGTTTGTACTAAAAAATTTCGCTTCGCCTCCATTCTCAATCGACACATTAACGCTGTCCATCGCGGCAACAAAAATTTCCCCTGTGATCTTTGCGGTCGTCGCCTATCAACAAGAATCTCGCGGGACGAACATCGTCGAACGCACACTAACGAAAGGCCACACGTTTGTGAAACTTGCGGCAAAACTTTCAAGCAAAAGGCTTCTCTCAACGTTCACAAACGCTTTCACGATCGTGATTTTAAGCACAAGTGCCAAATCTGCAATCGCTCTTTTTCAAGGAAACAAGATTTGGATAAACACGAGCTCGTACACACCAAAGTCAAACCGCACTGTTGCGAAACTTGCAAAAAACATTTTCGAACCGCTGGTTGTTTGAATCGTCATGCGATCACTCACAAGATTGAAAAATCTTATATTTGCGGAAATTGTGGAACAGCTTTCGCTCAAAAACGTTATCTCGAACGTCACGAACGAAATATTCATGGAAAAATTACCACTACGGTAAATGAAAAGAGACCAAACGACCATCGTTGATATTCTGGCGAATGCAATTGAAAAAAAAGAAGAAAAAAAAAACAGTTATTCAAGAAAAAAGAAGCAATCTTACGAGACCCGAAAAAAATCTTCGTAACTCATGATCTGACGATTAATGCAAAGATTCAATTATGTCTTATTCGATGATTTACGATGACAAAGGAATTGTATTTGTGTTCGCAGGTCCCAGGATAATATTTACGAAAAAAGGGACACGCTGACAATGAGCATCGACGAGAACGACGTCCTCGTATACAACGACCAAGCGAAAACGGTGTTTTGCGATAAATGCGATGTTGGTTTTGCCAAAATATCTGAGCTCGTCGAACACATGAGAAATATCCACGATGTTAAGGAATTCGATAAGAAAACGAGAAATAATGAAGAATCCGAGAACTTTGTATACGTAACCACGGAAAATTATGAGATTGAAGTGGAATCGAATACTCGAGTTATTTGTGAATCGACAGTCCCACTGGAGTCTCAAGAAAAAGATGATGCTGTTGAAATCCGTGAATACGTGCAGCCGTCGAGGGGAAATAGTGAAAATCGAAAAAACAAGACTGACATTTCGAAAAACAGGTCAAACGTCGTAGTTTTGAAAGTCGAATCCGTTCCCGAAAAAGTATTGACGACAGGGTCTTCAAACATTTCGTACATGTGCGAATTTTGCGGTAAAACTTATTACTCGTTGCTGGATCTTCGTAATCATCAAAAAAACGTTCACGCCGCTTTAAAATTGCACATGTGCGATTTGTGCGAGCGTAACTTCGCCTCAATGTCGGCGCTTGAAAATCATCGGCGCTCGCACACGAAAGAAACTCCTTACAAATGCCCTCATTGTGATAAAAAGTTTCGGACACCAAATTCAATGTACGTTCATCAACGTAAACGCGACAATTGTAAACCCTGGGCTTGTACCAAGTGCGAAAAAAGATATCTGACGAAGGAATCTTTGTTGGAACATGAAACCACGCACGAAGATAACGTCTCGTACGTTTGTGAAACTTGTGGCAAAAGTTTCGGCGTCAAGAGAAATTTATTGAGACACTTTCGGGTTCATAGTACCGATGAAACTTTTATTTGTCCCTTTTGCCCTTCCAAATTTCGACAAAAAAGATATTTGAGAGTACACACGCAGATCCATCATCCTGATAAATAAAATTATCAACTGTTACGAGGTGGGATCGTAAACTTGTGTGTTTTTATATAAATTGTAATTTTTTTACTTTCCGAGACTTATTGTGAAAAAAAACATCCAATGGATGTTGAATTTTTTCTAGGAGCCTTTTTTAACAGTGTAAAAATTCTTCTGATTATACATTTTGAAAACAATATTTCAAGAAGTTTTTTTTTAAAGGAAAAATAAACGATGCGGAAGCGAGGAGAATGTAAAAACTCAAACTGATGAATTTTTTCTGTGCCCAATCTCAAGTTCTCTTTCTACAATAAATGTTGCATAAAAACTTTTAATCGTTTCTAGGTCTATCAAAGCAGATGCTGAAAAAGCTTCGGATGTTTCCGCCTCCGAGGAAAGAATGAGGGGAAAATTTGTAAAAATATTCGTAAAGAGTGTGATGAGCGAAAAGACTGTTCGAAAAGTTCGTAAAATCAATGACAGAAGAAAGAAAAAATCTGAAGGTTTGGAAACGTCGGTTGTCTCGAAAATTAGCGAGTCTCTTGAACAGAAAGAAAAAACGGGGGAAAAGATTTGTAAGAAGAAAAGAATTTCGAGCGATCCCTACGTTTGTGATTTGTGTGGGAAAAAATTTCTTCTTCGTAGCAGTTTGAAATCTCATTTGAAACTTCACACCGGATTGAAATATTTCACTTGTCACATTTGCGGCAAGCAATTCACTCAAAACGGCTGTTTATATTATCACCTTAAGCACGTTCACGGTGGTGTGAAAAATCATTCGTGCGACATATGCGGAAGATCGTTCGCGATGAAATCGACCATGGAAGATCATCGTCGTTCCATTCATACCGGCGAACGTCCTTATATTTGTCATTCTTGTGGCAAAACATTCACTACCAAAGCCTCGTTGTACATTCACAGTAGAATTCACACTCAGAATTATCCGCACGAGTGTAAATATTGCAAAAAGTCGTTCAGATGGAAACAACAATTGATCGGACACGTGACTATTCATACGGGTGAAAAAAAGCATTCTTGTGACGTTTGCGGCAAAGCTTTCGGCGTTAAAAATCAGCTCACCAGACACAAACACACTCACGAGACTGCCAAACCTTACACTTGTGATAAATGTGGTATGAGCTTTGGTCAAAAACGATATTTATCGAGTCACGAGAGATCTAAACACCGATAAATTATTATTATCACAATAAACGCCATTTTTGCATATCTGCGCGACTGGATTTCATATTTTTACCCAACCAATGTTGTCATTTTGACGCACGAGTAGCACAAGGAACGATTATGAGTTTCGTAGAATTTGCGAAATAATAAGACAGAGTACCATTTAACAATTTTATTGAATAAAAATTCGAGACGATTCACTACGAAGCAATAATAATTATAATAAGTGGTAAACAGTGCTCCCAACGATTGGAACAAATTTTTCCATTTATAGTCGATATCTCTTTTGACTGTAAAAACTATTTCAACTCGTTAAAAAAAACCGTCACTTTTTCGGTAAAGGGCGATTCAATAAAAAATATGTCTTAACACGTAAAATAAATTAATGATTTTTAATCATAGGGACATTCAACTTTCTGCAGGTTGATCTTGAGGTTCATTTTTTATTGGTATGCCTTGACAGTGTTCAACGTGATCCTAGTAAATGAAAAAACAAAAGTAAGTAATAAATGCATGGCATTGTTATTGTTTCGTAAAAATGAATTGATCGAGTAACGATATTTTGATACGAATTGTTGAATATTGAAAATAGAATAAATGATGCATCAAAAAGATGAAAAAAAATTTCACAATTATTCCAACGTATTTAACTGAACAAGAAAAAAAAACACCAACAATTGGGAAGAAAAATGTCGGTCGAAACGTGTTACTCGAGTAAACAATTAATGTCGAATTTTCCATTGTACACATACGTCATAAGAAGCCTCGTCGAGAATATGCAGCGGATTCCTCGGGCACGTTTTTTCCATCAAATCGCCGATAAGACACCTTTCGAGATGACATTGTAATTGACTCTTTGGCATTCTGTGAGATCTGTCCAATGGACATGTGATAACTGGATCTGTCAATGATCTTCGAGGATATTCGGTCGATGAAACATTGCTTTTTGAATTTTCATAGATGAGCTCTTGACTTGTCATTTTTTGTTTATATTTTCTTCAAATTATTATGAAATAAATAAGTGATCGATGTATATATTGTCTCTGTAAATATAAATCACGGCGTTAACGTCGTTTACGTATCTAACGTGGACACGAATAAATGATTTTATCAACTTACGTAAAAAAAAAAAAAAAAACAATTTACAGACGAACTCCGGGTTTATGAAGTTAAAATTCAAAAATACTTGATTTTGTATAAAATCTCTATATTGTGGAGAGCCAGAAAATAATATAGCACGAGCGACTGTTGCTTCGCCGCTCTCTTCAGCAGACTACTTTCTCCGTGCTTTCATTTATTCTTCTAGCGTCTTCTTGACCTTCTCTTGACATGTAAACAATGGACGGCAGGACGGGTGTTTAGTAAACATGTTACTTTGAAATCTTGAATTGCTCTACGTCGGCAAAAACAATAACTCTATCGTTTTTTAACTCATGATTCTCGGGGAATCTTTGCTTATAAGACTTTTTGAATAATTAGAAGGAAACTGTACGTCAAGAATTAAATATTTCAAAGATAAACTTCAGGGGTATGTGCAGCGAAATTTCATTTTATTAACAAATCCGCATACACGTACAAATTCATACAAGGCACTGATATCGGGTTAAATTATTCGGTAAATAATGAGCAATCATGGGCTTGAGCCTATTCGCATATGGGAAAAAACCGAGAATTATAAATGAAACTTTATTTTTTGTTCGTATTTAACCACAACCGATATAACTCAAATTTTCGATACAAATATTCCTTCATATTCGTTACATCAACCGGTACATTTTCTAAAGTTTAAATAAATCCAAGGTATCAAAATAATAGTTAAAAAATGGGTGAAAATAATATAAGGATTGGTTTTTAGTCAAAGTTAACATTTCCCATGTGGTAAAGTTTCCAAAGCTTAGATGAGCTTAGTGGCAAAAATAAGTTTATTAATGAGTGCGAAAAATATTCAAATTTTTGGTACAGACGTTGGTTCGTATCCAATACTCAATTGGTACATTTTGCAAAGTTTAGAAATGAACCCAACGTAGCAGAACAACTCAATAAATGGATGAGAATAATATAAAAAACTTTGGTTTTTAATGAAAATTAAAGTTTTTTTTCACTTAAATCGATTTTTCAATACAGTAGACATTTGTTCATATCCGTTACATCAATTTTTACATTTTCCAAAATTTAAGTTTACCGACTATAACGAAAAAAAAATCAACTTCAGCAGTTGGTTGGCAATAATACCACGAAATTTTTTGGTTATCATTAACATTTTTCCAAATCAGTCAAATCTTCAGGAAATGTCATTATATTCATTTTATTAAGTGCACTTCAATTAATCTCACAGTTTCATAGAATCCAAAATACTGCAAGAAGCGCCACCAGAGTTACAAGCAACTTTAGTTCATGGTTACAAATAATATTTTCCTGAATCTATTCAATTTTTCGTAGACATATTCTTGTGTCTATTTTAACCGATAAGTTTTCCAAATTTTCAATGAACCAAAAATGTAGTTGAAGAAGCTTCTTAATCTAGATCGAAAAAAAAAATAATACAAGGCATATTGTTTTAACCTAAATGAACATTTTCTCATATGACTCAAAAATTCAACAGAGATATTTCCTTGAATGTATTTTATGAATCAGTACATTCGATAAAATTTAAAGGAATCCACGATAGCGCGAAAATCTCGAGAGTAGAATTACGAATTGAATATAAAAATTCGAAATTATTCCATATAAATAGAATTTTTACAATAAAAAACCTCAACGAAATGTCAAATGAACCCAAGATAACATTTCGACTATTTGTAACAATGCCAATGTCGTGTCCCGCTAAATTATTTTTATGAAATAATCGTTACATACAAGAATTCATGAAAAAAAAAATGTTTTTTCTTCTTAAATCAAAATAGTTGCGAAGTATTGCATCTTGGGAAGTCAATTTTTGTATGAATTACTAGAAATGCTTAAAATTATTTGGAATTACTAGTGACTACAAAATTAAGGCTTAATTTGTACCGTTTATGGTTTCAATTTGGTTTCGATCTCTTATGAATACTTGGAAAATGTAAAGTTTTTTTTTTCTTTAATCATGTCTTTTTATAGATTCTTCCATTATTTTGGCGACGGTTTTTGTATATTTTTGCGTATCGATTTGAGATATTTTATAAAACCGTCCCACCTCGTCGCATCAACGTCGATCAAGCGGAATCTTGTTGAGTATCGCGACTTCCGATTGGTTTCCACTTTTCGAGGGCTTCAAAATCCAACGCGCCTCTACCGCGTCCAAATCCTAGCGGCCGGGAATTTCCATTGGTTTTCGGACTGCCAAGAGTTGCCGCGCATTTGCGGTTTATTTCGTTGAAACCGTTCTTCTGTTCGGAGTTTTCTGATAAGTTCTCTTTATTCGATTCAATGTTATCATCGTTTTGTTTTTCAAGTGCCTTTTTCACCATTTTTCGTAGAATCGCAGCTTTTTCCTCTTCGAGTTCCTGGCGCTTCATGTCAATATTTTTCAATTTTAAGGCAAGATCATCAACATCATCTTCTTTTTCTGGTGGACTTTGAGGAGTCGAAACTTTTGCTTCCAAAGAGGAAGCCTCATCCCGCCGACGCGTTGGTTTAGCTTCGACAACGTTTTTCCTCGTTTTTTTTATCGCTCCACACTTCGGGTTAAGGGGAGGATAGTTTTGCGATGTTTTGGCAGATTCTTTCGTTGATTTCTCAAACTCGTCGACGTTGACGCTCCGAGAACTTGCACTCGGTACGCTGTATTCGGAATCAGCCTCAGGCAAATCTTCGAATTGACAATCGAACAAAGTCTTTCCGTTGCTAAAGCTCAAGAAATCGTTGTTCTCCCCCGCTCTGTAAAATAATCCTGGGCTCGGTTCGTGTGGTTGTCGCAAGCTTTCTCGTAACTTCAAAACATTGTCACAGTCGTCGGACATTTTACTGAAATTCAATTCATCGATCATCGAGACGTCAGCGGACAACGCCATCGATTGATTGTGAGGCATACGACATGGCTTTGATCCTTCGGATTTCTGAAACATAACATTTAGAATTTGTGATATCAAAGATAAATTTTGAGCTTCAAGTACTATTGAAAATGGATGGCCTGCGGAATTGGCGAGATAAAAAAAAGTTCAGTGTAAATCTTATGGATTTTATTGTTATTATATTTATCATTAATTATCAATTAATATCATTTTGTGTTTATTTTTATTATTTATTCATTTTTTGGATTTTTAAACGATCTTAAGATCAGGCAAGAAACTAATTTGTGATTTTTCGTGAATTTTCGAAAGTTTGACAGATTGTCAGTTTTTTTATTCAATTCGATAAAACATTCTTTCACTAATTCTTTCAACAATGCAAATACTTGTACGATATTTGATATTTTTTCCAACAAAGAAACTACAGGATATCTTCCTTTTTTGTAGGCAATTCGAATTTTTAAGCAAACTGGATGAAAAATTAGATAAATAAAGTAAACCAGACAATTTCTCCTGAAAAGTAAACGACGAGTTATCTTCCTTTTTAGTAAGTAATTCGAATATTTAATTGAACTAGATAATAAATGGAATAACGAGTCTTGTTTACCTCGGGGGACCTGTCTTTTTTCGTGGTGGACATCGGCAGAAGCTGATCCAATTCTTGATGTCTCAAGCGTTCTTTGTTCCTAAACACTTTCTTTTTGGCCTTGGACAAGCCAATGCTGCCGCGCAAAATAGGACGCTCTGCGGTTCGTTGGAGCGGGTCGTAAGTCCCAACGGCAGGCGCCTGGTGAAACAAAAATTGTCAAAAATGAAACAAGAAACAAAAAAACATCATTTTTCTAAGTCGACAAATGTTCTAATGTTAATTCATATTTTAATGCGTCAATGATTTTTAGTAGAAAAAAAACCAAAAAAAAAAAGCATGTACAGCATCCCAATCTTCGGTACTTGGAGGCAAAGCTTCGTCGGCTGCCCCGACAGGAATCGAAGCGACGTCTCCACCAGATGCTTCATCGGTCAGGACCGTGGAACCCATGGCATTGACCAGATCTTCGCATCTGTTGTGGATATGATCCTGAGAAGAAAAAAAACAGAAAGAAATTCCGAAATAGTGAATTCTTGGGGGGGAAAGTAATTAGCGTGAATATGGAAAATTAATACGAACTAAATATTCGCATTTCTCGACGATGTGAAGAGGATTCCAAGGGCATCGTATTTTCGTTGAGAGTTCGTGATTCTTGGCACAACGCACGATGTGATATTGCAATCGGCTCTTGTGAATTTGATGTGACTTTTCGTAAGGACACGTGACTTTGTCATCCGGTTTTTCCGGTAGTAAAACCATTTTTCAAGTTTTTTTTTTCGTATCGATAACAAAAAGTAACGTAAATTTGGGCGAAATCGAGGAATCTTCTTTTTTGGAAGTTGATGTTGCGGCGGGAACGACTGACGGACGACAGAGGTGAGAGAATAAAAAATTAAACCGGCAAAAAGATGTTTAATAACGCGGAGTTATTTTTTCCCGGCAAACTATACGCGTACCGTATGGAAGAGACTGAAGAAACTGATCAACTGATGTAATTGAACCGGTAATGATAGCCGAAGTCGCCGCCGAAACCGAAAAGACGGTGTCGCCACTCGCCACGACGCCGGCTACTGCTTTCTGCTTTGTTGAGGCTTTGTTATTATTGACCCCCGTAACCCCCATCTATCCCTACCTTTTTTTTCTTATGTTTACATCCAGTTCCAAAGGTTCCAAGTAATTTAATTCTACAAACTCTTTGTCTACGTCTTGTGTGTGTCTCCCAGACGAGCGTTCTTATTTCTTACTATACACGCCAACGAGTTGAAAACAAATTAGAAATTTTATTTTCACCCGGATGCATGTTCCTTCGCAAATTTGGATATATTACATGTTATTTTTCGAAGAATATTCTAATAGAATTGAGATTAACTTTGTACAGAGTATTCAATTCTGCGAATGTAATTACGCGCCGCGATGATATTGTTCGTAAATTATGTAGAAAAAATCATGAAGAAGAAATAGTGAGAGTAATATTTAACAAATTAAATTGGATTATTATCGTTTAACAAAGATATTGGAAGAAGCGGTATATGTTCGACGAGTCAAAAAAAATGCTGATTAAAGCTTTATTTCCCTTCGTTGCGAAAATGCCTCGTGCTTGAATCATAAAACCGCAGCATATCATCAGTCCTTTGTGCTTTGTTCTTCGAAATCGGACCTGCTGGGACACTAGGCCCCTCGATATTTCCTAAAAAACTTAACGAGCCTACTATTTGCAAGCGAAGCGAAAAAAAACTGAGCAGTTCATGAAGAGTATCAGAAAAAATCGTTTTTTTCACAATAAAATCACGGATCGTGGACACATTAAGAGATTCAAAAATCTCATTTCATATTGAATAGAATGACATAACTCTTTGTAACGTCGTGTATACTAAAAAAAAAACCCTCCATTGAACGTGTCGAAAATTGACGACGCCGATCGACGAGAGGAGTTGTGTTACGTTACGAATCCATGAAATGTATATCTTCGTTTGTGTATAAATGTGAGAAAAAGTATACAAAACATAAAAGAACAGAGACGCTTTTAAGATTCTGTAATATTTTGAGATCTCTATGAGTATATAAAATGTGCGTTGAATAGTTCAGCGAGAAAGAGTGCCTATATTTCTATAGTTAAATAACCTTGCCGACGTGCTCGTAATATACATGTAAACTATTTATAAAATCTCTCCTTTCTCCCTCTCTCTTTCCTGATCTTTCGGTGTGTCTTTGAAGATCTCTCATCGTCATTCTATGCTTCGTGCTGTATTATTAACTAGAAATACTGAAAAGCGTCATTACGTTCGCGAGTTCCATGTAAATTTCGTCAACATTATTTTATATATTTACAAATCAATATCCTAATTATTTTGATTATTCGATATTGATCATTCTGCGAACGGAGTTACTATTTATGACATTCGAAAATTTTAATTTCAATCCTTACTCGCAAAGACAATAGAGAATAAAATATTTCACTGAAAAATCTCCTGCAACTCGAAACCTCGTTGTCGTTATCTCGAACTTCTCTGCTTTCTTTTCGAGCCTCATCGACTTACGAAATGTAGCGTCGGTATAACCGTTCGATTCAATTAAAATCACTGCAGTATCGTAAGTTTTCTTTGGAGTCCAGAATTCTGGCGAAAACAAAACACACGTTTTATGAATATTCGGCTTTTCCTTTGACTTCAAGTTTCTTGGATTCTATTTCGGTTTTTTTTCCACAATTTTAAAACTTTCGTATTTGTACTTGATTTTTTATCGATAAATATGGAATTGTTCCGGAAATTCGGTTACAGTTTCCATGCAAAGGAAAATGTTTTTTTCTATTTGCTAATGAAATCATTATTATTTGAGAAATGTATAGATTATTGGGTTTTCTAAGGGTCCTCAAAGTGATGATTCAAGTTTGCGTATAAATGGACTTTTATAAACAAATTTTGTTCTCTTTTTATCGCTCTTCCTGTCCTGGGGTAAAATAAGCATAAAGTTAGAACGTTTTTGTACGATCTGGAGGGTGGTGGAAATGTGAGAAACGGGACAGAAATTGTCTGACAAATATCTCAGTCCAAAGCCACACGCGAGTTTAAGCGGGATACTCTGAAAAGTGAATATTTCTGCTTAAAAATGTTGGATTTTTTCCATACGGGTTTTTTCGATTTTTTATGCTCAAGTAATCTCAAGATATGAGTGGTCAAATTTTTTACTGTAAATAAAAAATATGTATCTAACGATTGGTTCGATTGAATGGCGATTTAAATTTTTTTATAAATTCGAAACGTGAATGCGGAAAGTTGCATTTTTCATAAAAAATTCTTCATTTTAAAAAACATGAGGTTCCATTCGGAGAATTCACTGATGACGATGTAACAACCTTTTATTAATATTCGAAGAATTTGTTGATTTATTTGTTTATCAAATTGCCACAATGCACCGAGTTCTGAGTTTTCAAATGGCTCGAGGTTTCGGTGAATCGAGCGAATTCGTGACAAAACGTATGTGCTTCTCGTTCTTATTTTCCGTTGGTTTTTTGTGCCTTTTGTGTGGTTTTTTGACCGGTCGTTTCGCTGCTGGACGCGCTGTCGATTCTAGAGCTGAAAAAACGAGACTTCAGCTTGCCGGAAATGGTCTCGAGAGCAACGAATACCTTCGAGGATTTCTCGTCCAAAAAATTCATGAAAATTCATTTTCCATGAATTATTCCACGTACGGCATAATCGTAAATCTTTTCAACTCGTTTTGTCATTTTTTTTTCATTTTTGTCAATATGCATGCGATTTTTTTATCTTCGAGACAGCGATCCAGGGGACGAAGCAAATTTTCGAAGGATCAGAGAAACTCTTCTGGATCTCGAATTCTTTCATCGTGTTGAGGAAAATCAATCTTGTATCACGGCCACACTCCGCGGTTCTCATGAACCTGGTAAGCTTGATAATGACGGATAATCAACGAAGTGTCAATCAAAAATCACCCCCACCGCCATTTTTTGGTCTTTCGATGTAACTCCGTTGTTTTAGAACATATTGCTTTGAAATAATAATCGAATACCCAACAGAATTTCGAATTTCTTTCATTTTTATATCATTTCCCAACATTTTATCGTTTTTTTAGAATTTCCACAACTAAATGATCACTAATTACGACTTTATCGTAAACAATTCACTTCGTTTTAAAAAAACTAAGAGAATAATGTAAATTAAACTATTATTTTGAGGTTTTAGAGCTTCAAATATGGAGCGATTATTTTTATGGAAAAAAAATGAAAATTCACGTTTTTTATTTATTTTTCGACTTTAACGAGACATGACACCTTGAAATAAATAATATTCCATTAAAGAACATAAAAAAGTGCATGTATTTTATTAATATTTACAGATAGATACGTGGTTTTATCGGGTTCCGGCGAAGGAGTTACGATCATCGTGGAATTGTCAAGAGGTCTAAAGTCCTTGAAAGAAGATTACGACTGGAATCCTCGACGGACGATAAAATTCATTGTATCTCTGAAGTCCGGCGATCCTTGTCATACTTTATTGAAGGATTACGTTCGTGACAAAATAGTTTCTTATACAGAGCTCAATATCGAAACAATTTCAGGTACGAATTAAGGAGATTCGATCGTTTCTTCTGAGACAAAAATAAAAAATCGAAAGTTTTATTCTCACAGCAAAAGGATACTTCGTAACAACCGGTTCGGATATCGTCCAATCGAGTATCTTGGAATCGAGCAACGGAGTCAAGAATCCAAATGACAAATATCCACTTGGCACGATACCAACGACAACAGAAGCATGTCGAGAAATTATTTGTGTGGGATTTCTTCCACGATTGAGACTGGATATACCGAACGCAGTTGTAACCTTCGTGGTAAATTTCTGGTTCCTTTATCTATCTATAGAAACGAAACGAACGTTGAGGACTTGGTTCTCTTCGCATAACTTGAAAAAAAAAATTGACATTTCCATATGAAAACGATTCCTGATGGAAATTCGTTGATTTCAGAGTACCGAAGACACATCGAACGATGGAAACGGTACGAATAGTTTAATAAACCATTATCGTCAAGCCATCGGCGAAATAATTGGCACGAGCGTTTGGAGACTATCGGAAATGACACTTTTTAAATGGAATCCCACCGAAGACAACAGAATTCTTATTCGGATTCTCCGATCTTTAAATGTCTCTGAGGAATTGGTTAAAACGATCGAGACAACGGTCAATGAAATTGACCGTTTGACTCGGAATATTGAAACTTTTAATGAAAAACTTGACAAAATGGAAACAATATTAACTCTCCATGTTCGTATGGCAAATGATTTGTCTCTAAAAGTTCGACGTTCGTTGCTTTGCACTGACGATAATTTACGTTCGCGAAATGATTTGGTCGCGATACAAAAATTGGCGAACGAGTCGACAAGCACAATTGCAAAGTATCTTCGTGCATTGAACTCGTGCTACGAGACTGCAAATGAACTTTTGGAAGAAGACGTTACGTGAGGTTGTAAAATTAAATTTTATAATCAAACTTCTTAGTGCAACGAAAGCATAATTGACGATTTCCATGATTTTATTTTATCAATTCATCTTCGATGAATTTTGTTTTTCTTTGAATGATAATAAAAACTTTATCGCAATAAAAATCTCCTCCGAATCAAAATTCATTCATGTTTATTATTAAGTGCCTTTCTTTTAAATTGATTTACATGTAATCTTAATTTATTTTAAGAACCTAGCATTAATTAGTCTTTGTACAAATATTGTTATTCGTCAGTTTACGTTAAAAAGTTGAAGGAAAACTACGATTCAATCTGCAGGCGATCGAACGAGTAACTTTTCTCCAATCGATTTATAACGAATGGTTACGAATCTTTTTTGCTTGTTTTTTCTTGATAAAATGTTTAAGTTTATCCAGAAACGTGACTCAATGCTCTGTAGCCCAATTCTCTTTCGAATTGTTCAGGATTTATCGATCCCTGAATGGCTTCGCAGTTAGGATTGAAGACGGAATAAGCGCTTATTTCGCCTCGCTTCTTAGGGCCCGATCTCGTGTTTTTCCAGATGAATATCAGGGCGGTTATGATGAAATAGACAGCTCCAAATTCGTACTGCACGGCTATCGCGTAAACAGTCGCCCATAGAAGGAAATACAGCAGATAAGTCACTTGTTTGAGCATCGGATTCTCAGGCGGCGTTATGTCTATGCTCTCCTCCGAGCAAATACTCTCAAGGTCATCCTTGTCCTGTAATCTTTCAATCTTTAACGTTAAAGTACTATAATTACCTAATACAATTTTTTAACAATTTAAAATTCAATTGTAAACAAATCAACGTGATGGAATTGCGATGCAATACTTTCTTTGGTTTGAAATGTTTCTCGTGCGCAAAAAAAAGCACGGAATTTGCACCATTCTCTTAGTTTTTTAATAACAAAGAGAATTATTTACAATAAAGTTGTATTCGGTGAACATTTGATTATGAAAACTGTCAAAAATGAAAAGTTTTAAGAAAATAAGTTGAACCGTTATTGGGAGGACTATTTCCAAATATTTTTCTATCCGTCAGATTCTTGACTTTGATTTTTATTGAGATTTTTTTTGACAACAGTCTATTTTGAGCAATTTTCATTGGCACACGAGTCTCGGAATAAATTTTGAACGCAAAGGAAAAATGAAAAAATACATTCTGATCAACGATGCAAAGTTGAATGCTGGAAAATACTTTGTTGACATTGCAGCCGATATTTCGACGATTTGTGTTACACGTCGTCTCGAAATAATTATATCAACTTTGAGAAATGTTTTTGCGTGCAGATGGAATTAAAGTTTTTTGAAGTTTGTAGAAAGTGTGGGATTTGTGAAAAAATAAACGTCCAAATGTTTACCTCCGTTGGTCTGACGTCAACAGCTCTTTCGGTCCACGACAATGCACCTTTTAAAGTATTTTTTGCTCCTTCCATCATCGCTTCGCGACGCTTCTTCGATCTGTAAGCTTCGAGTTTCGACTCCATTTAAAAATCACACATTATTTAGTCCTTTTTACAGAAATTGTTTCGCCGATTTCACGAACATCGCGACTTCACGTTTATTTGTTCCAGTCAATATCGCATAATATTGCTCTTTCTTTCTCTTTTTTCTCTCTCTCTCTCTCTCTCTTTCATATGGACACGTTGGAGAATTCTTATCACTTTATGGCAAGTGTTGTCCCCCGTGCCTTGTCAACGATTTCTTCATTGTGACCTTGAAGCACCACCTGACCAATTTTTACAAACAGCGAACGGCTGTAATTTTTAGTGTAGTTGTTTGTATTCGTTTCCGGTAGATGGCCAATAAAGATCTCAAAAAGTTTGCTCCGTTCTTCATTCCCCGACAGATGGCGTAACCTGCTGAAGCCAATTTCGTGACGTTGTGCAGAGGGTTTTTTAACGTCAAGCTTCGTAGTTTTTAGCGAAATATTGTAGTAGAGAAAAAATATTCACACTGTCGTTAAACAACTGGAAGAAACATGATTCCGATTAAACGTCTATGAAGTTTGGAAAAATCGCTACTATGGAGCGAAAGATGTGTAGAAACAACGGTATATACAAATGTCAATCTTTTATATGTTTACATACATTTTGAAATGAAGATTCTTCAATAAAACAACAATAAAGCTCAGTTTAATAGAATTGTTATGATTTTACGAGGCAGCCAAAATATTGTCAATAAATAATCACTGTTTTGTTTTAATTGTTTTGCAACGAAATATCCACGATTTTTCGCGAGTAAAAAAGTCAAAAAGTTAGCGCGTATCTTGACAGCAGAAAACGCATGAAAAAAGAAGCGTGATAGGAAGCATTGGATAAGGCCCTCTGTTTTTATTTATTTATTTAATCATCAGTAAACGTCTTAGTCTTATTTCGATCTGAGCGCATTTCACAGTTCGGTGCTAATGATCGATGTTGACGAA
Source organism: Campoletis sonorensis (assembly GCA_013761285.1). NCBI lineage: Eukaryota > Metazoa > Arthropoda > Insecta > Hymenoptera > Ichneumonidae > Campoletis > Campoletis sonorensis. The sequence continues at coordinate 167,642 of JACEOJ010000179.1, forward strand.
TAAAACTCTTTTAGCATATCCACATATATGTACCGGAATAATTTCCTCGCGTTCTTATGACCTATGTATTTTGCTCGTATTATAGTTTTCATTCCCATGCATACACTCGCACCCGGCTCGCGAACAGTGGTGCACTATTTTCACGATTGCCAATTGCTCTCGCGAGTGCCTAATTAAGGTTGATAAGCCCAAAATCTGCGCTCCGTAAGTAAGGAATATATTTGCATTTGTAGAATGTGATTGTGTATGTGATTTCGGGGAATATTGTGTCACGAAACATTAAGTTTATGGGGACAGGGTTAACCGGAACGGTCGATAGAAAACACATGAGAATCGTAATGCATCGCAGCTGATCGTCGTCTGCTAATTTACAGAACTCGAAAGCACAGAAATTAGAACAATTCGCACATGTTTGTGATACAGTCGTAGTAGTTTGTTTTAAGAAATACCATTAAAAACAAGTTCATTTTCTTGAGGGTATATTGCAAAAATTTCGGAAGAAAACATTTCCCACACCGTTCGATCAAAACGAAGAAGTTTGAGCCCATTTTTGGCATTTCCCGTGTGGGTGAAAACTTTTTTGTTCGATCAATGGAATGATGTCGAACACTGTTAATTTCGAAGATTCGCAGAGGGTTGGGGTGCATGAATTTAACCTAATTTTCCCCAAAAACGTCGAGTTTTATGTCGTGCTGCCGAAATTTTCATGCTCGTAAATAAAAAGCTGCAGACTAACGGAGTTTTACACATGAAACTTTATCTCTCAGACGAATTTCCGCTGCGCATAAATATCTTCGCATTTATCAGATCCGAATATTAGCCGGAAATGAAAAAGAATCCAGTCTTACATCTCGATTGTATTGATCGACAAAGTCAGCTGGCAAACCCCTTATGGGAAGTTTCTGTACCTCTGGACAACTTCGTTGTCTGGCGAATAAAGGTCTGCGAGTCAATGTCTCAATGCACCAGATAAAGTTTGCCCGAAGGTGAAGAAACCGGACACTCATGTGTCAATCTCGAAGTGTCGAAATAACTATACATAAAAAAAAAGTGACCGAAAGTGATATTCTGATTATTATTCCGGACGATTTTGCGCGATTGGCTGAGAGCCGGCTGAATAGGCGCGAGAAAGAGCGCGTGATATTTCACAGCGGAGTCAGTGTGTTTTGAGAGAGACATGAGACAAGACAGTGTTGAACGAGTGTCTTGTGTACAAACGCGAAAGAGGTGTGACCTTGAATTTGAAAAACTGTAGAACGTGGAATTGATAAATATTTATTAAATTCTTTCGGCCCTAGAATTCAACCGCGTTGCCTCGAATAAAAACTTTCGACTATTGTACGTTCGGATCATTTTCGACCAATCTTTTCACTCTAATTAAATCACTCGAAATAACAAAAATACATAAATCATTGCATTCAAAGCACAGAATCGAGGATTATTAATTCTTTTCTTTCGTAATCATTATTGCGCTTTGGCTCGTTCGGTACAAAATATTGAGCAAAAGTCAAACGGTTATTTGCACTTGTTAGAGGAAAACTTCAATTTTTTTTTTGACACAACCAATACGCGTTTTTTAATGAAAATCAGAGCGTAATTTTATAGTACAATTAATAGACTTGACACACAATTTTATTTTGTCACGATATATTCAAAAATTTACAACATACAGGTATTTTCGAAAAATTTTCTTTTTTTTTGTCACTATGATACTTAAAATATACCTTTCGTACTCGTGCCTTTCCCGAAATGACATCTGTCATTTTTTGCCAAGCTGCTGCTCGAATACTGAGAAATTTATCAAAATAAAAAATAACAAATTGTTTGTCGTAAGAGAAGCGACTTATCTATCTAACAAAATAAAATCACTGCAACTGTTTTGCAGTACGAAAAAAACAGTTATTCTTATCTCAATAAATACAAAAAAATCGTATACTTGAGATATGGGAATTCTAACAAACTATAGTGTTTCTAGAAAAAAAAAAATCGTTTTTTTTCTATTGTGTTGGTTGGGTAAACACGGTTACGATATGAGAATCGAGAGTGAATGTAAAATCCGTGTGCCTTCAATTTAGAGGAGAAAGTGTCCACTGGGTGTTATTATAACGTAAATATGGTTGGACTCTGGGTTGGTTTTGTAAAAGCAGCATAAATTCTTTAGGTTGGAACGATTGGTGGAATTTCACTCTTTCCCTTATCGTGCATTATCTAACAGGCTTTTCAAAATATTAATCACACTATCAAAGGTTATTGCGTCATTAATAAATCTCAGATGCATCTCTATTTATTGTCGTGTTTTGTCAACATGCAAACGTGCCTTTTTTTTATTATTCCGGATGAAACGTTCAATAAAAATCGTATAAAAAATTTTCTTTATCTCTCAAATAAATTGGATTGTCAACAGAGTGTTGGGAAATCACGAAGATGCCATCCGAGACCTCAATGACCCGCGAAAGTTCAACCGATCTGCGGAACGGTGGTAAAAATGAAAATGGCGATGAAACGACGAATAAACAATCACCGAATCGCGTAAATTTTCATGGCACCGACCGAAATGACTCCGAGTCGAGGGAAAGCGACGACGATTTGGACGATTTACTGATGGACATGAACTCGCCTATTTCGATGAAGAAGAGAAATGGCTCGACCGGTAATATTACCGCTGAAATTAAACCGGAAGGACGAGTTTTAGTACTTTACACCGGTGGCACCATTGGCATGGTTAGAAATGAAAGGGGAGGTAATGAAAATATTCATAATTCTACAATATTTCGATGAAATCATTATTTATATTGAACAATAAATTTTTATCCTGTTACAGAGGAAATTTAGTTTTTTTTTCTAATTTTTTTCTGTTTTATGTTACATTTATATGATTATTTAAAAATGTACAGCCAAATTAGTCAAATTTAGCAAAAGAAATTCGGCATTTTTCATCGAATCGCAGAGCCAGACCAAAATTCCTCTAAATTTTTTCAAAAACTTTTATTTATCGAAGAATTTATGAATTTATGAGAATTTATGTAGAATTGGAAAGTTATCACGAGAATAACAATGCAATTATAGTGTTTGATTGAATCGAAATTAAAAAAAAGATTTGAAGGACCAAATTTTGCGAGGATGGAAAATTCTACGAGAATTATTTGTTAAATTGTTGTTGAATCGAAAAAATTGTAAGAAAAATATTTCGACAAATTTTCGGCTGGATTATTCGAAATAGTCACTCCGAAATTCTTCTGTTTATAATTTTATAACAGCAACTTTGATCGATTCGTTTGGCGCGTAAATCTTATAAATTTCTTATTCATTTGTTCAGTTAAAAACAAATAAAAGGAGGATTAAAACGTAAATTTTGTTTTTAGCACTCGCTCCGATTGCGAACACTTTTATCAAAACTGTGAGAAAGTATCCTCATATGCACGACAGTAACTATGCCCAAGAAAGATTCGGTTTATTGGGTCCATTGGTTTTGCCGTAAGTTTCGAATTCAAAAAAATCTGAACGTATAAAATGTTTATTTTTATATTCTTTGAAGACAGAATAAAATACACAAAAGAATAATTCTGACAGTTACAAATTTGTCTCTATTTTCCAGACTACCAGCAAACGATGGTCGTCGGATAATCTACAATGTTATCGAATATTCTCCACTCTGTGATTCCAGCAATATGACTATGGACGATTGGATTCGTATAGCCATTGATATAAAAGTGAGAAAAATGATTTTCTCCAAATTCACTGAGAACAGAGGTTCTCATTCTTTGAAATTTTGGGTGAATCTTCTTGAGCGTCGTATTACAATGTGTCAAAAATTTGAGAAGGTTTCACCGTCTGGTAATCGAGATATTCAGTGTTTAAAATCGCAACTTCAACACGAAGTCTTATGGGAAGTTACGAAAAAAGACGATTTTTTACAACTAATAACTCGATTTCCAAACGGTCAAACTTCCTCAAATACGACCCACAGTTGAGTACGATTGTTAAGAAGATTCATACGAATTTTAAATAATGAAACTTGGAATTTATCGAACGCATGAGAAACGATCGAACCTCCTTAACACACTCGAGATTGTTTAACGAGAAGAAAAGTAGACAAAGCCTCGTGACAGTTTCCTTAAACGTATGGCCTCGAAAACGTGACGTTGTAATTACAAGTTTCCTGGACTAATCATTTTGGTGTAAATGTTTTTTGTTTGTTTCGTTGACAGAAAGCCTATGAGTATTATGACGGTTTTGTGGTGCTCCATGGCACCGACACGCTCAGCTATACCGCTTCGGCTCTCTCTTTCATGCTCGAATCACTTGGAAAAACTGTCGTTATAACCGGCTCCCAATTGCCAATATTCGAGGCACGTAGCGACGGTCTAATTAATTTTCTCTCCTCTCTCGTTATCGCTGGTAATTATAACATACCGGAAGTGTGCGTTTTCTTCGGTAACCAATTAATGCGTGGCAATCGCACGAGCAAAATTGCATCAGCTGCTTTCGAGGCGTTTGCGTCTCCAAATTGTACACCTTTGGCGGTTGCTGGAGTCAAAATAAATGGTGAGTCGAAAGGTTTATTATTAATTTATGTTGAAAATCGATTTTTAATCGTGATCAAATTCTTTTCAGTTGACTACAGATCGATTTTTCGCCCTTGTGCCTTGGAGAAGTTTCACGTTCACAAAAATCTCTGTCGTAACGTTGGACTCCTGCGAATATTTCCCAGTATTACGAGCGAGCTCGTTAGAGCCTTTTTACAACCACCCGTCGAAGGCGTTGTCCTCCAAACTTATGGAGCTGGCAATGTTCCTAATAATCGCGACGACATATTCAAAGAAATTCGTGCAGCCACCGATCGCGGTGTCATTATTGTTAATATAACGCAATGCTCGAGGGATGGAGTCATAGATTCCTACGAATCGGGAAAACTACTCGTCGACGCTGGTAAGAAAATTATAAAAAATCTCACTGCTGCGATGACAAAACGGTTTCAGGGCCAAATTTAAGGCATTTTCTCAGTTTAAAATGTCAAAAATTTAGAAGTTTTCTTCATTTTTAGCCTCGATTTGGCCAAAAATGTTGTAAAAACAAAAATAAAGTCAAACATTTTACAAAAATTTTATCGACGACATGATTCATTTGAATTCACACAAAAAAATCAAACTTGCGTTTAATTAATTGAGAAAAAAATCATAATGATTGCTGCGAAAATACAGAAAACATAAATTTATCCGATTTAATGAAAAATATAGATTTAGCAAGGAATTCGAGCAATAAAATGTTGTATTTTCGTTGAACAGGCGTAACTTTAGGTTACGATATGACTCCCGAAGCTGCTCTGACCAAACTCGCTTACGTTCTGTCAAAAACTTCGTGGGATTGTCAAACAAAGCGAAAAATGATGGAAACGAGTTTACGTGGTGAGATGTCAATTTGTAAGCGCGTCAGTGTCGGAGACAACGAAGACTTTATGAAGACGCTCGGTCTAAATTCCGAATCGCAATTGCTCGAGCTGGCGCCGATTATATTTCCGGCGATGATGAGCGAAGCTGTAGTGGCGGGTGATTTTATCAAGGTCAAATCGTTGCAGAGTTACGTACGTAATTATTATTTCATTATAAAAACATTTTTTTTCCTCATTTCCTTGCGCAGGATTGCATTAAATATAAAAATTAATGTTTCAAGGGCGCTGATATTTCGCAACCCAACGCAGATCGTCGGACCGTTCTACACGTCGCTTGCTGCGATGCCGAACCGGATGTTGTTCGTCAACTTCTTGAAATGGGTGCCAATGTTCACATGAAGGACAGGTTCGATCGTACACCACTGACTGAGGCCATCGAGAACGATCGACACGAGGTATAAAGACAAATCGAACCTGAAAAAATAACAAAAACTTTTGTGTCAATGAATCGAGGGATTTCACGGGGCTAAGAAGTCGATGAATGAGGTCGCGAAGGTTTTAAAAATCACAAAAACCGATAAATAGCTGCAAAGAACACGTTGTTTTCAGACTTTCTCGATATTCAGAGAAAAATAAAAAATACACGATTTTCTACGACGATAGGAGAACAACGTGACGTTGTTTAACAACCTGCCTTGGATTTTCACCGACCAAACGACTGGCAGATCACCTTAAAATGGATTATTTAACATTGAAAATCAAAATATACACAGGGCACTAAATTCAAAAGCAAAAATGTTGTATTCAATGAAATTTTCTTCTATTTATTTACAGACAATCGAGCTCTTGCTGCAATGTGGTGCCCATCTTCACGAGAATTCACTCCTTCTCGGTGGAAAATTGTGTGCGGCAGCTGCTGCCGGTAACGCGACGCGTTTACGATCGTATTTGATCGCAGGTGGGGATCTTGGACAACCGGACGTTTCTGGTAGAACTGCAATGCACGCAGCAGCACTTCACAACAAACACTTGGTCATCCGTCAGCTCCTCGACGAGGGAATCGATCAAAATAGTCGAGATATGCTTGGCCATACTCCTCGCGATCTCGCTAACCTCGCCGGCTCCATAGAATCTTTGAAACTTCTTGATTCACTTTGTCTGAAGAATGGTCACCAAGTAACGCTTACGTAGACTCGATTTTCAGAATCCAAATGGAATTGTTTGGCAATCGTTTTTTTTATCTTAGAACAGAAAGTTTAAAAGAAATCGTTTTAAGACTAAAGTGTCTTCACTCGATGATTATTTCGTGACAAAATTGCTCATAAATACTCTCCGGAAAGATTTGAAGGAAGGAATTGACGAGAAATAATTGGATTCAAGCTCGCATCGTTGAAATTCAACAAAATCTTTTCATCTGGGTTCGAATTTTAATAACTCTAGACAATATCTCGAAGTATTTAATTGAAAGAAATGAAAATCATCATATTTCGACGATTCGTTTTGAACTTTTATTCGTTTTTGAAAATTCTATCGACACTAAAAGCTGATGGTTCGAAAAGATATTTATAAATTGCACCGTATCGGCCAGCGGGCGATTGGGAAACGTGAAAAGAAAAAACGAATGTAGCCAATTTTCTTTGAGGAGGTTGACGAGCTTTTCTCGCTTTGTTGACTCTAACGTGCTCGTGGTGAAAGTAAAAACTTGAAAATTGCTCGAATTCAATGCGTGTGTCTCCTCAACTATTTATTTCGACTATGAATTTATATTTGTGTGTTTACGTGTATGTGTCGATGTGTGTACGGATATTAGGAAGAAAAAGAGCGAGAGATATTTGTGAGTGGCTGTTTGTTTTTTCACGCTGCGCGCATCCAGACAATAAGAGTTGATTGTAGTGACAATCAACTTATTCACCGCAATATATTTATATTTCTATAGTCGCGTGCTAAAGTGCCGAAGAAGATAAAAAAAAAGCAATTATAATTATAAGTTTTGTAGGAAATGTGCGTTGCTCGAAAATTTACGAAAACAATGTTTCGAGGGTGCATTGCAACAGATACAAAAGAGAAACAAAAGCTTCCGGCACCCTGACGACTCTTGGATGCACAAACATAAAGCGTCACAAAAATGTCAAAATACTCCTCCGGAGACTGTGAATTTATTTATTTTTTCACGACGATATTGCGCAAATCGCATATTTACAAGAATTTTTATCGCAGCTTTGCTCTGCAGGGTACAAATTTTCGAAATTAGTTTCTCTGATGAATATTTTATAAAAATATTTAATAACTAAAGCAATTTAATATTATTTTCAATTGGAGATTTGAACTATTGCACAAATAATGGACTTTCGAGGATTCAAAAGTCTCCGAATTGCTCGAGCAAGTTCTCGAATATTTTGGCAGGCATTGAGCATCCCTTGTAGACGAAGGAACAGTCCGAATTTTTCTCGTGACCCTTTGATATTGCTTCCTGAATCGAAGTGCCATTCGTTATTTCCTCGAACCATTTATAGCTGCACGATAAATTGACATTATTCAACTTTTACAATTGCTCAAATTTCGAATAGAAAAAATGGATTTTTTCAATTGTTTCACCTCGTCAAACCATCGATGATTTTTTCGGTTGGATTATTCGATCTTGCGGTCTTAGCAACGAGGGTGCAAACTGTTCGTTGAACACAAGGCGTTACGTAATTATTTCCAAGAATGAATTCGTTGATCGTGTTGCCCATTTGTTCGAATCCGAAGTCATCGTTGAAGCCTGAAACAAAAAAAATCATGAACCTTCCACACTAATTGTTACACGAACGTCAATTTTTCTAAACACGTGTTATTACAATTAACTTAAATTTTACAAACGAATAATTTGTTAATGAATTCTATCGTGAATAATAATTTATTTGACGTATTTATAAAATATTTATATATAAATTATAGTCATTACGATAACGTTGTCCAGGTGGAGTTTTGAAAAAAAGTGGTACAATAAAAGCTGTTATCGCAGCCATCAACCCAGCGACTGTGATTGCTTTTGTATTGACATTTAACAAAGGTCCTCGAACTCCTTCAGCATTCTCCTCACTGTCCAATGGAATTGACAAAAAAGGAATGGACAAATCCAGATCGATCTACAATAAAAAATAAGCGTAAAGTCATTGCCATGAAATGAAAAAAAAATTCAACAAACTCACGTCTATTTTTCCTCCGTCAGAGTTGAAGGAAATAAATCTTGGTTCTCGAGCCGAATTCTTAAAATCTTTAGCACTTGTTAATTTGACCATCAACGAAGCACCGATTAGAGTTAAAAACAACGTAGATAACTTGAATGAATTCATGTTTGTTTATTTTTTCTTCTTTTATGATTGAAAAAAAAAATTTATATCTAAACCGCACACCTCGTTAATGAGTAAAAATAATGAGCAGCCCTTGGCACATCGAGGAACGAAAAGTTTATGACGACCATAGCCTCCAGGACACCACGTATTATCTCCGAACCCCCACGTCGAGGATGCACCAGGAAATCACAAAAAAGTCATTTTTTTTCAACTCATTTTGTTTTTTTTTTTCGCACAGAGAAAGGCTCTCTCGGAACAGGCGTTGATTACGAGTTCACCGGGTGATTAAGAGCTATATGCATTGCGAGTCATTTGCGGAACAATTATTTACGGGAAGACAAAATTACACAAAATACTTGCATTTCTGTCTTTAATGTTTTATTATAACCACATTTTTTCAGCCAACCGTAATGCACCGAAAGAGGTGAAAGAGTGAAAGTCGTTTTCGAGAGAAACAAAGATGAAACATCGAAGAAATCGCTAATATTAATTCAACACTTTTTTTCCAGACACAAAGACGTTGACAAGTTTGGTGAAAATTTTATAACGAGTCATCCTCTTTGGAATGTGAAATTTGTCTGGTCTCGTGATAACCCAAGCGTGAGGGAATTTTTATGAAATTATAATTCACAACTTCATTTTTAAAAGTCCATTTTAATTCCATTGTTTTCTCTCTCTTTTGATTAATGCTCATTATTATATTTGCATAGTCACACTTAGCATTTATCACTGTTAACTACAAGTTGACTGATGAATAATTAGTATTTGGAATAACCAATTAATAAATAACCATTAAGAGTTTCGTTCGGTTAAAATCCAACAAAATACTTGTCTCTGTCATTTTTTGTTTTATCAAAACCGATGCTTTTATATTTAACAAACAATTATGTACTTCACGAAATACTTTCACGAGTATTCGATCATTTTTTCAAAACATAATGTGTTAAAAAAAGAAAATTTTCTTGCAAACAGAAGCACTTTTTGAACGGATGATTATTTATTGTTTGCATACTCTTTTGTTTTCTTGAAGAAAAGATTGGATCATTTTTTTTTAAATTCAGGAGTTCCAATTTCTTCAACCGGGAACAATGATTTTTTTGTTGAAACACGAAAATATCTGTCAAAATGAAAATTGTCCTTTTGGACTATTTTTTTTTTAAACATTCCACTAAAACGCCAAACTAGAATATGTTTAAACGCTCGCGTAATTAAAAGGCTTAAAATGTCAAGTTCATTCTTTCTTCTGTCTAATGTGAATAAAAATTAGAATTAAAATGGAGCAAGGGAGTGTTTTTCAAATGTTTGTCAAACGTGAAAACGTTGATAATTGAGTGGTATTTTGTCCTGGATAAAAAAAAACACTCGGTAAGGATCTATAAAATTGTCCATTTTGGCAAATTCACTGAACGTCATAACGAGACCCAAAGGTAAAAACGAATTGTGAAATGAAAGAATAATTTAGGTATTTGCGCAATGAACAAAATTAGTGATAGTTCTTCCTTTTTTTATATTACATCTGCCTCTTCCTTTCCTTTTTTTTTATTAGCATAAAATGATAATGCTGAGAGAGAAAAAGAAAGAATCATGTGTTGCAGGAATTGTGTGGTTGTTCGTCGTCGGGAAACGCGCACGAGAGGAAAAGTTCCGGTCACGGGGGATGATCTCGGTCCTCGTGCTCCACAACAGAATGAAAAGTACAACAACGATGAAAGCGAAACCGTGGCCATTGCAATTATGTCGCATCGTTTTACCAACGAGAGATTTTAAAGAGCCTTCGTCACAATGCCTATAAATTCTTGTGCCTCCTCGACGATCGTCTCAGTCTTAAAAAGAATCCTCCAGTTCGAGACCAGCGAAATTATTCGTCCATACTTTTTCATTCGAAATACAAATTTGTCGTTTCTCCTCTTGGTTGATATTCAAGGTACACACGACAGTGTTGCTGACCGAAGTTCGTGCGTCTTTCCAGTGCATTTTCCTTTATTCATCGTCGATTCTTCGTTCACAGATGGCTCTTGGAAGTTCCAAACTTTTGGCTCTGCTCATCGGGGCTTTTTCGATTGGAATTGTCATCTGCGTACCAAAATATGACATGGGAGGGTAAACATTTTTTCGTCGTTCCTCTCATTTTTTAATGTATATTTCAAACTTATTTTTCCATTCAATTTTCTGCAGTATTTTTAGTCATAAATTACTTTTTTTTATATATTATTTTCGTCTATCAATATAAATAGTTTGCCTGAAACTCGGTTTGATTTTTCTTTTCTTCAGTTTTGTGCCAAGCTCCATCGATTACGTGGAAAAGCCTGGCAATCTTCATGATCAAATCGCTATGCCTTCTCACAATCAACCGCAATTGCGAAGCGAAGGCAACTCTTCCAATGCAAGAAGATCTGGTCCCGATACTCACAATGATAATCCCGATCGTGGACAAGAGGCAAGATTCGGATTTACAAATATCGCCAGCACCGGCACTGTAAGTTTTTATTTTCATGGATTAGCAATATGACAAATTTTTCAAAATATTTTGTATCATTTAATGTTTTTTTTTTCTACTCCTCAGTTTAGTTTTCGGTCCTGTTCATATTTTTTTTATTTTTCGATATCAAAAATTTATATTTATTTATATAATTTATATTATTTTTATTATTATTTATTTATGTAATATAAAAATTTATGTTTCGATATTTAAAAAATGAATTATCAAAGATTCAATCGAGTTCAATTACCGTTTTTTATTCGCTTTTCCTAATTTTCTGAGTTTCTTCTTATCAGGGTTACGGAGTCTCGAATTATGCTCCTGCAAAAATAGATCTTGGTGGACTCATTCTCGGTGCTGTTATCGGTGTGGGAACGATCCTCGTTATTCCAAAGTTGCTCTACATCTTGTCTGGATCTTATGGAGCATACGCCAGAAGTAATCATTTTTTTTTTTTTACCAAGTTTTGTTCAATATTCTATAACATAAAAAAAGCACAAGAACATTAAATTTGGTTAACGATTGCCACAAATGAACGAAACGATTTTTTAATACGATTTAGTATCTCTTGACTTTTCAAAATTCATCAAGAGCAATAATTTTGAGTAAAACAAAAAGTTCGGTAAGTCTAGAATTTTTTTCATGTATTTTGTCAGACGTAAATTTTGCAACGAGATCGAAAATCATTTCAATCTTATCTTTGGTATAAAATGTTGCTCGAATGCGATAAAGAGATTTTATTGAACCCCATTCTCTTCATTTTTCGATAATTAAGAAAACGGTGCACGACAATGTGACATTTGCTAAGTTTTCAACGGTGAAAACTCTACAAAAAGAAAAACTGGTGTGAAAATATAAGTTTCTTTGTCTAAAAAAATTGAGGCCGCAAATTAAATACATATTTTACTAAAAAATCCATAAATTCTCTCACGTTGAATATTTTTTCATTACAATACTTTTCACATAACTTTATGGCTATAATGAAACTTGTGATTTCTTAATAATTTTTAAATTAGGTGATGAAGGCGGCTTTGCGAATGCGATGACAAAATTGGACGATGCCTTGGCTCGTCACGGAATAGACACGACGTCTTGTATGCAAAGAGCAGTTTGTACTTACGCGAAAAGAGCAGCCGAAACGATGAGAGATGCGAACGACATAACCGACGAGGAAAAAGTGTCTTCGTTTGATCGGATGATCGAGACATTGACAACGAATCAAGTATTCCGTACGGCGATGCGTGGCACGGCGATCCAAGAGGCAGTGGAGGCAGGACGTGGTGGAGATAATTGTACGAGAACTTATCGTCACTGTGGGTTTTCGCTCGAAACAATTCTCAGTTTAATTTCCAACGTAATGTCAAGTATGACGTCGTCCCATCAAACGACTCCAACGGCGCCAGCTCTGTAATAGAAATTAATTTATAAAATTAATATTGTTTCCTTTCTCATTCCACAAAGCCATTGAAAATAATCATCCGTAGTTTTTTTTTAAATACATTTTCCTATGAATATGAAAGAAAAGATAATCCGATAGTTGTCGCAGATATTGTTACAATATATTTTGTTAAAACAGTATTTAACTATATTTATTATTACAAGAATATATGTACAAACTCGAACCCCCACTAAAGAGCTGTCCAGATGTCGAAAAACCCAAAACTTTCAATTTACACCGTTACAAACGTCAACGAGGCCAGCGAAGTAAGAATTATATATTTATATATCCGTTTATTTGTTTTTTATATATTTTTTTTATCACTTTACCATTTCGTCCTTTCGTACACTTGGTACACGAACATATATATATGTATAATCTATAATAAAATTATTTACTTATGTACACACTTGTCACTCTTGTACTCACACTCCTGAAATAACGTTTCAACACGTTTTTACAAAGTCAATAAATCCTATATTTCTAATTATCTCATTTTGCTTATTCCTTTGAATAATTATCAGTTAATTGCGAGGTATCGAATTCCCCAGATCGAAGAAAAGACACGAGTCAAACGAAATAGCAGGAAAGTTTTTGCTGTTGCTCGTCAATTTATTCGTAAATATCATATTTACTCTGTTCCTTTAGTTCGAATAAATTAACGAGAGAACAATTTGATAATTGAAAGTTTTCTCATCGTAGTCAATAAAAACTTGACAATCACTGAGAATCTGTTTATGGAAAATCTCAAAAACTACGACTGCGAAAACAAAATATTTCCTTTGTCACTGTGTTTCGTAAAAAATATATATTAATCTATTAATTTGCAGTATCAGAGTCAATGTGAACACAAGTCAACAATGTAACAATTATCTGACTAATAAATATTCAACACGAGTCTAAAAAAAAAAGAATCAAAAATTCTGTGGTTTAGTTTTAAATAATTGAGCTATCTATTCGCGCTATAGGATTGAATTATAATGAATAATTCGCACGTACACGCTCATCACGAAGTCGACTGAAAAGTCACTGCTGTCAAATGATTAGAAAGACTGGATAACAGAATAATCGTCGTCATTAAAAATATTCTCGGTAACGCGGTGATTCGAGGACGTTTGATAGTCATTAATGAATTCTCGATTCTCCTCGTGTCCGAGAGGCTCCTGATATTATTTCATGCATTTTTTAGCTGGCAAAAGAAGAACGACACCGATAGCGACGGAAACGTGCCAAAGGCTGTGTATCAAATGATAATTACGTCGGGTTTGAAGAAAAGCATAACAAATAAGACCGACAAGTACGAGAATGATTCCGGCGGGTAAGTCGATATTCCGATAGGGATGTGCAGGATAACGGAAGGTCCGTCTAGATTTGCATCGCGATCCCCAAGAAATGCAAATGAGAAGACAGCCAGTGACCGCCGGGAGTAGAAAAACCCAAAGTGCAGTCCGATTTAGTTCAGAGCCAAGGGCGATTATGATGGCGCCTGCCAGTTGACAAAAGCTTGTTAATTTTGGTCCGAAAGATGCCATTGCTACTAGAGTTACCCAGATTGACAGGAGAGCGTTGAAGAAGTCACAAAATTGTAAAACGCTCAGTTTAGCGACGCAGTAATTATGCACATCGTCGCCGGCTTCGCACGCGTGATAAAGAGTGGAAAATAACATGACGGCGGTATAAACAATGGCCTCGGTGTAGTATTCCCGTCGAATAGCCACGTAAATCGAGCCGATGAAAGCCAAATTACTGAGAGTCAGCATCAACAAACGTACGAGTTTCCCACCCCCTGTCAAAACGTATTCATCGTCGGCGCAATCAAAGCCACGGTATCCTCCTGTACACTGACATGCGGAAAATATGAAACCACTGTTTAAATAATTAACGCAATGTCCGTTCGAGCTGCAACGTCCCTCGACGCAAGGCGACGACCCAACACTGATTTCGACGTTCTCCGATGTCTCTTGCAGGCATGAACAATCGTCGCAAGGCGACGTTTCACAAGTTTCTAGACAGGAACACGACGACGTTATCGTAAACGCTTTTAACGTCAAATACCAGGTTCCTGGCTCGGGGTACGGCACGTGAACCATCGATGGCTCGATGCTCTGAGTCCTTAAATCCGATGCCGTTGTCGTTTTGTTACGAAGGCAACCACCGCCAGCGGTGATGCTTGAATAATAACCTGAGAAATAATCACTCATCGTTAACACACATCGACGCATGAATTTTTCGGCAGAGACAAATTTTTTAAAGTTTACCCAGCGAGACACAGCCAAAAACAATAACGTCCTTCCTCTCATCGTTGACTAGTTTTATTCCCAGGCTCAAAGTTCCACCGACGTCGGAAATAGGTCCAACTTCAAAACTCAGAACCGTCATGCCTTTTGACGTGAGATTAACCGGTGAACTGGAATTATTGATTACGTGCTCGTAATCAAAATAAAAAAAATCAGGCAATGATTTTCTCGTCAATGCTATTTTTCTGACGTCGCTGGAATTCTCTTGATCGTCGTTGGCTGCTGGTAAAATGTACGATATATTGGAGGCCTCGCCTGACATCAATTGCAGACTCATGTGATGAAAAGTATTCGTGTACGGTTTGAATGACAGATAGGCCTCTGTGTCGTTTATTATCACGTCGCCGAGTATGTCCGAAGCTGTGACGCTCCCGAGCAGTCGACAATTATCACCGCATGACGACGACAAAGTGACGTTCGACAGTTGTGAATTTCCTTCCATCAAAAATTCTACAACTGCCGTGTTTGCGGTTTTATTTAATTCAATTAAATGCTCTTCTCTATCGGCAACCAAAACGTGTGATGACGGACGCTCGATAAAGAGCTCCGCATCCAGGACGGTATCGCAGGAGGCTCCGAGACCTAATTAAACAGAGTTATTCAATTTTTTATTGTTAACGTTACTAAAGCCTCTGGAATTAAGGGTTTTTTCTGTTTTTTTTTCTGTACAATCAGTTGAAAAATGACGAACCTTGTTGAGCGATATGTTCAGCATCAGGATCGGTCCATGATCGAAAAGCAATTGCGTACCAATCGCCACCGGCAGGTGCTAAAATTTTCATTTCATGTTCTTCGTTCTCGCTTGTCATTTGTCGACTGTAATATCGTCGACGATTTTTTAAAAGATTTGCTTCTATCTTCGAACCGTCCGGATGCACCAGTGGAATGCTCCCGGATTTTAGGTAAAGAGATACATTTCGAGGTGAACATGATCCAAGTCCACCTGTTTTTTCTTCTTTGACTGAAAATCTAGAATAAAAATTACGTTATTAACGACAGGAAGCGAAATTTTGCAGTCTCACAAATTAAAGAAATAATTTATCATTCACGGGCTCGTGACTCACTTGAAAAGAGCCAAAACCGTGTTCGGAGGGACTTCGAAGTGAATGATTGAGATGTGACGATACGCTGTGTAATCGAGTAATATGTTGGACGGTTGATGCGCCACTTTTACAAGCTCGCCACATAGGCCTTGGTGAAAAACTAGGCCCCATGTCAGTAACAACGCTAGCTCCCCTTTGTACATATTATTGGCAGCTCCGGTGAATTCACGTTCCGCATAACAAGCTCGTCAATTTTATGGACTTCTGAAAAAAAAGAAGATATTTATTTTTTTATTCAGCCATTTTTTTCACATTTCGCTTTACGAACTTGTAAATTTGATGAAGTTTTGAGGAGTCGAAACTGCACTTAAAAACGAAATACTATTATTTTTTTCTACACCGTTTCGGTTGAATATTTATTTTATTACTTGACACTATAAAAACGTCTTTTATTTCTTTGTCTTGTTGCCATTTTACTTTGAAAATTATTTTTTCAAACCATCATTTTTCACATTCTTCAACACAAAGTGCTCTATTTATACTGAGCACTGATTAATAGAACACGGTCCTATTGTAGCGCGTAGGAGAAGCGGTAATTCAGTATTTCCGGTGTTCAAGACAAGCCAGTAAAGGAATTAAATTTGAAACAGTCTCGAAAATTGTGTCACTACGTTTGTCCCATTCATATGAAGATTTTCAGATCAATGTTTTTTCTTTTTCTCTATTTGTCACGAGAATCTAATACATTACTGTGGACATTTTATTCTTCAACACGTACCACATGAAAGCCACAATTCGATCGATTTTGTGTGTTTCGCTGTGAGGTATAATCGATTAAAATCGCGTGTAACGAACACTCGGTGAACTTGAACGAGCTTAACAGCAAACCGAGGAAAACAGAGCTGCGGAACTCGACGTTTCTGTTTTTTTATGTCTACTGTCAATCATTATCACGTGAAAAAAAGAATTCGGAAGAAATGTCTTAACAAAGAACGAAATACGTGAAGTACGAACGAATCCGAAATTGATATGGACAACAGGTGAATGTTATCGCAGTCTAGATCAAGTGATAAGAACACAAAAGAGAAAGAGGGAGAAGAAGAGCGAGATGGAATACCATCAATGATAAATTACGAAATGAATCATACGCGACGAGCGTTTACAATTAACAAAATCACTGATGTAGTTTGAGTTTTATAAAAATTAAAAAATAGTCAATTAATCAGTCGGATTTGATCACACGTTGAAGATGGATTTTCTTTCACAGTTTTTAGTGCTCGAAAAATAACTTTTTGCAAGTGACAATTAAATTGAATAACAACAGAAATCGTTCGCAAAAAATCACAATTTAATCACAAGTTCGAATTCATACGATATTCGTTTGATGGTAAGTAGGTCGTTGAACGTATAGTCGATTTGAATCACAGGCAGGTACGGAGTGTTTACAATAATCATTTTCGCTTTGTAATGGCATTAGAACTCGTTTTTCGTAGAATCATAATTACGATATTCTTCTTCGTAATTTATGTTTGATTAGATATTGGAATAAATCCAGCGGATTCAAGGCCCATGTTTGAATGTTCTTGAACCTGAGATTTTAAAATTTTGTAATTCTTATTCTCGACTGTTTTTATTGTTTTCTATGAGGAACTTAAAATGAAAGAAAAATTACGGTGTAAAACACGGGGACTCGTGTTATTACCACGAAATTGACACCAAATATGAATTTACAAAATTTTGAAAATTTCATTGCATCGAAAATGAAGTAACGTCCAATTCGTCGTCAGTTCAGAAAACGACTTCGTTTAATTTGTTATTAGAATATTTCACGTGATTGATTATTACAAATTTCAAAGTATTCGTATCCCACGAAAACACGAAAATAATAAAAAAATACTGATAGAATCAGTTTCACAGGAAAAATGAATTTGAAAACATTTGGAAAGCTCATTCATCCGATGTTCGGAATTTGAAAAAACGTTCAAGTATTATTGTTTTTCTACAACAGAGTAAGAGTCACGAAAAAAAAACATAAATATCAGACACACAGGAAAATTTTCTGAATTTTGCGATTTTATTAAATTCCCGTCGACGATGCATAACGTACGATTCGTCATTGAGTTCGAAAAGTCCTTTCATCTTAATTTTATTTTGAAAATATCGCACCCAATTTTCTTTAGTAATTCCCAAAGTTTCGAATTTTTATTTCTAAGTAAAATTTATCAAACTCATCAAAAGTTGATTAAAATTTCATAAATAAAAATCATAAAACACTTAGCTCTGTCACTGGCTTCAATTGTACAAATAAAAACAACTTTATCCACTAAACGCACGTTCCCATTTGTTTGTGAGGATCGTATCGAAAAAAAGGACCAAAAAATAGTGAAAATTTGAAAAAACCGTAGGATCGACGTATTTTTCCTTCCAATATTAAATGTTCAAAGGAAAAATAAATAAAAAAAGAAAAATACTTGAACGTTTAACTGATAAAATGTGTGTCACCGCATGAATAAGGAATATAAACTTTTCTCAAAATGCAGAATCTCTTACGGTCGTCAGGACCACACGTGGTGGTCGAGTAAAGTGTGATAGGTCGTGAGAGCGTCGTTAGCCGCGTTACAGCCCGTCCCGATCGGAACTAATCGCGACTGGATTCACGAGACTCCGGGCGGTAGGAAATTATTGATCTCTTTCCAACGTTGCCGCAAGCCATCTCTCTCCTTTTCTCTCTCCCTCGTACGTACTCTATTTCGCTATCCCTCTCTATCCTCCGTCGCTTTGACACACGAGTTTTCTGTCCACGAACCTACGTGACGTTTGATGGAGGTCAAGCGGTTTTAGGCAGTTCGAATTTCCGGGTTTCTCTCTCTCGTTGGTTCACGGGGCCTCTACTGACGTAAGAGCGGTGGGCGTAACAAAAAAACAAACATAAAAAATCAATTAAACGATTAAAAGTTGATTTTTTGTATGCGACGAGAAAATAGCAACAAAATCTTTGAGTTCAAGTGATAAAAATAACTGAAAATACCGTAACGTCGTGAACGAATGAATCTTTTGTGTTGTAAATCGTCAGCCCGTCAACACTCGACTTTAAATTCCCTAAACGTTCTCGCTCGGTCAAGCGTCCGGTCTAAACTAAAAGAGCTCTCAATTCTGGCGACGATAAAACTGTGATAAGACGTTGTACAGTCCCTTATCAATGAGTATATTCTCTTTTTTCCTATATTTTTTCAATGTTACAATGTTTTTTTTGCTTTTATTCGAAAATAATGTGGAATTTGTGTGCATTATTTCCAAAGCGACTTCGGCGATCTTACAAACGTCGTTTTTTTCGTTTTCATATGCAATAGATTTATTATCTAAAATATATTCATCTTAAAACACTTTCTGTAAAGTAATTAAACGATATTTTTGTTATATTCTAAAAAGTATCGACCCTCAGGCCGTTTTTCATCAAATAAAATAAATAGATGACGATTCTGATGAAATATCCGATGTGTTTAAAACTCCCAGGAATCGAGCCAACGTAAAGAGTGCATCGGGCTCTCCGGGTCCATTGATGCGGGACCATCCATTCCGTAGGACAATGGCGCGAACATGTAGAAACTAAAATCAAATGTTTGGATAAGTTTCTTCCTTTTGAAATGATTTTGTAGATTTTTTGAGGTATTCAATCGAATTTTTTTCAATTAGCGGATGCTGTTGTCCGAGATGAATCGATAAAAGCATAAATGACTGAAAAAAACGGTGTCAGGATGTGAATATCTGCAGAACTTTGTTCACGAGTATCAAATCATTTGAATAATAACTTAAAAACGTTGTTTTTCCTTCGAAATATAATTTTTCGCCCACAATCAATTATTTGCTCATTAATAATGCATTTTTGTAAAAAATTTCGTTTTACGGAACTGAACTACTTTTCATATGATAAAAAAATTTGGTGAACTTACCTAACAACAGTAATGGAAATAATGCCGCCTAATAAAACGTGATGTACAACGTTTCCCAGTTTTCCAGGCATTTGGAAATAAACACCATCGAAAATAAAATCGAGCGTTACCCCGGTGAGCATTGAGCTGTACAATAACGCAGGAAAATAATGATGGAAATATAAAACGCGTCCCATTGCCCAGAATGGTACGTAATGAAGGAGCCAACCGATGAACAACCAAGCGCCTGCATTTTTCAACTTTTTTCTATTGGCCTCGATACGAGGATCGTCTTCACAACCGCGTTGTTCACGCACCGATGTGTACAAATACGTGAAAGCAAAATGTATGAGGAACGCTATGTTTCCCCACCAAATAATTGGGTTGCCGAGCAAGTATATGCGATAATTGTTGCCAGAGAAGAATTGGCCCTGAAAAACGAAAAAAAAAGTCAACGTTTATAAAAAAACACAATAATTACCCAGTTCTGACCAAAAAAAGTAATTTAATTCATCAGAGAAGAAATCAAACGTTGAAATCTTTGCCCATAAGGTAGAAAATTTATATCTAATTCTTCTTCCCAATATTTGACATTTCTTTGCTGCATTGAATTTCGCAAACGATGATCGAGTTTGGAAGCATTTTACAAACGATGGCAATTCGACGAGTCGTCCCTTAGGTTTTCGCATGAAATTTTATACGTACTCTGTAATTAATCGGCCATTGCCAAGGTCGTGACGTGACTTCACCCTCTTTGACTTTGAGATCTGAATTTCCCTGCAACATTACTGCGTGAGACTCGGTGAATCTCGCCATGAACCCGGGCGCATAAACTTGAAAACTGACGTTCGGCACTGCAGCAATTAAAAATGAAGCACATGATTAATCATTGTTTTTCGAAAACTAATAATGTAGATGTATCTTGAAGGATAAAATTACATTTAGCATATTGATTGTCCTCGATGTTCCAGAGAGCATTCTTGTCCCTCATGTTTGGATTGCAGGAGACTTCCTGTTGACTGTAACCCCTGAAAGTTCAATTCTCGTTATTTCATTTGTCACTTGATATGATTTGATTTTGAATGAGTTTCAATTTATTTATTTATTTATTACGAACCATTTGGGCAACGTTTTGCCACTGCACGTCAAAACGCAATGATGAAGATAGTGAACGAATTTCAATTTGCTCGTAACAGTCTCAACGATGTCACCGTCCTTTCCGTTGGCGATGTAAATTTTCCACACGTCGTTCGCATCCCCGGTGCCATTCTAGCAACCAATATTTTCATATTTATTTTTATCCTATTGTTTGAAACTAAATCAACGCTTAGGCGTTCAATATCTTTAGAATATCTTCAAAAAAATGTAATCATTATGAATACGTGAATAAAATAAAATAAAATAATGAAATAAAATAAATAACTTATAAATAATTGAATTAAATTGAAAAAATTTTGCTCACCTCTCCATAACCCGTGACTTGATAATGCTTTTTTGAAATGGGAGCTATTTCCTTGTGAGAATGTAAATTTCTCCGAGTTATAACGTGCTCCAGACGAATGAGATCGCCGTGTTTGACCAACACAGGATCCGAAGGAATTTCATTATTGTCGTATTGTTTCACGAGCCACATATTATTGTCGTCTTTGTGAGAATACGTTGTTATCTTTAAAGAAAACAAAAAATCAAAAGAATAAAATAAAATTCAGTACCGTCTAGACGAAATCGTCAACGAATGTATTTTTTGGTAAAAAATTCGGAGTAAATTGAAGACAATTACTTGTTGCTGCCGAGCTCCCACACCCTCGGGATAAAGATGCCAGTGAGAATGCAAATAACCACCGCCTGTTCGATGATTTTTCAACGTTATCGTTGCACCGTAGGCCAACTGCCGAGGCATCGTCGCATTGTGAAGAGAATTACCTTGAAGCAGTGATTGAAATTCCGAACTGTAAAATCCATCGCCACTTCCACTGAAATAAAATAAATCTATGAAAATCATTGTTTCGGTATAAAATAAAAAAATTTCAATTCTCATCTAAAATATACGAATTTTCCAAGCATCGAACTGCCTTTTGAAAGGAACTTTTGAACGTAAAAAGTTAAAAAATAATTTGATGCAATTCGTGTTGTGTTATAGTTGCTTTTTGTTTTTCTACAATTTACAGCGAGCAATTCAAAGCTTAAAGCTCCGTGTAATTTATTCTCTCAATTGACGTTTTATGCCTCGATTTAATCGGGTGTAAATAAATATTTTTACCTCTTATTCAATACCATGAGATGAATATAAAAAAACAGCATGTACATGAGAATGGGTAAAACGATGAGACACAGGGCACGTGCCAGTAAATGTTTACCAACGTACGTCTGAAACAAAAAAAAACGAGATTAACGTCTCATTTTGAATCTTCTTTGGGATATTTCAATTAAAAACTGTTATTGCTTTACCACTGGTCTCGTTAAATCACCAAGCTCTCGCCATAGCTCGTAGATAGTAAAAATTCCAACGAGAAGTACGACAAAGAGTCCCACGAACTTAACACTTATCGTACAAGCGAGAGAAGCTCCGGTAAAAATCAACCAGCTCCACCAAGATTTAGTAAACGGCTGATTTTGCAACGAGCCTACTCTCGCCATACCCCAAGTTGCGCACATCATGAAACAGAGTAATATCGGATCCAGGAGGATGTAACGATTCAGAGTCAAAAGTCCCACGTCTGAAAACATTAATAATTCGTTGAAAAAACAGCAACCTGCATTATTTCGAATTTTATCTATAAATAAGCCAACTTTTCTTAAAGAACAAGAAATAAAGGAGGCTCAAAAAATGCAATTCTTCCAAATATTTTTATTCCATTACGTCACTCTGTGTATAATTTTCAACATTTTTCAGAAATTTAGACACACAAAGATCCACTTACCACATAAAATAAACATAGCGGCAAGTGCAGACGCTCTCAGAGACTTTGTGAGTTCCCAGACTATCAAAAAAGCCAAGGGCACGATGGATGCTCCCAAAAATGTGCAAAACTAAAATGATCAGGAACATTTAAGGATGGAATGTTTCAAATTATTCAAGGAAACTGAAACATTGCATTTACTTACAATTCTCATGCCAAGGTAGTGAACTCCGTCGTATTTGTCTCCTGGTTTTTCAAACGGAAATGTGCCGTCGTATCCAGTCAAGTATCCTGACAGAGCTATGAGCATCTGTAAATTAGTATTTTTTGGTAAAAATCTCTTTTTCAACATTTTTTCAAAACTTTTTGTTGGTTTTGTAGGATTTTTATCATTGGTTTTACACCAAATGTGATTTTGTCATAGATTTCATGTTGAATGGACAAAAAAGAACTTGCCTTGCCCAGTGGGGGATGTACATCAAAGAAAAAAGTTCTGTTGATGTACCAACTGCCCATTTTGCCGAAATGAGTTTCGTCCCAACTGCAACAAATTTGTTTAATTTAAAGGACTGTTCGATCGTAATAAACAGAAGATTTCATTGGAAGCCAACGATGTTATAATTTTACCAGACGTGTTGCGGTTCGGAAACTTTGTAAAATCTGGTTCCGGCGGTGAGGACAATAATAATTCCGAACAGCAACCACCAATGGCTAGAAAAAAATGAGAAAGAATATCATAAGAAGGAAAAATATAAAATGTCAAGGGTTGCATGTTGATAAAAAGATTGTAAAAGTTGTTTTAAATGTTTTTTGATCACATAATGTTGAAAACTCATTGGAAAAGCATTAGAAAAAAAAAGTAACAAAACTTATAAGTGAAACTTACGAATTTTCGGACTCCCCAAAGTGGACATTGCTTTTTTCATTGTTTTTCGAATGTTTTGTTTTCGCTACACTCGAACCACTTTGCGAACCCGCCGTCATGGTGAATTCATAAACAAAAACTATAAATGTTCATAAAATTGTAATAAAATTTACACGCGGCTTTCAAAATTTGTGTCATTTGGGTCTCCGTGAAAGAAAATCATTCTCCCAAAGGGTCATTGCTTATTTAACTAACGGGAATACGTGGGAATTATAAGAAACCGGTTGGAAAACATGGCTCGTCCTGCTGTCAAGACGTTCCATTGTTGCCATGATTGAAATTTTTTGTGTCATCGAACACCCTACTATTTTTGTGTAACATTAGTTTCGTCATTTACAATACATTTCTTCGTCCAATTTGTCGTTGAATATCAAAACAAAAATTGTTTAATCAGCTGTTTTTAAGTTTTGATTATGAAGCTCGATGAGTTCGGCAACAAAGCTAACTGTAAATCTGTAAATTCTTGCCAGAGAGAGAACCCAGAGTTCATTGCAGTCTGATGCAGAGAGAAATAAGCGACCGACATGTCATCGAAGCATTCTAAACTTTTTTACCGTTCGTCGGTAACCAAATTTCGTCGGTAAAGCAGAATTTCTGAGAACTTTCTAAAACCTTTCGGCCACAAGATGGCGATAACAATGCAAACCGGACGTGACGAAAGCCGTGTTTTAAACAGTGCCTCAGAAATGACAAAGTTACTAACCACGAAATAATACGAATAAATTCGATTAATCGTCATCTTTCATTTCAAAATCAAAGTTCAATAACTTTGAATCGTAGAAATAATTCGTAAGATTGAAATAACCATTCGACGATAAGCAAGGATGATTCGATGTTGGCCGAGTGTTGCTAAATTGTACGAACCTCATGAAATTTGTGAAAATAGAGTGACGTTCGTAAACGTCAAGTCAAAATATTGTATCGACGAGGATTTCACTGTGGATTACAGTCTTCAGGAGCAAGTAAATCAAATTTCCTAAATATTCGTGTTGCAGTAGTGAATATAAAAATTCGATTCCGGTCTTTTTTTTTATTGTCATTATAATTGAATGCCATATCAATCATTATCGATAATAGTTTAATTCTTCAACGAGAGATTGGATCGGTATATTCCCAAGGAATTGGATAAATCTTCAACAATATTTGACCTTCGAGTATACCCTTTCTTCGCCCCCTAATACTGAAAATCCACAACATAGAACAATTAGATTTCCAAGAATTTTTCATCGTGAGGTAAAACCAGGAAAGAAAATTAAAATATAATACAAACAATTAACGTCGAAAAAAAAAATCGAAATCAAATTTCGATTTTTAGGAAAATGAACAAATTTCTTCCTATCTTCATAGGCTTTGCTGAGTCTGGATTATCAACTGGTTTATGTCAGCAAAGAAATACAAATTATGGCTACAAGTTCGTACTTTCGTTTTACGCCATCGTTTAGTAATGAACTGAAATATTGTTCTGCCGTAAAATCTCATCGTTCACTACAAAATGTCGATTCAATTATTGACATTCGTGGCGATATAAACTCATTATCCTCTCTCAAAAACGACAACGATATATCTGTGAAAAAAATAATGAAACCTAAAAAAAATTCTATCAATGGATTGCGACCAACATGTCAATATTGTCATCGACAAATATGTGGATTGAAAATTGATGCTCTTCGTGTGAGTGATACGTCTCATTTTTTTTCCAAAATGTCTAATTTTTTCGTAAAATTCATTAATTTTATGCTTTTTATTTGATTTTGTACTTGAATATGCGAACTGCCCTGAATTTAATCAGTACTTTATTTTCTCACGATCGAATAAAATAATTTTGATGAAAAAATGTAGAAAAATTTGTTAAATATTAAAAATATTAAAATATTATTAGTAAATATTGTCAAAAATTAAAAATCTTAATATGAAATATGAAAAATATTGAAATATTAATATTTTATTGAATATTAATTTTGTATAATCAATTTATTAATATTTGAAAATACTAATTTATTAAAAAGATGCTGTTTTTTGAATAGCCATGAAAATATAATTGATTCGTAATGAAAAAGTAGTCATCGTTATTTTTATGTAACAAACTAAGACGATTGCGGTCATCTATTATTAAAGATCGATTGCAGGGTGATTTTTTGGCCTCCTTCAGCGATTCGCTCCTCGATCGAGTTCGAAGACTCGAAAGAGATTTGAGTTTGGCTGAGATTAACTTAAAAAATGCAAAAAATTCACGAGACACTATAGAAAAACGTTTACAAGCGTACGAAGATTTTGTCGCCGAAATGTTGAACGCTGTCGATGATCGTGGAGCTGTTCAATTCACCAATGAAAAAGGACACAAAGTATTGAATAAAAATAGACTTTAAAGTTCACTATAAAATAATCGAATCATCAAATAATCAAATAAAAATCATATTTTTTAAGATCGTTCTTCGACGAGTAAACGAAGATGAAACTTCGAAATCGGAGGAAACCAGAAGCAACGACATTTTGGGAAAGGAAATTATTTCGCTAAAAAACATGATCGAAAAACAGCAGAAAACAATCGACGATTTGATCGAACAAAGAAATGTTTATTTAACAAGTAGAGAACGAATAAAAGTCGTCGATCGTGAAATCCAAACGATCTCTTCTCCAGATCCGATGATTTCTCTCGAATGTGACGATAAATCTGATGAAAACTTGAAATTGAATGATGAAAAAATTCTTGCGATAGCAGAAAAGCCAAAAAACAAAGAAAATTTAAAATTTTCATCGAGTGTAGGAATCGAGGAAGCTGGCACATTAAAACTTGCTGTCGAAGGAAAAAAAGATTCTTCGAGAAATGTGTTGGAACCGAAAATACTAAAAATTCAAAAACCTTCAGGAATATTGGTGCAAGGGAAAAACGTTAAATTTGCTATTGTCAGGTATTTTTAATGGACCAAAAATTTATTAACATCTCTACTCAAATTTTACCATGGATTGTTTTTGTTTAGAGAAAAAATAATCGAATAAAAAACATGAAATTATTAAATATCAAATAAAAATGAACGATTTTAATCAATTTTTAATCAATCCAGCCAATTGACAGATAATCAAAGAATTCGTGAAACATACAAATTTCAGATTATGAGAAAAACACGAGATCGGTTACAAACGACCCACTTTTTAGCACTGATCGTCCGTCCCAATGCTTGAAAAATGACAACCATGAAAAAAATCCAATGTTTATATATGTATTTATCGAAGAAAATAAATAGTAATGAAAAAATTAATTGAATATTCATCTGTCAATTTAGTCGATTGTTCTCGAATCTTTCGATCGTTGCTCCAAATTCGTTGTCTCTGTCTTTTTTTTATCTTTTCTCTCTCTCTCTCTCCCTCTCTCTCTCTCTCTCTCTCTCTGTCTCTCGGTCTATTCTCTTGTTCACGACGAAAAACATTATCGATTGAGTGCCAAATTCTCGGATACCAATCCAGGGTCCCAGTTGGCTCTAAATTCATCGAAGATCCCGATCTGTCGGTGCTACCAGGCGAGGGCGACTGCGCCAAAATCGGCTTACCAACATTACCGTCAATACACATGTTAAATTCGTTGGTAAGGCTATGTGTAAGAGAGAGAGAGAGAAAGAGAGAGAGAGAGAGAGAAAGATAAAGAGAGAAGAGAGACGAAGCGTGCATAGAAGTTTCTCTCCAAGTCGGTATATTTTTAGTTATGCCTCGGAAGCTGGAAAGCAGCCAGTAAAATTGTTTCGTCTGTATAGAGAGAGGCCTCTGGTTAAAACTAAGCCACACGAGTGAATTCAACAACCAACTCGAAATCGACAGCTGGAAAAAACGTGATTTACAACGAAATTTCAAATCAATTTTGTGAGTTTCGATCTCTCTCTCTCTCTCTCTTTCTCTCCCTCACACTCTCTTTCTCTCTCTCTCTTTCTCTGTCTCTCATTCTTTCTCTTTATGTTTCTGCTTTTCTGCGTTTCCACTTTCGCGAAGAGTGTGTTTGCGTAATTTTCCGCCAATCTCAACATGCTGCGGATTTCTGTTTTAAATGATCGAAAAACGTTCGAAAATGATTGTTTGCAAAAATTATCACTTTTTATGATTAAAAGTAGAGAAGAAGAACATTTTATTTTTTAACGAAATCAGAATTCATTTTGTCAAATCCGTTGGGAAAAAAAAAATTTTGTTCTTTTTTTTTGACAAAGAAATTTTTATGAATAGAATTAGGATTTAAAAAATTGTTTGCAAATGAAAGTCGAAAATTGTCAGATATCGACGGAATCGAATTTTACACATTTTCTTGGTATTCACAACAAAAAAAATGATCAAAAAAATGACAATATTGTCCAACGAAGATTTCTAATAAAAAAGTGATTCACAGTGATTCGAAATAAAATGATGATTTTCATCGGGAACGTCCTTTTGTAATTTTCGTGCACATTCGTCTAGTCATTTTTATTTTTATTTGAAATAGAAAGAGAGAACTTTTGGGAGTTGATGCATCATCGGATGAAACTCGATCGTGTAAATTTGGCGAAAAATAAAAACCTCTTGTTTACCGATGAAGAAAAAACAAAACTGATAAATTTTGTCGTACAATTCGGTATTCACGAAATGAAAGAATGAACATTTTGGGTGATAAATAATTGGCGAAATCCTTGAGAGTTTTGAGGCTTTGTGTTATTTATAGTTTTCCATTGAAGAGCGCGGACACACGCTCTTGTGACGTCATTTTCGAATACGATTCAATAATGAAAAGTAAAGATTTTTCTTTGAGAACGAGGCAAATTTTAAGGCGGTTCGATCGTTTCTCATGCGTTCGATAAATTCCAAGTTTAATTGTTTAAAATTCGTACGAATCTTCTTAACAATCGTACTCAACTGTGGGTCAAATTTGAGCAAGTTTGACAGATTAGAAATCGAGTTATTAGTTGTAAAATATCGGCTTTTTTCGTAACTTCCCACAAGACCTCGTGTTAAAGTTGCGATTTTAAACACTGAATGTCTCGATTACCAGGCGGTGAAACCTTCTCAAATTTTTGACACATTTTAATACGACGCTCAAGAAGATTGACGCAAAATTTCAAAAAATTATCCTGGAAAAATTGTATTTGATCGTTTTGCCGTCACTTTTTATTTATTATTATGATTATGGCGATCGAACCCCGTTAATACGAGTCAATGAACACGTGCTCGGTAATGGAAATAGTAATGAATGCTTTAATCAAGGCCACTTTGAGCCAAAATCTGACTCTCTAATATTTTCATCATATTCTCGCAATTAATGCGCAGTGGGTGAAGATTTTCATCTGCCCTTGTGTGCATGAGCGTGCGTTGGAATCACGCGAGCGATTCAGGAACCATATAGAACTCTTCCTTCTTTGTTTTCGTTCACCGGTTCTAAATTTACCGGGTGTGTGTTCGGTTCGACCATATTGCTATTTATAATTTTCTACGATCGCGCGCCCATACACGTGTCACCCACCCCAGCACCCTCGTATGGTGTAAAACAGTCTTGTCATTTTCTTTCGGCCGCGATTTATTTTATTCTCACGATAAAAATGCCCTAAATATAGTTCACAGCGAGGGAAAAAAAATGGAGCACATTTTGAGTATCCGTAGAAACAGAAGATTTCTGATACTTTTTTTATATAAAAATAAAATAGACTTCAAAATATGCGGTCAAAAAAAGAGTTGATTTCAACAGTTTTGGAAAATTTATTAAATTACAAGTTGATTTCTTTCATTTAAATTAGCTCAATAATTAAAGGAATGAATCAATGTACAATTATTTCCTAGTGTTTGAGGGAAATATAAAGAATTTTCGATAAAATAGTTCGAATAAGAAAATGAAGTGAAAAATTGAAGATTTTTCATGATTTTTTTCCTAATTTTCCGAAATATCCGACTCAAGCCAAAAAACAATGTCATTGAAGATTAATTACGCAATCCTCGAAATTTCAATTCGTCGAATCGTGTATTAAAGAAAGAAATAACGTTACAACATTTTTCTTAAAATGTTCCAAGAACTTGACAAGTGTTCTAAAAAAAGACTCAGCACATTAAATTTGAAAAAAATATTCCAAACAGCTGGTACAACGAAGTTAACGAATTTGCGAGATAAACGACCTCTCCCGGTCGAGGAAACCGGAAGTCGGAAATACGATCGAGTTTCACCTCTAAAACGAACGAAAAAGTAAAAAGAAAAAAATATATATAAAATGGGATCTGGAGGTAGTTTGCCGAACAATTTCAAGTCACAAGAACCACCACCTTTACCGCCGCCATTTTATACCGGAAATCCCACCAGGATTTCCGGTATTTCGTGTGGATCCGAGCAAAATCGAAGAGCAAGTGGAGCGAGTACAGTTACTCTAGGAAATCCCGGATTTCAGGTTAGTCAAAAAGCAGAAAGATGACCCCTTCATCGGGGGAACACTCGGTTGATTAATGTAAAGCAGTTAATTAACCTTAACTCCAGTAGTTTAGCGACAAATCGATAATTATTTTGTAAAATGCGAATGCGGAACAGCATCCAAGATGTTCGAGTAGTATGAAAAGCGAAGATTGGTGGCATCATCGACCCTCGGCACAGAGCCTGTCTGGTTTACGTCCGCAGCAAGAGGCCCTGGTAAGTCGAAAGACGTGGAAGATTATCGAAACGTTGACATTGTTAAGAATGCTTAAAAAAACGTTTTCGAAATCATTTTTTCATCCAAATTTGCTTATTTCAAACCGAGAGTTAGGAATTGATAGGAAATTTAGTTAGAAAGTGTTTTTGTATCGAGATTAACGAGGAATCGAAAGTGCGAGATATGAAAATTTTACTTTTCGTATTGGCAAGTGTCCAAAAATTTATATACGTATTTTTTTTTTTGTTTTTTTTGTCTTTTCACTAAACTATCTCTTTGTACACGAACAACACTATGACTCAGAGCTCCGAAAATTCGTTTTCACGGTATCTAAATCTGAGATTTAAAGGATTCGCCTTTAATCACGTGCAAGTCTTTTGCCGCGCGGGCAGGGAAGAAATGAAGAAAAAAAGAGAAAGAGATGCGAGAAGGAAAGAGTATTGAGAATGACCGAGGCGACGACCGTTTTGTCTTTCGAACCAGAGCGTTTTTCGGTCGCTCGCCTACGACGAGCTTTTCTTTCATTTCAGTACGCAGTTGTCGACGTGAACGCGAACTTATAATACGAACGCTCTCTCTCTTTCTGGCCGAATTTTATCAGTGAGCAAATTCTCTTTGTTCTTGGCCTTTCGACGAACAATTCGTAAAGCGTTCATTCGTTTTCTTCATTTTTAATTATCGGTTATTAACTGTTTTATTGTTTTTTTAATGCAATTTTGATAATATTCACATCGATCAATTGGAGCTTCATTAATTAATCGAATTTTCCACGTAAATTTCGATAGTTTATACTTCAATATTTTTATCGTTGACCATCGGAAAATATAAAAAATGTCGATTATCGAATTTTAAGTCGAGATGAGAAGTTCAATGATTTGATTGATTTTACGAAACGATTAGAAAGTTGTTCGGAAGAATAATGATAAAAAATAAATAAAATGTGTGGAAAATTGTTGATTTTTTTGGATACTTTGGAAAACTATTTTTCTTAATGATCAAATGCAAGAAAATTTAATTACAAAATAAGAAAAATGAAGATCCAATTGCAGATCGAGATTAAAAGTGAAATTTGATATAAAAACGATCGAATTATCGGGAATAAATAGTGTTAATGATTGCAGTTAACGTATGCTGGACAAATGACGGGTTGGCAATCAAATTGTGAGAACGGGGTGCCATCGATGCATCAAGAAGCAATGGAATTATCTCGCACGGTATCTCATTTGGCGGCTGCAAATCAGCAATTAGCATCGGCACATACGACACTTTTGGGTCAGTTGGAGTCTCTTTATTTGGAGTTGAATCGTGAGCGTGAATTGCGATTATCGAATGATCGTGATGATGGAAGAAGAAGGCGGATCATAAGTTCATCGAGTGAATACGAAAACGAGAGGGAAGAAAAATTGAGCGATCGAGTGGCAATAAATTTGGAAGGGGCGACGAGCGAGCGTGGGATAATTCGCGATTCAAATTTACGGGAAAGAAAAACTCGAAAATGCCAGGATGAAACATCGAAATCATTATCAACGAAAGATATTGGTATTCAGAGCGAAAATTTGAACGATCAATTGGAAATTTGTTTGAGATCTCCGAGTCTCGAAACAAATAAAAATTCGTTACTTTTCGAGAGCCAACGCTTCGAAAATGAAGCTGAAAATCGTATTTCCAATTCATCGAATGATGAAATGTACGAAAAATCAAATGTTGGCAATGATTTGAGTGTCGAGTATAAAAAAGCTGTTGATAGAATTCAATCGCTGGAAAACGAACTCACCATTTCTTGCGTTGATTCGATTCGCGAAATTGAAGCCACTGAAAATACCAGGAGTAAGAGGATAAACGAGAGTCAAGGCTCCTCCTCTCAACAGTCCAAAAATATCGATCAGAAAATAAAATACGAAGTGAACGATTCAAACTACGAAAAAGATTTGAATAAATTGTTGCAAGAGATCGAGAGACTGAGAAACGATAAAAGTCATTATCGTTCGAGAAATCAAATACTTATGGGGGATCTTGAGAATCGAGAGATTTTGGTGGAAACTTTAAAGAGTGATTGCGAAGTAAGTGATGAAAAAATTGTCGAATTTATTTTTCGTTCATCGACAAATTATATTTAACTAAATGACAAGGTTTCAGAATTTATTTTTTCATCGATTCCATCCATCATTGTTTTACTAAATTGATAATTGATCTATTAAAACAAAATTTTAATTAATTAATCGAATAATTTTTGCTCCAAATTACTTCAAATCTATTGGCTTATTTGTCATCGTAATTGAGATCTTGAGGCAAAAAAATAAACGGTGGCGCATCAAAATCGATTAAAAATTATAGATTGAACTCTCAAAAGTGTCGATGAAAATTCGTTATCATTGAATGTTGCATTTATCAGTCAATAGTTCTACAAATCTATCGTTTTTTTAAATTTTGAATAAAAAAAAAAGAAAATTAATTACAAATTAAATATTTTAAACTAATTTAAAATTAATTTGACATTTGAAATTGAAAATTAATTAAAAATTAAAAATTCTAAACTAATTTAAAACTAATTTGAAATGTGCAATTTAAAATTAATTAAAAATTAATAGAATTCTAGATCGCAGTCCGAAAAATTGGAATTCAGCCTGACCGAACAAAGAAAACAATTCGACGCTCTAATAAAAGAGTACGAAAATGCAATATTAGAAAAAACGAGATTATCGAAGGAGTTGAAAATGTTTAATTTCGAGAGAGACACAGCGAATTTGAGAATAGCCGATCTTGAGAATAAATTGGCAACATTGACTGAGGACAAGGAACGAATTTCGAAGATCGAGAACAAAGAGAGTTCGAGACTGAAAAAAATATTGTCAGAAGAAATGACAGGAAGGAAAGAACAGGCAAAAGCGTTGGAAGACGCACTCGTTGAAATTCAAAGACTGAATGAAGTGATCGAGAATGTTGAAAAAACTGAAGAGACGAAAGAAGAAGAAGAAGAAGCAGTGGAAGTCATGGAAACTGGTAAAATTATGATTAATATTTAAATGAAATAATTTATCCCCAAAGAAACCAAAAAAATGTACAAATTTGATATCGTTTAATTCGATTGTAAAACAGAATCGAGTCCAGAGGAGGAAGTTTCGGATCCAGAAACTTCGGTGGCTCGTACGAGAAACATGGAAGAATTTCGAAAAGAATTGAGTTTGAAAAGAGAAGCGAGACAACGTGCAATCGCAGCAGTTTCTTCGGAGATGGATCGTTTACGACGGGAGTTGGATGCTGAGAAGGAAGCGCATTCGGAGACATCGAGAGTTTTGGATCTTCTTAAATCCGGTCAAGCGACGAACGCCGTGACGAAGCATCATGTCGTTGATGAGGAGGACATTCGAGCTGTAACGAACAAAGATTTGGAGGATAATAATGATTGGCGGAAGATAATGAAAGCGGATCCAGAACTCGACAACAACGAAGCAGACGCGCAGGCCCTTACGGACATTCTCAAGGTACGAAAGAATTTGCATTGTCCAATTTGGAGCATTAAGACTGAATCAGATGATAAGAAAAAATATTTTTTTAAAATCATTTCAGGTCTCGGACGAGCTAAAATCGAGCATAAGATTGCAGATTGAAAAAATTGATGATCTTCGTTATCATCTCGAGTGCGAAACAGAAGATCATAAAAATCGTATCGCGGGCTTGAAAGAAATCGCCAAAACAAGTCGCGAATCATCGAGCGTACGAGAACATCAAACAAACAAATTGAAAAATCTTCTTGCTCAAATATTAACTCGTCTTGGTGGCCCCAGATTTCGTGTCGATATACAAGACGATGTCAGATCCGAACATGATCGTCAAATCGAAGATATAAGAAGGTTGAAAACTCTTTATGATTATCGCTTGAGAATACTCGTTGATTTGAGAGAAACTGCATCCAAGGAATTGAAGGATCTTAAGGATAAGCTCAAATGTTCGTGGAAAGACAATCGTGGACTTGAGGAAGATTTGAAAAAAGCTGAAGAAAAGGTACTTGGAATACGAACAAAAAAATTATACACATTTTTAGTTTTTTTTTTTCAAATAATAATCAAAGTAATAATTAATAATTAAACTTCAATTAATTGAAACAAATTGAAGTGTAATTATAATTAAATTAAATTAATAATCAAATTAATATTGAAATCAATACTTAATTTGATAATTAAATTAACAATTAATTTAATAATTCAATTAGAAATTAATCCAATAATTAAATTAATAATTAAATTAATTAGCCCTTAAATTATATTGAATTTTTAACAGATCGATTGTCAGGACACTGAAATTTCGAATCTAGAATCTCAGCTTGGCTTGACCAAGGCTGACTGTCGTGATCTTCAAAATCAAATGTCTGTGATAAATGGAGTTTTTACTCAAATGCTGCTAAGTGCCTCCTCAGCGGACATGGATCTCGATCGATTGACTCGCTTATTGCAGGTAAAAAAAACCGCAAAAAAAAGTGATTTTTATGGTATTAATTCATTTAGAAAACAACAATCACATTTTGTTTGCAATTCCCGCTGATTTATTTTCACGAATGAAAAAAAAAGTTAATTATTTTCCTTTCGGGTTTTTTTTACAATCAGGAGAATCACGATTTAATCAGTGACATGGCTCGTGAAGAAGGCACCGAAGCTGCAGCATTGCCAAAACTTTTGCTAGACATTGTTGAACAAGTCGAAGGACGTGGGGCTGGAAAATCTGGGGAAGGAGAAAACGACAAGAAAGAGGAAGATCGTCAAGAAGAAAATATTGCTCATAATCTGCCAAAGGTTCGTACATTTTTTGAAATAATGAAACTGGATAAATAAACAAAGAATAAATTTATAAAATAAATTTACAAGATCAATTTAAAAACTATATAAAAGAAAAAAAATAACTGGATAATTTACGGTGCAAATTGATTGACATTTGAATCGTCTAAAAAAAATGTTGCAGGTCTGGCGAGTTTTGTTAGAATTATTAAGCTGCCATGCTGCCGAATCATCGCCTGTAACTCCTGCATCTTTGTCGACGGATCCAAACAGTTGTTACAAATCAGTGGACACTCCATCAGGCCCGCGACTCGTGATATCCGTCAGTAAGACTTACATTCGTCTCAAGGAATTAATATTGGAAAAAAAGCATTTGGAGAAAGAGATGAATCGAATGAAGACACTGAATACACACTTGGAGAGCAAACTCGGCGAACAGGTGAAATTTTGTTGAATATTGGATTGGATCGTTTTGAAAATTGCAAATTTTTTATACTGAAAAAAAAAATGTATCGATCGAAACAACTTTTTGGCTATTTGCAAAAAGATTGCGAACGAATCCAAAAATTTAATTCAAAAAATCTACATTTTTAGACTTCTCCAGTCGAAAGACAATTATTTGAAGAAAAAAATTGAGAAAAAAACAGTTTTAATGATTTATTTGAACTGGTGAATATTGAAAATGCAAGTCATGATTTTTTTTTTAAATAAATTAACATTTATTAATACAAACCTTCGCAGGAAAAAAGATTGTCGACTGTTTCATCGGAGTTGAACAAAACTTGGAACATTGTTGGTCGTATGCAAGCGCAGCATCAACAATTGCACACCCACGAGAAAATATTGAGGTACGAGTTGCAGCAGAAGCGAAAAATGTTGCAAGAATTGAAGCAGGAACTTGAATATTGTCGTGAAAAGTGGGAATCAGCGAGACAAAAAAATACCAACACAGAAATTGAATGGAGAAGTTTAAGACGAGAATTCGCAGCAAGGAAATCTCTCGTTGCACAAGATTCGTTCAATAATAGGTGAATATTCAAAAGCATAAGAAATGGATAATTAAAAATTCAAGTAAAAATCGAGGATTTCGTTAAAAAAAAAAGTTTATAGAATTCGTTTCCCTAAATATTGACAAAAAAAGGAAAATAGCGTAAATTTCGTTTAATTTGCATCTTCGTACTCATGATTCAATGTGAAATTTTTGAATCCAGTGCCGAAAGCGGTTTCAGCGATGAAAGAGGAGACGATTCTGACGAGGAAGACGAGGCTTTGGGTGAGAGAGTAAGACTTGGACCACGTAGACGAGCAAGAAAGGTTCGTCGTCATTTCATTATTTTCATGAACCCAAAAAGATTGACGAAATCTCTATTTCTTCTCTATAAATATAAAACTCAACTGCAAAATTGTGTTTGGCCGCTTTCCACGCGAAAAGAACTGAACTAAATTTGATGAATCTTTCACAGGAATGAAGTCCATGAATCAGAATAGGTTGTAGGCCGCATTAAATTCCGATAAATCATTTATTCAGGGAAGGCCAAGCGAAAAATTCAATTGTTCATCATTTTTTTAACTTTAAAATTTCTCATGTTATTAAAAAAAGACTGTAAATGAAAATCACTAATTACAAATTTGAAGATAATTCCATAATGAAAAGAATGAGCGGTGGCTGGGGTGCCAGCTTCGAATGGAAAAAAAGTGACAGTAATTTTCGTGAATTTGTTCAAATTTTGGAGATGTCAATTATTTTGTCGTTGCTCATCTCTACAAATATAAAAATCAACTGCGAAATTCCGACAGAAAAAAGCTCGCGATAGATTTTTCAAACTATAATCTAATGAAATATTGATTGCAGGACAATCCACGAGCACCGACTCCGGACACAGAATCGGAACAACCAACCGACACGGAATTATCAGAAACAAAAACAACGCCGGAAACGAACGTGTCAACGGAGGACGTGTCAATAGCGAGTACGAGTGCGAATTCGACTGATAAGCTGGTGAACGAAGATTCGGAAGCGCGAATTGAGTCGTTGGAGTCAATTGGATCAGAGGATGAGGATGAGCGAGCAAAACCGATAAATAAATTGGACCAGGCACTGACAAACGTGATCCAAAATCTAATAATCGTAAATCGCAGCAAAAGCAATTCGCCGGGTACTTCAACATCGTCATCGGAGAACGAAGATGGCGGGATTGTTCCATCAGCTTCAACGAGTGAACCGGAAGTCGAAGAAAAATGTGATTTCGAGGAAACGGTACCGAGGAATCCTGCAGCTACGGATTTCAGTGAATCTCTAAATATTTCAGATCCCAATCCATCGATAAATCCAACGGAGGAACCATCGACTTCCACCATTTCTGTATTTTCCATCGGCCCTTTCCCATCCTCAGCATCGCCTCCATCTGCCAAAACCGTTCAATTCAGTGATCCTTTGATCGTTGGCCCGTCTATTCAACCGGCACTTCCGGTCTTTGGGGCAGTTTATCCGGAAATAAAGAATTTCACTGAACCTATGAAAATCGATGAGACGACGAGTTGCCCTGTCAATGGAGAAGAAATTGAGGAGAAAGCAGTGGACCATCGAGTCGTTGGTGATTCTAACGGTTCTGAAAAAACGTCCGGGAGCAGCCACGAAGAATTACCGGAAATAGTTGCTTGTAACTCTTCAGAAATCGAAGCAATAGACAAAACTTGTGATGCGGTGAAATCTTTGGACGATGGAGAGCACATTGAGGAAGAAAAAGTCGAGGAATCGAGCGGAAGTAACGAAAAAAAGTTAGCAGAAGTCGTTGCTTGCGATTCGTCAAAAATTGAAGAAGTTCTGCCAAGTTGTGACAGAACAAGGTCACCAACGAGTGGAGAACGAATTGAGAATGAAAAAGTCGATGATCACGTCGCCAGTTGTTCCAGAAATACCGACAATTTGAGCGGAAGTAGTCAGAATAAATTACCGGAAGTTGTTTGCAATTCGGAAGTCGTTGCAACCACTTCATCGCCTTCGACCAGCCAAACCTTGCCGGAGACTTCTTCAAAGCCTGTCAGAAGTCACGAAGAAGTTCTCGCTGCCAGGGCTGCTCGGCTCAGACGACTCGAAGAACAAGCTGATTGGTTGATGAAAAAAATGAATGCTACTAGCAAAAGAGGCTCCGCTCTGTGCAACAGGCTGGAAGAACTTCACGAAGTTTATGGCGAAGCTCCTGTTCCACCTCCGATGCCCGATGTTTTGCCTACTGTCAGAATCCCTTTGGAAATGAGGACTCAACAGGTATTTTAATTCCATGTTTCTTTGCTTTTTTCTTAATTTTCATTTATTTGATAATAATTGCACTTGTAATTCAATTATTTTACTTGCCTCTCCCAGTGAAGAGAAACAACCGTTGCTTTTTAGTTACGAATTCATTGCACATGGGTTTCCATTCTTTTTTTAGATATTTTATGGTTTTTGTGGTCATGAAAAACTTCAACATGACAGTTGCTTCGAAACCAAACTCAATTCTCGAAACCTCCTCTGGATCAATCTTGACGATAATAAATTATTTACCAAATTAACATTTAATTGTAATTATTTACAAAAAAATCGAGTATGGAGGCCGACTTTTTATTTTTTTTCCCTTTTCTTCGTTGTTGTAAATCGATCCATCCACGAGAACTTTAGATCTGAAGATTTTTCACATAGAGATTCAACTCCAGATCACTTTTTTTTTATCATCATTTTCCACAATATCCTTCATACGTGATTTTATAAAACTTCCAAAATCATGGTTGCTTGCTTAGGCTCTTTTTTAAATTTCCAAAGTAGCACTTATAACATCACATTTGTTTGATTGGATTTCAGAATCAAGATGAAACCAAAGAACAAAGTCCAACAGAAAAAACCCCATCGGATTCTCCTTGAGATATTATTCTAAAATTTGATGAATGGAAAATCAACCGATGGAAAGCGAAGTGAAGATGTGATCCGGAGCTGGACAGCCAAGTCTTCAAAATGGAGAAGCAATATTCGTTTGACCGAAGATCCGTCAACTTGTGGGAAGCGATGGATTTATTTCCCCTGTATGTTCAAAATAATTAATCCACCTGTATGAAAAGAATGAAAAGTTGAAAAAAGAATACGAAATTTGTACGTATGAGAAATGTCGAAGGAACCGTGGAATGTTTCGACTTAGTAACTCTTGTAAAAAGTCTGGAAAACCTGGGATTCTTGTTGTTAAAATTGCTAATTGGTGTTGTTTATTCCAAAAACATGTTCCTGTTTTGTATCAGAGTGTTTAATGGCACATCGATCGTAGTGAGCTTTGTAAATAGACGATTAAAAGTGCCAAAAGTGAGAGGAATCAATAAAACCGCGATGGATTAAAGAATTTTTCATCTTTCTCAACATCTCGATGAACTATTGTCACAACCACGATTCTTTGTGATGAATAGCAGAATAAAAATCAACTGACAAATATCAATCGTTTTAGTCCTAAAACGAATCATCGTTTTAGGGACTCCAGTTTCCTTGGTTCCATAGAATTAATGGACATCTTCGAAGTTTATTTAAATATGAATTATTTTCTAAACAAATTTAATTTTTGAACAAAGAGCTTTTTCTCCGAATATTATGCAATGTCCATGTTCTTACGTTGCAATTATTTGCTTTGCTTCTTTTATTCCTTTTTTTAAATGTAGCAGCAAATTTAGATGCTAATTTTTGTAGTCCTTGCTCTTTCGAGAAATGATGATTTTTAAAATTACAAAATTGAGAATAAGTGAGATTAGTGCGGTAACGATATAATGAAAAAAAAAAAGAGAGGAATTTCGGACACGATCTTGAAACTTAGAATCTCAGCTTCAAGACACTGTTTTTAGTTTTTTTTTTTTCCCCAGCTACTGAATAATAAACGATGACCACTCGTTCAATTAATTGTGGGATCAATTAAAAGTGAATAATACAATAATGAATAGTTAGTAGAATTAAAATTGATTTGGAGAATGTAAATAATCAGATGGAGTCAAAACAACGAGAAGAATATTGTGTCATAGTTTTTTTTTATATGTACATATTTTCTGGTGATGGAGGGGATACATCTAAGGAGTGCAAAAAGTCTTAAGTAATGAGGTACATAAGATCTGGTTGAGTAAGTAGAAGAAAGAATTTTTATGTGAAGCACTTAGTAGTGCGAGTAGTGGGATTCGTCGTGAGAATGGTTGAGTTTCTCGTGGGCGTGGGCCGCGGCGTGTGCGGCTTTGGCATGAGCGACTTCGGGGGTGTCGACGACGCGTCCGTCAGCGCCGAGGGGTGCAGCAGGTACGAGCTTGGCATAAGCGACGGGTGCAACGACATGGTGGACTGGGAGAGCTGCTTGATAAGAAACGTGGCTAGTGGCAACTGGCTCGCTGGCGTAAACTTTGGTATGATAAGCGGTGAGTACGGCGGGGGCAGCATGTACGTCATGGGCGTAATGATGAGACTCATGGTCTGCAGATTTGGCAGCTTCGTGGGCAAGGGCAACTTTCTCGTTGACTTGAGCAGCATGGTGTTCAGCTTTGGCATGAGCTACTTCGGGAGTGTCAACGACACGACCGTCGTGACCGAGGGGTGCAGCAGGCACGAGTTTAACGTGAACGCTGGGGGCTGCGTAGACCAATTGGGCAGCAGCATGGGCAAAATCGTGCGAATGTTCCAGGTGAACATGAGGCTTGGCGAATGCCACGGCTGCTACTGCAGATAAAACAATCTACGAAGAAAAGTGAACCAGATCGTCAAAAAATGATAATTGCGTATTTGAAATGCATTATAATAACAATAAAGTGTTTATCAACTCGATATGTTTACAGTATTCTACCATTTAATTTGATTCGATCAAACTTACGAAGAATTTCATGATGATTATTGTCCTCTTAGCGCTGCTCAATGGTACTCGCTATGACTGGCGATTGTATGTTCGATCAATCTCATTTCGTCTATATATACCCACCACGTAGCACGAAAACCTATGTACTGACCCCCAAAATCTCAATTTTTAGGCACTTTCGGGGATCTCATTTGTGCCATGTGAACAACGTGGGGAGAAATGAGTTACTCTCGAATCATGTCATGTGAAAAAGAAAGAGATAGACTTCGAGTGCGGAGAAGAGGGACACCGTGAGCAAAACGATAGAGAAAGCATTTTGTCGCTGTTACAATAATCACTCGTCCTTGTCATAAGAAATGTCTTGATTACATTAGCATGTGTACTTCATCACAGAACCTTTTCTGAGCCTCAAGTTGATCAAATATACAGAATTACTGCTTCGAACTCGTAACTTAGAAAGGTATTCACTGATCTCGTATTACCGGATTTCTCAATCTCGTGGGATAACTGGATGTCAGTCAATTCTCAATCCATTTAAATTTCGAAGTTCCACAATGATGAAAATTTAATATTTATGCCTAACCTACTGCCAGTTGACACTGCTTCAACATAAACATTCCATGCTGTAACGTATCACTATTGCGTGATCCAAAGTACCTTAAAATACAATCCATCTACGTCTTGTTGCATTCATATGAGCCAACAGTAGCCCAGGGCTGCTATGGACTCACGTGAACCAATCCTATCGCGAGTCGATGGCGATTAATCATCTTACGAAGACCTACACCGAACCGCTGGTCATTATTTACTATTACAATAATCATTATTCTTTCATCATTTCAAAGCCTTCATTTTCGGACAAAAATGTAGAAACAAATAGATAAAAAGAGTGAAAAATTGAAAAAGTGAAAGCTGAAATTCGATGGAATTAGTTCGTCGACTCTTGTCGCTCCCTAAGACCCTGGAGATGTTTATGTAATCGAGGCTCAAATGTAATCTCAGCAATAGGCGCCGTACCAGTGTAGCCCCTGTTAATCAGTGACAAAACACCCTTAAGATTCGCCATAAAGTTTAGCACCAAAATCTTCGAATTTTCGATCATGCTGAATGATATGTCCTTAAGA
Source organism: Campoletis sonorensis (assembly GCA_013761285.1). Taxonomy (NCBI): domain Eukaryota; kingdom Metazoa; phylum Arthropoda; class Insecta; order Hymenoptera; family Ichneumonidae; genus Campoletis; species Campoletis sonorensis. Next base: position 209,727 of record JACEOJ010000179.1, read on the forward strand.
ATTACTGCAAAGTGCTGCCCTCTGTAGGCAGCAGAGATCCACAAGAATCAGCTGTCCTCGCGCCCGATATCGATTAAACACGTGAAAACAGTTCATTAATCTATCGATCCATATTAATGAAGACTGACATTAAAATATTCGAAAACGTGTGCCTTATTATTCGCGGAAAAACGTTACACGGGGGCTGATTCCTTGATATTTCGAAATAAAGAAAAGTTACACATTGTCTTCTGACGAAAAAAGAACAACGTGTAACTCTTATTCTCCTCGAAATATCAATAATCGTCTCTGGGAAAACCGTGTACTAAGATTTTTACCGACCGAACGACTGACAGATTATCTTAAAGAAAAAGTTTAAACGTCAGTTCGATCGTATCAATGTCTTTTTTATCGGCTGATGTCGGCAAAACAGAAATCTGTATGATTTTCACAATGTAACCTGAAAATGGCAATGTTTACTCGGTTGGACGATAGGAGGCGGCGGAACAACTTCCGGCTCGCAGGACTTGTATCAACATTGAAACAAAAAAAACACTAGATTCAGTAAGTTCGCCGACTGGTTTGAAAAAACGAAGAAAAAATATCTAGAAGGCTGAAAACACGTGTGTGTGTGCGTGTATGTGTTTTTTTCTGTAAATAGTAAATATTGACAGCACAAATAGCGTACACACATATGTAATGATCAGGCATCACGATTTACTGTAGTCATGACATGTAATATTGTTTAGGAGCCGAATCATGCATTTTTTATTCTTTGTCATAAAACAGATGTTTCATGTGGCAAACCACAATAGTTTCGATGTATTATTACACGGTATTTTTTAAAGTATTGACACGTTTTGGTGCATTCATGTCGATGACATGAATGTATATATGGATGTATACATTACAAACAAAAAAATGGCTTTTGCACGACAAAGGACATCTGACAAAACGCGTATAATCACTGGAAACAAGCGCACAATAAATCCTCGAAAAAAAGTTGCGTCTTTATTTCAATGATGACTAAAGATACTACGAAAACTGTACGATTCCGATTATCCCGTGAATTAAAAGAAAAATGAGCACCCAAGATACTACGAGACACGAATACATATGAAAAAGAGCGAAAAAGCTAAGTCGCGCTCCATCTATTGATCGGTCCAAAGATACATAATTACATGAGCGCGTTGGCCTCGCAAGAACTCGTATTTCGTTGAATCGGTCGAATGCGAATTGTCAGATAATCGTTTCGATCGATAAAACGATTTAAAGGGTAGATCATTTATAAATATTCGAGCGATTTGCGTTCTAACATAGTAAATACGAGAATACGAGTCCGTCATAGACAAATCATGATAAAAAATAAAAACATTAAACTCAAAGCTGACGACACAGAGAATAATTTTTCCACGCGATGAGAAAAAAGAAATTGATTATTCAAAGTTGGCGCTCAAGTCCGTGGCTCGAGTGGGTACGAGCCCCGTAGCGCGTTGTTGTGATCTAACATGGCGGAGTGTAGTGTTGTGGCTGTTCGGTGGTCTACGTCAATTTTTAGCGTAAATATCGAGGCCCACGTAACGGAGTAATAGAAAAAAAACGAATGATGCGTTTGTCAGTGATAGTTACTTAAGTGTAACAAAGTGAATTAATAAAAGTAATATACGTGATAGATAAGAAAAGGCGTGCCGCGTACACTTCGGACATTTGCGAAATCGCAAACGAGGAGTTATAATTTCCCGTGTACAGAAAGAAAAAAAAAGAAAGAATAATATATATATATATATATACATATTCTCTCTCCTTGTGCCGTTTTGTGGATGGTAACACCGAACTCTTTCTACCTCTTTTTTTCTCTCTCTCTCTCTGTCTTCGCGAATCTCCCTCGTAACCCTCACAGTGAGACACACGCACACAAACATAGATTAATGCAAAAAAGAGCGGTGAGCGCGTAAAAAGATTTTTCTTTCTCGCTCGGGGGGGGGGATCTGTGTGACCGGGGCGGGAGGGGATCTCGTCTCCCTTTTTTTTGCACGTACGTACGTGTTTGCTTAATTCTGCCAAAAAATTCTTCTGATCCAAAGAAATTTGTACGTTCTCCGTGCAAAATACGCGTTTTCTCGCATTCCTCTATCCGTGCTTGCGTTCGTGTGCGTCGTGTGTGGGTTTACGTACGTATACGTGCGTGCTCCGGAGCACGCACGTATCTTAGGCACGTTTATTCAGTGACTGACGGTGTGTGTCGAAAGGCCGAAAAAAGGCGAACAAAACGGGGTTGCAATAGAAAAGCCTTTCTTCCCGCGTGGACTATTGTGATTTTCGGCATCATCGCCTCATATATTTTCATTCCACTTGGATAAACCAACGAAATAAATACAGCGGAGCTTATGCAACGACGGCATAAACATAACTCTTGCCGTAAACAATACGCGAGGTGGCAACCCCTGCTAGTTTTCCTCACGGCTTTTATCCACCATTAAGTAGCGAGGGGAGGGGGCGCGAAAGAGAGAGAGAGAGAGAGAGAAAGAGAAACAGACAGAGAAGGATAGATATTAATATACGTATATACACATGTACTTATAGATATATCGCGATATATCTGTATGCACATATCTATATATACGTTTGCAAGAACGCACTATACGTTAAATAATAATAACATGAAAATAACGTGTGATCGCGTAAGAAAGTGTGATTAATACCGTTATACATCGACCGAACGAAATGGTGTAAATTTTTTTTTTTTTTTTTTTTTTCCTTCAACTTCAATCTCTTTCATACAGAATTTCGGCACGAGCGTCGTTCCACGAGTGTTTCAATCACGTATTTATCACTGGCTGATGTGAAGTTTACACGAGCGGACAAGAAATAAGGGCAAAATATAAAAAAGACGCACAGTGAGTTTGTTTTTGCGTGAATTTTCTAATTAAAAAAGAATAAATAAAGAACTGAAACGCGGTGGTCGATCGTGCGTGTTGTTCGAGTACATGAAATCAATGATAATCGTTAATCGTCTCGGCTTTCATTCTCGTTCGTGTATTCATAAAAATACGGCAAAGATTTGCTACGACGATGCTCGAGGAACAATTGGCAAAGCGACGGAGAAACAACGAGTGACGAATAATAAAGTCAGCAAAAACTCTGTAGCCCCCGGTGCACAATCCTCTTTTTAATCATGCTACACCTCAATTCTCTTCATAGTTACTCGTCTCAATCGCAACTCTGATACTCGTAGCGAGTCGCGCAAAGATTTTTCTTTGTTTGGGTTCGCGACAACGCCTCGCCCAACAGTTTTTATTTACAAGCTCGCTTTTTTGTACTTTTATTTTTGCCAGTGGTTTCCCTTTTTTTTTCTCTTCTTTCCGTCCGTTTTTACCCGATACAGCGGCCAAGAGCCGCGGCCGGCAGCGGCGCAGATGGAATTGTGATAACGACCGCTACAAAATTCCAGAAGAAACCCAGAGGCATGCTCATTTAGTTGGCCCCACGCCATAAGACGAGATTCAAGAAGAAGAGAAAACAGCCCAACGCAGTTTCCTCCAATATCTACGCCATGACCGACACAAGAAGAAGGGTCAAGCTTTACGCTTTGAACGCCGACAGACAGTGGGACGATCGTGGCACCGGACACGTCTCCTCGTCCTACGTCGATCGACTCAAAGGAATTTCTCTACTCGTCAGAGCAGAGAGCGACGGTTCGCTCCTTCTCGAAAGCAAAATCCAGCCGGACACGGCGTATCAAAAACAACAGGTACAGAATTTGAAGAATTTTGAACGAAAATGTTCCAAAGATTCGATAACCAATTGTAATTTTTTTGTTTAATCGCAGGACACCTTGATAGTTTGGTCGGAAGGTGATAACTTTGATCTTGCGTTGAGTTTTCAAGAGAAAGCTGGTTGCGACGAGATATGGGAAAAAATATGTCAGGTACAGGGAAAGGATCCGTCGGTGGAGATAACGCAGGACATTGTGGAGGAGTCGGAGGATGAGAGATTCGACGATATGTCGGATTCGGCGCCGCCGATAGAGTTGCCGCCTTGCGAGTTGGGTCGTTTGGACGACATTAACGAATTGATTGGCAATTGTTTATCATCGCCGATGAGAAAAGAGAAGTTGGCAATGGCGCTGGAGACGGAAGGTTACATAAGAAAATTATTAAATCTCTTTCACACGTGCGAGGATCTCGAAAATACGGAAGGATTGCATCACCTTTACGACATATTCAAAAATATTTTCCTACTAAACAAAAATGCCCTATTCGAAGTGATGTTCAGCGACGACACGATATTCGACGTTGTTGGCTGCCTCGAATACGAACCGTCGTTACCACAGCCGAAAAGACATCGTGAATATTTACGTCAATTAGCGAGATTCAAACAGGCAATACCAATCACAAACGCCGAATTATTAGCGAAAATACATCAGACTTATCGTGTACAGTACATTCAGGATGTCGTTCTACCAACCCCGAGCGTATTCGAGGACAATATGCTTAGTACACTGAGCAGCTTTATATTTTTCAACAAAGTCGAGATAGTGACGTTGATACAGGACGACGAGAGATTTCTAACGGAATTGTTTCGCCAATTGACCGACGAGTCAACCTCGGTCGGTAAGAGACGGGATTTGGTACTGTTCCTCAAAGAGTTTTGTAATTTTTCACAAAATCTACAACCACAGGGAAAAGAAGCCTTTTATCGTACGCTCACGGCCCTCGGTATATTACCCGCTCTCGAAATAACACTAGCGATCAACGATGCACAAACTAAAACCGCCAGTATAGACATACTCACTTATATCGTTGAGTATTCACCGAGCGTCGTGAGGGATTACACATTGCAACAGATCAACAACACGGAACAGGAACAAATGTTGATAAACGTCGTTGTTGCACAATTGGTCGGTGATACCGATCCGGAATTGGGTGGTGCCGTACAATTGGCCGGTGTACTGAGACTTCTATTAGATCCGGAAAATATGCTCGCGTCCGTAAACAAATCTGAGAAAACTGATTTTCTCAATTATTTTTACAAAAACAGCATCGTCACCCTCATCGAGCCACTCCTCGCTAACACCGTCGGTGACAAACCCTCCCGCGAAGATTATCGGACTGTACAATTGCTCGGTCTTATACTCGAACTTTTGTCCTTCTGCGTTGAGCATCACATGTACCAAATTAAAAATTGCATTTTGAATAAGGATCTACTTAGGAGAATACTTATACTCATGAAATCGACACACACCTTCCTCGTACTATGCGCACTCAGGTTTATGCGAAAAATCATTGCTCTGAAGGACGAATTTTACAACCGATACATTATCAAGGGCAATCTATTTGCACCTGTTTTTGATGCTTTCGTACGTAACAACGGCCGATACAATCTCCTCGATTCGGCCATTCTCGAAATGTTCGAATTTATTAAATTGGTAAGTTTTATCTTTTATTCCCTCAACGAATTATATTTTCATCATCGATACACAACCACTTGCTACTTCCCAACCATTCATATTCTTTCGACGCAATTTATCACACACACTTTTTTCTACTTTTTTACAGGAGGATATCAAATCTTTGTGCTCGCACGTTGTGGAAAATTTCTCTAAGGAGTTGGAGGCTATTGATTATGTTCAAACGTTTAAGGCGCTAAAATTGAGGTACGAACAGCATCAAGATAAACTTAAGGATCGTGATAGAGCTACTCTGAGCTTGGAGAGGTATGTTTGCACGCGGATCAACATACTTATCAGTGTTGTAGATGCCATCCAAGCTTCTTTTTTCTTCTTCTCACCAACTTTTCAGCTGGAGAAGGTTACAATAAAACTTTCACGGATTTTTCCTCCAATTTCTCATTTAACCAGCAAGAGAAGCGAGAAAACAGTTGAAAAATCCTCTTGACTGCAATAATTTGACTAAATCTTGAAAAATAAACGAAGGAACCTCGTTTTCTTGAAATATTTTCATCAAAAAACATTGAAATTGCACATTTATTTTATAAAAACGAATACGCGACAATTATCGTCCAATTATTTTCGTTTAACGGGGACACACAATCGGTTTGTCTTTCGCACGACAAACCTTGAAATTCGTGATTATCCATGAAAATATAATATTGTTTTTTTTTTTCGTTTAACAGCGTACCTTCGATATTAAGGAACAGTCGATATCGACGAGATCAAAGGCAACTTGACGAGGATGAAGAGATGTGGTTCAACGACGAGGAAGATTTTGACGAGGGCGAGGCGGTCGTACCGGCTGCCGCGGCTGATCTCGTACCCCCCGCCTCCGCTAAAAAACAACCACCAGCACCAAATCCAGCGCCAAATCCGATGCCCACAGATCCAAAGGGCCAACAGCAGACTGTCCTCAACAACAATACTGCCAATAATAATTCACCGACGCAACAGTTGCAAATAAACAACAGTGCCCCTACGGTCAACGAAACGTCAGTATCCGCGGGGATTATTGCCAGTTCGACCGATGATGCTCCCCTTGAGAAGGCAGCAGCAACTATCTTTAAAAAGGCACGAACAATAATTACTTTTTTTATAATTCCTTTATTTTATATTTATCTCCAGAACTCGAACAAACAAAACTCCATTTCTCGTCTTGTGCTTCTCGAAATGCCACTAAATCCGTTTTGCAACGAACAGTTCGAAAAATGCATTTGAAAAAACCAATTTCTCTCATTTTATCTGCAAAAGTACCGCAAAATTTGTTTTTTTCGAGGCTGCACTGACTGCATGAACGATGGACTCGCAGTATTTTGTTGTTTTATGGTCGATACGCCGAAAATTTGGCAAACACCAATTTTTTTGATCTTTCTTAAAGATAATTGATAATTTTTTCAATGTTTTAATGCAGAAAATTGATGAAATTTATGTTTTACTCGAGATAGGCATTTAATCTGTGTTCATTTGATAAAATGCAGGGTTTGGTGGATTACGAGGGCGACTCGGACGAGGAGGAGGAAGACTCGGAGCTGAGTCCTTCGCCGAAGAGGCAACGGCTGTCATAGTAGACGAATCACAGAACAGCAGCTCGTGTGCTGCGTTTATCGATCGCCGTTACAGTTACACCCCCAATAAGACCGCCTCGAGTCGATCCAAGATTGTTTTGATCCCGTTGTTATAAACGGGAATGATGATAAACAAGAGAAAAAAATCTAAATAAATGAAAAACAAACTAAGAAACGGAAGCAAATCAATCGAAACACTTGATGCAAAACGAACTAACGACATTAAATCATTATTAAAAAGAAAGAAAACAAACAAACAAACAAACACTGAGCAAAAAGAAAACTGTTTGGTCAATTCGCGCGATAGGTTGGGTTTAAAATTGGGGACTGCTTTTTAATTGATGACAGACAACAACTAAATGGACAACAACAAGAAAATGGAATAGCTGTAGTGTGTAGTGGACGTTTACACGCGTGTCTGTGCTAAACGGTGTACAGTAAGGGGAAAAAAACGTAAGAGAAGAAGAAAAAGAAGAAGAAGAAGAAGAGAAAGAGACGAAGAGAAGGAACGATCGACGGGGATTCGAAGGTATAACGAGGGACGAAGAAGTATTGAGAGATAAAGAAGAGAAATGTGAAAGCAAACGAGAACGATCATGATGATGATAATAATGATTATGATGGAATTTGTAAAACGGAAAGCAAACAAAATAACACAAGGAACTTTGAATTTTCTTAATAAGGTAAATAAGGAATTTACACGCTATTGTACGACTATGTTGTGTAAAGAGATAGTAAATTTGAAGAAAACAAAAACACCGTAGTTTATTCCAGTGGTTTGGGAGGCCCCATAACGCCGAATGAAACGTAAAAAAGAAAAAAAAAGAAAAAGAAAAGAAAAAAAAGAACAAAAACAAAAAAGACCCTATCACGAAACGATAAACACAACAAATTTTTAATACAAATTAAATACGAAACAAAATAAATAAATAAATAAACGTAATCGTATATAAAAAGATAAAAAATAAATAAAAACCAAGATAAGTATATAAATAATTAATTAAAATATCGGGAAGGGAGAGAGGGAGGGGGGGGGAGGGGGTGGAAGAAAAAGCACGCAATTTTACAAACGTGCGTGGGCTCTAAACTCGGATGAAAAAAAAAAAAAAAAAAAAACAACATCGCAGCTCGGAATCGATGCGAACGTAATTGCGTGCGGATTATCTTTCTTTCATTCATTTTCACTTTTAATTCCTCTTCGTCTCGATAAATATATTCGCAGTAACGCACCGAAACATCGCGTCCTTCCGCAGCGCGAGAAAAACAAATATTAATATCGTTAAATAGTGTATATCTTTTCGTTTTTTTTTCCTCATTATTTCTTTTTAAATACACTTGAATGTAAAATGTAACGATAAAAATCGAGATTATTGAGCGTATGCTCGAAAAATCGCTACGAAGCTGATATATGAGAGAAGGCTCTTCGATGTAATGACAAAACGTTAAACTATCTGCTTCATGAAGTTGCAGACGCGCAGCACCGTCAAGATCACGGGATTTTGAACCAAATCTCCCGTTGATCTTGACCTCATTATATTTTTTCATTGTTTCGTTACTTTGCTTTTTGTTTTATTAACTTTAAAAACGCGACGTTTATTCTCTTTCCTTCTCGTTCGTCTCTTCGCATCTGAAAATCTGCAGGACGAAGAGAATTGCAAAATCACATGGTAAATGTTACGACGAACCTTCGAATACGTCATTGAAAGTAAATAAAAAGTATGTACACATTCGTATGTACGAAAATTTTACATCCGGAACGATTAATCTCGAAGCTTTCGAAAAACCTTTTCTTTTTCAATTTTCAAAATAACAGAAAGGGATGTTTTTTGGAGTCGAACGTAGCGATCGTTCGTAGCGGTCCAATTGCAGATTCAGAATGTGGTAATAATCAGTGTACACATTTTTCATATTTGTACATCGACCCTCGTAACGTCCACGGTATTTTCATGGTAAATAAACAAAATCCGAGAAAAAAAATGAATAAAACGAACGAATTAAAAAACCATCACTGACCGTTAAACGCACGTTCTAATTCTGCCTCACGACGGTCACTACGTTCTTCCCCATAAATCATCCACGAACCTCTTTTTCTTTTTTCTTTTCTGCCAATTTTTTCGTCGCCGTTCTCAACTATTTTCTTTATTATTTTTCTACACTTATATTTGTTGTTTTTTCTTTTTTTTTTTTTCTAAACGAATAACCAATCATCAAATCCAGAGAAAATGAAATAAAAATAAAATCATTGATACACGGAAAAGCAAGAAAATTTACGTAAGATAAATGTACAGATTTGTAATGGCATTTCTACTTTTAAGAATATCCGATAATCGGGACTCTGTCCGAAGATCGGAATGCAATAGATATTTGTTCTCTTTGATTGCCGACCGTGACGGAAACAGACACGAGAGAAAAACACGAGAAAATCAAAGTTCTGAACAACTCTAATGAATTTGTACATATAGAAAGAGATGAAGAAACAAAAAACATGGTAATATCAATAACAGAGAAAAAAGGATAATGAACAAAGAGAAAGAAAAAGAAAAAAGCTCGTGAACCTCGGTCCGCGATCATAGACACTGTAACAAAGGCTATCGTTTAAAAAATTAGTTGATTAGTTGCCAGTTGACGCATAATGTTGTCCCTTTCCACACCAATGCCCTTCATGTATTTTACAATATTTACCAGTTATCCGGTAATGGGAGAAAAAATCCGAAACCACACGTACACACAAAAAAACACGCGCTCAGCCGAAATCTTTCGATTAATCGCTAAAGAGATTAAAATGCGCGGAATGTAAGTTAAAAATCTGGATGAATTAATGGAGTTGAATAAAACAGAATAAAAAAAGAGAGAACACACGAACAATATGAATTTAATCCGAGTGATAAATTGAAAGGAAGAGAAAAAGAAAACGAGTGCGCGCGTCGAGAGTAACGAATTCGATGAAAAAGCAAAAATAATAATAATCGTACAAAGTGTTTCGAGCGTTGTTGCGAATGATCGTTCCCGTTTGACAAAACAAAGAAAATAATAACTCTACATTTCGCGTATAAGCATTATAGGTATCATTGAAAAATTAAACCTTTTTCATCAATTTATTATTTATGATTATTCGATCGAGAACATCAATTCGTCATGATTTAACGTTTCGAAGGATATTTATCTCGATCACTGATCTCGAAAGGTTCAGCACGTAAACTCATCAAAACAATAAAACGTATCGTCACTTTCATTGTTGATTTCACATGCCTGCATAATAAAAATTCATACACATTTAGATCTTTGAGAGGTTTTTTTTTTATTTTTATTTTTTTTCTAATACTACACGACGCTTTCTTCCCCAGCGAAACCTTCGAAAAGACATATTTCGTTGAGAAACAATGTGTAAAAGCGTTTACAATATTTTTATCTTTCTTCACCCACCTCATCGGTACCGAAGCGATCACTCGAAATTTAACAGCCGTTACATCGATATTAATATTTAAATGAATGGAGGAAATAATGAATGCAATGTACAATATCAAATAAAATTGGTATTAAGCGTTCAATTTATACATATAAATATATATACATCATGTATATATGAATCACCGAGAGGTGTACATTTTTTTTTCCCCGAACAAATTCAGACACAAATTTTTATATAAACGAGACAAAATGAATATCGGTGAGCTCTGCAAAGAAAAAAGTGTGTAGGCAGTAAGCAAAATTGAAAGAGCATTAAGTATTTATGAGCAAAAATCGTAATCATACAAAAATAATATGCATCGATACGAATTTTTTTCTTTTCGTTTTTCCTTCGTTTCTCGAACAGTGTCTCGTTCGACAATGATTTTCGAACCGAACAACGACAGCCAGTGTGAAAGTGTTTGGTTTCTTTTCACCAAGAATGAAGAAAAAAGAAAAAAAAACATATTCGTGGAATGAGAATTTTCGTAAAGAATTTCTCGTTTTCGTCCGTTTTTTTGCTGTAAATCTTTATGCTCTTTGACAACTTTTTTTTCCGGCAATAAAGAGGTATATACAGAGTGATATGAATGAGTGTTATACGAATACAAGTGTGTTGTAGAAGTGCGAAGAATATTTAATAAAATAAAATTAAAATTTAGACGTACTGGCTCGTTTACGAGAAGAAGCAGAAAACGAAAAACACGACAATGCAATAATCCTTTGTATTGTTTGTCGTCGATGGTACTGGTAATTCGGGAAATTCGGGGGAAATGAGAAACAAATATTTTTTGTTTATTTATATTCGAGAGAAAAATGACCAGTTTCAAAAATCAAGCTGATCGTCATCGAAATTTCGTTCCCTCGATTTAGCTCTTTCTTGGACTGTTTTTCGTTGAAAATGACAACAAAAAATTGTAAAAATGATACTCGTCAATTAATTCGCATTAAAACACTCGTCAATTTTTAATTAATTTTCCTTCCATCGGGCCGTATTGTTGTTTAGAATTATGTTCTCGAACAACGTTTGTTTTTTTGTTTTTATATTTTGTACACATATTTATTGAGCCTTCAGTAACACGTACAATTTTTTTTCTGGGAAAGAAAAAAAAAGAACAACAACTTAAGAGACATTTTTCCTAAAATACGCTGTTCGAGTTGTTGGTCACGATAAATCGACAAGCAGTTGGTCGATTGAGTTTGAATTTGTTACACATTTTCATGACACTGTTTCGAAGCAAATAATTGATATTTATTTCTTATTCCGGTGCGATTACTCACAACAATGGAACGCATTAAGAATATGTTTTGCTTTTGTTTTCGGACGCAAATAACGTCGAGGATTCTGGTCGTCAAAAAAGAAGACTTTTTCGAACACCATTTTTCTAATTCTTACGAAACTGCGGAATAAATTTTATTAGATTTTTTTTTCACGAATTTTTATTCAAACGTTCGGTAAACACGGCGATAACTTTTATTTTCTTCAGTGAATCTTCTCTGAAAACAACGTTTTAAACAACAATACAGCCTTAAATTAAAAATGCTTAAATATTATCGTGAGAAGTTTGAATTATTCGATGATACACGACTAACCACGAATTATTTAGAATTTAACTGTTAATTTAAACGAGATTTACAACAGTGTTGATTGGAGTGAAAAAAAAAAACGATTTTTTTCTTTTCCATTCATGGACCAACGACTTCGGCCTTCAAGCGCGCAGCCAAAACTTTTCGTACTTGAATAATAGATGGCTCTGGTATTTGTGATGCTTCGTAATTCTGCGTACCATGGATACTCGCCTCGGCTGCTATTTTCGCCGAACCGGGCCTCGCTTTTGTCATCTCCAGTCTTTGACTACGTGCTTGTTTTTTCAACGCTACGAGCTTGTCCCGACGAGCTTTCAAATATTCTTCTCGTTTCTTCATATCTTCTGGACTCTCGTCCTAAAAATTTATTTCATTATTAAAACACCACCCATGCAGGCAAACATGGAAAATCATTTCGAGCTGATTTCAACGAGTACAAATTGTGGTGAGCGATTATTTTGATATTCACCGGAACGTGGGATCGTCGAGTAAACAAATTTTTTAAGCACACGTGTAAACTTTTTACCACGAGGTTAATTTCGTAAGTTTTGACATTTTTCTGTCAAATTTTTTGACACTGATGTCAAATAATCAATATTTAGAATATTTTTATGGACATTAACAACATTGATTTTCGAATTTTCATTAAAATTCAAAATTCTTTAAAGAACAATCTTAAAAATTTTATTCTCTGTAATTTTGAAGGTCACACTTTTTAAGGACAATTTTGACGGGACGATTATAGTCGTAAATAAAGTTTTTCAAATATCTTTCTAAAAATGCTGAGATTTAAATTTCGATGGAGTGGACTTACCTGAAGTTTTGTTGGAGAACCCTCCGAAATTCGAAGATTTTTGACACGTGGTTTTTTACTCGGAGCCGCTATGATTGGTTCAAGTGGTAAAAATTTGTTCAATTCGATATTTTCGTTGTTGTTTGAATGCGATGTTTCCGGGACTTCGTTCTTTGTATCCACATCAATAATATTCGTTTTTATCGGTTCCGGAGATAAACTCCGGAAAGACGAACTCGTCGAAGCCTTTAGGGCTTGTTCCAAAAGGACTTTTTCGCTGTGATATTTCGAGGCAAGTCTCTCGTGCTCTTCTTCGAAAGCCAAAGCATCTTTTTCTCCCGGTTCGTCTTCTTCGTGTTCCTCCATTATTTGTTTGCTAAATGATTTTTTTTTTTCAAATGTGCTTTTTATCATCATTTTCATTAATTCGGTAAACTTCGCGTTATAATTATTCATCAGATTTATCAAATTCACCGAATAGTACAGTCGGAAAAAAAAATCGACCACTTTTCATCTTTCATTTAAAATTTGCGTGCATTTTTTTTTGCTTTATTAAAAATTAATTCGTAATTAATGTGCGCTCACTATAAAAGAGTTTTAAAAAATCTTACTGGAGTAATTCTTCCATAACCAACTCGTCGTCGGGAAGACCCTCTCCCCCATCGCACATAAGCGACGCCGGAGTCAGGCCATATTTTTGTTCAATCATATTCAGTGCTTGTAACTGAAGTTCGAGATTTTTTTGTATCATCATACGTTTGAAAATGTCGTACTCGTTCGCCGCCCAAATTTGTTCGAAGAGACACTACAAATTATTATTTTCGTTTGTTATTCTTTATTTGGCTTTTGTGTCATTATTTTCTGGCTTTTCCTGCCACAAAAAGCGACAATACGAAAAAAAAAACAATTTAAAACCAAAATCTAACCATAAAACGTCTATTTTGAGAAACGAAATGGCACGGATTCTTGCAGCTTTCAATTATATCCCGTAAATGATCAAAAACCAAAACAAAATAGTTCAAAAGTGTTGCCAAGGTCGCCGAAGGGCGAAAAAGCAATCATAACACAACAGCCAGCGTGTCCAAATATCGCGTGTCGTCGTACGAATGCTTTTTCGTCTGCTTCCACATATTTACGAAAATAATTATTATCATCATTCAACTCTATGATACCGTTTGTTTGTGGATGGTTTTTATGATAAATTATTGATCCACTAGGACTTGTGGTTAAACATTTTGAGAATGGTATTTTTTTATTGAAATATTTCTTACTTGCTGAAACTGTATGGGCAATTTGGTGTTTTTATTCACAGTGCAAGCGTGTTCAAATTGCTCAGGCGTAATCCCTATGTCGTCCATATAACAACCGAGCAAAAGATCCACCAAATTTTTATATTCTTGATAAACTTCCCTGTACTCTTTGCTGTCTTCTGTATCAGCTTCGAAAACTGCACCAAAAATTCACTCATTTTAATAGTTTCACGATAAAAGCACAATTATAAAGTTGAAGTCGATTTTTTGAAAAAGGTATGGTTTAAAAATGCATTCGATCGAGTGGCAAAAAAATTTCCATGAAAAAATGGTGAATCAATGAGTGGAAGTAAGTACAAAACATTGAAAAAAATTTTCAGTCACTTACTGAGTGATTTTTCTTCGATAAAAGTAAGCAGAGGTGCGGACCAAATGGGACCTTGTAAAAATCCCACAAGTGAATCAAATACCCACGCGCTATCCTCGCGATCCGTCATTTTGATTAATTAATCAAAATCGAACCAATAAACCGTTGATATTTTTCGAAAGAATTTATTTTCTCAGTTTTTCGGATGAGATTATAGAACGACCGAGTACTAGCTCAAAAAGTTGGGAAATGGTGTAAAGCAATACGTAGTAGATCCAGAGTAACCATAGAGATACCCAAATCACAACAAACCATTCGAGCACACGATATATTCACCGTTGCGGCAATTTCTGAATAAAGTAGAAGCATGTTCCACCAATATTATAGATTTTTCACATTTGCTGTCAAAAGAATTATTCTTACTGTCCCAATTAACGTCAAATACTTGAAATTTAGTTAAATTGTGCAGAATTCAATAAAATATAAATGAAAAATAAAATCCTTTCAGTAGTTTCACCTTGCAGCATATTTTTGCAGTTTTAGGCTCATTGAGTGTGAAAGAATAATAAAAATGATTAATATGTTACGAGACAGGTCGCTAATTAAGAAAAAAAAACCATCATTTCGACTTTGTTGATATTTTTTCGATATCAATGTATTCCGTGGTATCGTCTGTACTCAATAATAATAATAATAATAACAATGGTAAAGTAGCGAATGAGTCACATACCACACGTGAAGCTTCAGCCGGTGTCCGTTTAATTTTCTGCGTTCAGTATCGCGCCACCATCCAATTGGCCTCCGTACCTTGAATGTTTATTGTTGGTTATGTTCGGCCATTTTTTGTATTTAAAGTCTGAGTAAAATATTGAAAAATGTCGAAATCAGGACGTATGAGACAGATAAAAAAGGTGATTGAAAAAGTCGATCATAGCTCTAAATTAAGGACGAATATTCCTGCTGGATTGGCCTCTCCTGCACCTCCTCTCGGTCCCATGCTCGGACAGGTTAGTTTTTCTCGACTACGAAATTGAATTTGTTATTTAAATCTTTCGAGTGTGTCATGGTCGTACATTGTTGATAATAACTCACGGTATTTTTTCACCGTAGAGGAACATAAATATCGCCGCGTTTTGTAAAGATTTTAACGAGAAAACGGAACACATCAAGGAAGGAATTCCTCTGCCATGCAGAGTCAAAGTCAAAGGCGATCGAACGTACGAACTTGTCATTCATCAACCTCCGGCAACTTATTTTTTGAAACAAGCTGCTGGAATTCAGAAAGGAGCGATGAATGGCGGTAAATACTATTCAAATTTTTTAAATTAAGATTTCTAATAAAAGGTCGATGCCAAAGGTTAATTCTCTGTAAAAATACAACACGGTTGGGGACACGCTTAAAATTGCTTAATTTTTGTACTGCCTCGAGTGGAGAACGCTGGAGTTTTTTCTCATTCGATCGAAAAATTAGAGAGTTCATTGGACAAAATAGTAAACTCGTTCAAAAATATGCCAATTCTTTTCAATTCTTCTGGCTTACGCATCTAAACTGATTCTCGAAGTGCCAATGCGCTGACAGGAGGTCCACATTTTGTGATCAAATTATTCTGAACCTTTAAAATCATAAAAATTGAAGAAAATTTGGAATTTGTTATATTCCCGGTGCCCTACTAAATATTTACTGTTTTTTCAAATCTGAGGAATCGACATAAATTTCTATGTAGCCTGAGTCTTCGTCAAATCATTTTTCAACATTTTTATTACCGTCCAGTTTGTTCGAATGGATCTTAGGATTTTTAGTTAAGAATATTGTAGAATTAATTATTTGAAAAAATGGCATGAACCAACGGCGCATCTTGGAGGACATTGATTTACAAAAAATATTAATTTAATTCAATATGGAACGGAGACACAATCAAAGCAGCGATAAAGTTTGGAAACTTGAGTCATATTTGTGGCTGACCAGAAAAAATAATACGAGGACGAATCTGCATGAAATCGTTTTCACAAAGAAATAAAATGATTTGATTGAATCATTCATTAGTTCTTTTAATTAAATGCTTAAGCAGATTATAAATTTATGACAGTAACATGGGCACGTACAGTTTTATTGTACGCTGCAGTCTAAGAATTTTAGTTCATAGATGTGCACCGACCAAACGACTTTGATAAAATTTCAGATGATAAAATTGCTGGCAAAGTGACGTTGAAACACCTCTACGAAATCGCTAAAATAAAATCGGAAGATCCTCCTTTGGCTCTAATGACACTCCAACAAATCACGCAAATGTTAGTGGGTATCGCTCGCACCTGTGGAATCGAAGTTGTAAAAGATTTGGATCCTGTTGAGTACGCAGAATTCCTCTCGAAACGACAAGAAGTAGTGGAGGAACAGTTGAGATTATTGCAGGAAGCCAAAGAAGCCAAAATGTTGCGAACAGCCTAGTGTATCTGAATTTTCATTATGTGTAGATTGGTTTTAAGTGTAAGCCCTAATAAACGTAGTTCTTCATTGAACTCCTTGTACAAAAAAAACAAAAAAACTGTCTTTTATTGACAATTCATTGACCGGAGTCTGCAAGTAGTCCCGAAGAATTTCAGCAACATCGTTTCTCCATGGCGATATTTTCTGCCAATAAATTTCTTAACTTAAATTCCGAACTAAACTAAACTACAGGCTAAATAAAAAAATTCCAGGTATAGATTGTTTACTTGTTTTTTCTGTTTATTGATTCAACTGTCATGTACATTGTCATAATTTTTTTAACCATCAGTATACGATTGAATCACCATTATAATTTCTTTCTCACCGGCGAATAATAAGAAAAGAACTTCTGAGAGTAGTTCTATCCTGTGTAAGAGTAGTTGGTAAAATCTGAATGTGACAATCGTTTCCAACACCGGTTAACGCCGTTTGTATTGTTCTGATTTTATGCTACGTCGATGTTTGTTGAGTTACTAAATGGTTCATTTGTACATTTCGATTCAGTCATTTCAAAAACAGTTTTTTTTTTTTCTGATGACCAATTATGAAATGCCGATATCCAGTGAATTGGAGGTGTTAATTTTATGAATGAATTATGCCTCATTTCTGTAGTAAATGTTGTCAAGTGATCAGCTAAACATTTTGTCAAGTATTGAGGGATATTGTTTTTAACACTTCCTCCGATAACGTCCAGTGAGGCTCGTGAACCATATGCTTTGGATTTTAAACTCATGAAACACGAATTATAACCCATGGCTTGGTGAAATGAGGTGAAATGAGGGTGTTCGTAACAATTTATAAAATCCTTTGCAGCCGTCAAGTCCAGATCCCGCGTTGCCGGTCCATCCATGTCCCACGCCGCCGTCCCGCTCTGGTCCCGATCCATCCGAGGTCATCCGATCCAAGTCCCGCGTTGTCGTCCCATCCAAGTCCCACGATGCCGTCCGATCCAAGTCCCGCGTTGCCGTCCAGTCCCAGAGTCCCGCGTCGCCGTCCGATCCAAGTCCCGCGTCGTCGCCCAGTCCAAGTCCACCGTCGAGTCGAAATGAAAATTCAAAATCCCATGTCGCCGTCCAATCGAAGTTTTACGATATCAAATACAAATTTTTATGGAGTCAAAGTCTATGTCGTCAAGTACAAATTTCTATCAAGTTGCAGTCTACTATCGTAAAATATAAATTTTCGTTGAGTTGAAACCTTACGTCGTCAAGTATAATTTTCTATCGAGTTGTAGTCTTATGTCTCCGAGCACTAGTTTCTATCAAGTCTAAATAAAATTCACTTCGATGTCACGTTGATGTCCCACTTTTCAAAGTAGACTTTGCCATGCTCAGTAAATCAAGCAAATTCGCTCATCAAGCTTGATTGGACTTGCCAGGATTGTGTCCTTTGTCAGTTGAAATGTTATTATTGTAAATTTGATGTCCTGGAAGTCCATACATTGGTCGATAACTTGGTGTTGTTATTCAAGATTATTTTTGTAGCTCGTAAACTCGTGGGTATTGTCATGAAGTTGAAAATTCCATGTTCGTCAAATTTTCTTTTGGTACTGAACATGATCCTTTAGTCAGAATTTACTGCTGAATATAATACAGCAGTTGAGTTAAGTTGTGGAATGGTCGAGAAGTTCAGGTCAAAGACTGATCAGAATGTACGTCGAGTAGAAAATGAATTCAATGTAATGTTTGACATTCGAAGAATCTATAGAAGGTTCAGTATGTCGTGAGACTCTTCAGAAGTTACCAGAGTTTGAAACTCACATTGTAGCCCTCCATGATCTGTTGGAAATGTCCTATAGTTTGGCACGACCCGATATTTGAAAATTCTTTACCCTAAAAGAGAATTTTTCAAAGTTTCGAGTATTGATCGCGCGCAATCAATTCGTGATGCAAACCATTTCTTATGGGGTTTAACGATGAATCTTGTAATCCAATATTTTATGTTGCGATTTGAAATTTGTTGTCCCAATATTTCGTCAAGAACTTTTTCAGCAACCTTTTTTGCTATGCTGAATAATGCTTAGAATCTGGATAAAAGTAAATCAGAGTGTGCAGTTCATCGCTTGCCAAATGCGTGAAGTTATGGAAAGTGTGTTATGTGATTTTCAAGGAAGTCTTTTGCAGATTTCTTCTAGATTATAAAAAATGTCGGGAAGTATGTCCGTTGTGAAGGCGTTGTCGAAGTTATTTGATGAAAGTAAAATTGGAGAATTCTGTCTAAAGTCTCAGGTGATTGTCGTTCGTTTCATAAAGTTGCAAATCCTTGTAATTGATTTTTTTTTAATCCCCCGTTGTCCAGATGTCCAGAGTCCGTTGTCCTTGTCCAGCATCCCCCTCGCGCCGAAGAGTCCAAAATTCCCACGTTGATGTCCCGTCGTCTTCCAAAGTCCAGAATCCCCCGTCGTCTTCAGAGCTGCTGTTGTTGGAACCGGTCGCGACGAATCTTCCTCCTCGATGTCTTCTTTCTTCTATCTTCGTACCTGAAAGCCCCCCTTAAAATATCCCCTGTTCTGCTCATGTATTTTTTTTTTTTTTTACAAAAACGTTTTTTTAAATATTTTTTCATCTTTTTTTTAATTATTGTATCTCAAAACATTTTTTCAATCGACATTTTTCCATCTTTTTTAGATAATATTTTTTATAATTTTTTGAATATTTTTTTCTATTTTTTTTTCAAATACTATTTTTTTTCATCATTATATAATGTTTTCTTTTTTTATTATTTATCTATCTATTTTTTTAACTTTTTTATAATTTTTTTTTTTCATTCACTTTTTTTCTTTTTTATCTTGATGTTTTTTCTATTTTTTCTTTTTTCGTTTTTTTTTTTTACTTCATTTTTGTAAATTTTTTTTTAAATACCATGAGTGCAGAAACAAATTTTTAACAATTTTTAAACCTGAAAATTTCGAACTAAAAGTGTTGCACCGCTGAAATCCGATGCATGAAGTTCGCTTGGTCGTTGTCCACTATCGAAAATCCTGCGAAGTCGCTGTCCAGTCCGGAAACCTCCGTCTCCTCGTCGTCCAGCCGCGAAAGATCGGTGCCGTCGTCCTCCAGCCCAGAAAATCCCTCGTCGTCGTCCGTTAAGTCCCACGCAGTTGTCGTCAAGTCCAGAGAAGTCCGTCTCATCGTTGTCCAGTCCACGAGGTCCCGCGTTGCCATTCTCCAGATCCGAAAGTCCCACGTCGTCGATACATAATCCAGAATATCCCGCGAAGTCCCCGTTGAGTCCAGGAAAGTCCATCCCACGATTTTTCAATTGAAGACGTCAAGGAGTGCATCATAGTCGATCTTCAAATCAGGCTTGTTGTCAATTGTTACGTTGGGCATTTTCGTGTGATCCTTGCCTGAGCCACTAAGTATATTGTAGTTGATCCTTAAGTCAGCAAGCCTGGCATCGTCAATGTCCGGTCTCCACTCCATCGATGTCCTATCTCGAAATACCCGTTGTCCAGTCCAGAAGGTCCCACGTCGTTGATTCCCGGTCCAGAAGATCCCACACGTCGTTGATGTCCAGTCCAGAAGATCCCAC